>MU182255.1:359516-385837 GCA_016904865.1 Pissodes strobi
CAAACTGTCATTGATCAGCTCCAGACATTGTTCTTTGGTGTTCTCAAACCTGGGGGAGGACGATGGGATTTGATGTGCCATATCCCATGGCAACTCGGAATGGCGGGGGCGTCATTCCCCGTAATCAAACTCCTCTCACCAGTTTGACGTTCCTGCCAGCCAATACAATGCAGCCCCTCTTGTCACAAACTGTCATTGATCAGCTCCAGACATTGTTCTTTGGTGTTCTCAAGCCTGGGGGAGGACGATGGGATTTGATGTGCCATATCCCATGGCAACTCGGAATGGCGGGGGCGTCACTCCCCGTAATCAAACTCTTCTCACCAGTTTGACGTTCCTGCCAGTATGAGTATGCTGAAATTTACTCACTTAAGGATGACTATTCCACTAGCTTTGAAGTTTTTTTTATTTTATTTTTTGAGAACCTACTTATGCTATCCCTAGGTTTTTGTTTTTTGTTTAAACTGTTTTATTTACTTTATGATTATCATTAATTTCGATGGACATTATTTACATAATACCATTTTTAGAATAAGCGCACTGTATATATTATAGATAGATAAATTTGTGGAGAAAAGATCTAAAAATAGGTGGCGGTATATAATTGCGGATTAGGCAACAGTTATCAGTATTGGAGAAAAAAATAAAACGAAAGCTTGATATTGTGAACTACTAAAATGCATAAACACTAAATAAATAGCACCCTGTCTTAAGTTTGAACTTGAACTTGGAAATTATTATATAAACATTAAAGGCAAACTATACACAACGCGAGCAGGCAACGCGAGCGATTATCAACGCAACAGACAAAAAATTTGTGTCTCACCTAAACCTGCTTTAATTATAGACATAAAATGCTGCTAGTACGTATTATTTAGATAGACAGGCCCGTATTCCGTATTTATAAATAATAAGAACTAAGGGACCATGATTAATAATATATAGACAGGAACGTCTTTTTGAATACTACAGAATAACTGGTGTATATGGTTCTAGAACGAAATAAGTTCTATAAACTATTTTTTTTCTGGTAAATCTAGAATTAGAATTGTAAATATTTCTAAGACAATTTTTAAAATTATGATAAAAAGGTGATAATTCAATCAACTTTCATAGCAATTAATCAAAGCAAATAATATATCATTGCGATACAAATATCAGTATTTTATAAAAAGTCGATAAATTGTGTTTAAACGTTGATTGTCTAATCAATTGTCGTAGAAATAGGATAAGTAAAACTTCAATATTGATAGGTAAAATAACAGGAGACAGGACCATCTTGGGAATATCATATATATCTATGTATTGTGGTGTTCTACATACTATTTGTTCTTTGTATTTTGAAAATCTAGAATTATTTAGGTTGTAATAGTATTAAGACAATTTATAAAAATAATTTCCTTTTTGTTACATGTATATACCAATCATCAGTGGATGTCCATACTAGTCTCTCCAGCCGACTCTCATGGGTAAACCCTCAAATAATTTGAGGATGTCAAACAATGCTAAGAAATAGACTGCAGTGGAGGCTAGGAAGGAAATAGCAAAGGATCTGATGATATTTTGTATTGTATAGCTATAATATAATATGCGATAGGTTTTCTCGAATTGAGTTATTTCTTTTTCAAGCAATAGAGGTCGTGGTAACTTTGGGGACCAACGTTTAGAGGGGAGGGGGGACGTGTAAAATACTAAAATGCATAAACTACTAAATAAATATCACCCTGTCCTAAGTTTGAACTTGAACTTGAAAATTATTATATAAACATTAAAGGCAAACTATAAACAACGCGAGCAGGCAACGCCAATGAGTATCAACCTTAAACCTGCAACGCTCAGAGGATTTTACGCTATCGAATCTTCAGTTCATCCGACTTTGTATCTCATCTAAACCTGAGTCGTCTTGCTCGAGCACATTGCTTGCGGACTCGGGGGTTGCCTTCTCTCAGTATTACAAATTGGAAGTTTTTTAAAAAAATAATTTTCAAAGTAAAAATCAGCAAAGTTCAACTGCAAACTTTAAATACAAACTGGAAATTTAAGTAAATCTTACCCTAACTAACTATAAATGAAACACAACAACTAACCCAAACTCTTAAGAAAAACTATATTTATAAAACAGGGACCAAATATACCTCAATCGAGAAAGCATGCGCACCTTAGTACTTGGGTATAATATAATCTTATCAGCATTTCTGACCGATAAACATTGTTAACTTTTTCTCGTTAGGTTTGACCAACATACGTTTTTTTATCCGAAGTGCTTTCTTTATCATCTCTTCTCACCTGACGTAGCGCGATTCCGGATCTTAGCTACTCTTCTGCACGCTAATCAAGACGTGGCGTCACGGGATAAAAACATTTCGTGACAATATTTTTGTTATGTTGCCCCAAAGTCATACTAATTAACTTAGAAATACAACTTTTTTAGACTAAGTATGAAAATACAGTAGAATATAAGCCGATATTTTTAAATTTTAATTTTTCAGCAACTTGCAGCGACTGTATACAAAGTTGCCGCTTCATTCGATTTAACCTTTTTATAGATTAGTTTTAATCATCTCCTGATGATGCTAACATGGTTAGAGAAACGTGCGTCGAGTGCAATAATTCTGTTTCGGTATTGTGGATAAAACTCCGTTTTAGTAACTGTATTTTTAAAACATTTCCAACAGTCACAATGTTACACTTTTTAAAAATACACGTCTTTAGTTTGTTACGCATTTTGCAGTTTTTCATGATCTCAAGATAATCACTCGTCCTCTTTTGATATTTCAATGCTAACTCAATGTCTCTCCAAATTCTAAGTCCTTTGCCATAAAGCTATGTCCTTAAATCAAAAACCATATAGTAATTTTTTTCTATTGCTTTTTAGAACTTTCATGTGGTTTTTAGTTAGTGGTTGGATTTGGATCTCTTTTTATGTCACTTTTTTTAGAACATTATATTTATTTCTCAGAAGGCCCTTGTAGATCTCAGTGGCACCTTTCTTTTTTGGATTTATCCTTGCTAGTTCTTCCTCAGTGACCTTTTGTATCATTGTCATCAATGTCAAGTTTAGTGGTATTATTATATACATGCTGTAATGCTTTTACAGTGATTGTAATTTTTAGGCGCGATACCTTGAGTTCAGAATTAGAGGAAACTGAGAGTGAGCAGAGTTAAGATCTAAAATTTAAATCAAGAAACTAAGAAAATTTACCATTACTAAAGAGCGGAAAAAATGCAAGCGAAAAACCACAATATATGCGCATTTAAATGCATACAATTTTCAGAATATATGCATCGAAATGAACAAAAAATTCAAATATGCTTTTTTATTATATGAAAAATTATGAACATTAATGTTATTTTAAATAAAGCCAGAACAATTTCTTTATAATTAAAACCGTTCTTCAGAAATCTTATATTTTTTTACCTATACCACAGACTTATTTAAATAAATATAAATGATACAAAAAAAAATCCTAATAAAAGTGTTTTATTCATAGGTACACACATTGATACTTACATTGCACATTACAAAACATAAAATCTAAAACATAAAAATCTTACAGTGACAAAATATTATTGCGATTATAAAAAAAAATTAATAATACAATTAATAATTCAACAATACCATTGATACATTCAGATAATAGCAACTTGCACAACATACAATTCGTAAATTAATAAACTATTCTTTGCAGTTATAAAAACAATTTATAACTAAATGTTTTTCAAATTTTTCCAAAAGAAAATTGTGTCTTTAATCTGTAAACATATGTTTAAAAATTGAAAAACTAAGCTAAACATCTACAGAAGTTATCGGATAGTATTTTAGTTTTGGAATTAAGTGTGTTTCTAATTTATACTAATCCAGTTCTCTTTCGAAATTAGTGAAATTGCCTATAAAACCTTCTGAAATATTTTTTAGGATTTTGAAGCCTGTGTTGACTCGTTGACAGTTGACTCGTCCGGTATGTTAAATTTACAATATTTTGTCAAAAATGAACGTAAATTGGGGTTGCTCAGTTTTTAAGTGGTGTATTGGCTCCAATGAATGCCGTACATAAGTCCTCATTGAACTGGGCTTGTTCGATGTTTTTTTGGGTTTTCTTCAAGACAATGTTGTATCGTTTGCTGGGAGGGTTCCCCTCGTTGCAATTTTCGCACGTTGAGCTGGTGTTTTGCTGATTTGACATGCTGATCCACAATACATTTTTTATCTGCATGAATCTGTTAAATCCAAAAAAGCAATAATTAATTTGGGTTTACATTCGTTAAAAAATCGAATTTTAAAAAATCTTTCTTACTTCTACCAAATAAAATATTTGAGTAGAAGACTTTTGTAAATACATTAAAATTGTTAGCATTAGCTACCAATAATTTGCTTGAATACGTAATTTATAATAGCAGCAATCTCCTTATACCAAAAAACATAATATATATTTCTTTTTTACTATAAAATAATTGCGTAGAATTTTTTTATAAATACTTTAAAATTGTTAACATTAACTATCAATAATGTGCTTGAATACGTAATTTATAAAAGCCAAAATTTCCTATTTTACCAAAAAACATATATCTTTCCTTATTTACTATAGACTGGAAAAAAAAATAAATGTGAAAATATGGTTTATACTCACAATTTTCGAACAAGCTGTACAAAACAAATTGGTGCCTTCCAAAGTGAACTGCCGATAGCTCTTTATCCACCACATATGGAAGTTAGTTTTCGGCATTTTAACAAACACTGGACAGACAGACACAGACACAATTCACTTTACAAAACGAGTCATACAAGAACGTTTCAAGTAGACGATATAAAAATTGCCACCTCTTTGAACTATCGGATTCTGTTTGCAATTTTAATTGCTTTTACTGGGCATACCCTATAGTGTGGGTTTATTCTGGGTAATTCTATGAAGTAGTAAAGTACCTCAGTCGCCCCCATTGTAATGTAATAAAATGAACTAATAAACACGTGCCGTGCATAAAATGCAATAAATGCTCTATTATTAGAAAAAATGCATGTTTTGTACAAAACAGACAAAAAATGCAAAAAATGCATTTTGCATTTTCTCCGCTCTTTAACCATTACAAATGTATAGGCCAGAACTAGCTGTTCGCGAAGCGTACAAATTATACCCTAAGCTCAATATGTCAGAGAGTAGGGTGGATTATTTGTATAAGACGCCACTGATGGCACTGCCTTAAGTCAGAAAGTCCCAAAGTTGGAAAGTGGAGCTCGTTTTGGCTTAATCTCTGCACAACGAAAGGAAATTGGATGAAAATAGAATATGCTAATGATAAAATCAAAGGTAGTCAGAATAGTTCGATTATCCAGCTGAAGTTATTCGGATCTAATCCTCTAATAACGTATTAATAAATTAAACTGAGCATATTACTGAATACAAGTTAAGATTAAATCGAGCCGGAGACTAATTACAGCAATTATTAGTTAAGTTAAAATAATTCAAAGGAAAACAATACAAATATATTTACGCAACTCCTGTTTGTTTGAGCACCAATATGACAATTAATTGGAATAAAGCGGGTAGGTGAATGAAAATGAAGCTTAGTTTATTTTTAATGAACTGGCGAAAGCTGCTTTCGTACAATATTAAAGAAAAAAATCACTTTGGATCGAATGAAATTAGATTTTGAAAAAATTATACTTATACTAATGCTAACGTAGTAAAAGGAACTGTTTATCAAGATTCAATTACGTAACAAAACAAAATAAAACTAATATTAGACAACCAGTCTTTCAACCCGACGTGATCATGTAAAGTTTTCACCACTTAGCCCACTAGGACAGGATATTAATTAATTACACTCATGTTGGAATCTATGGAATAAGCAACTTTCTAACCGTTTTAAAGCTCTAAGTTTAATGCATGTACTCGAGAGTGAGATTGTGTCTGAATAATTACGAAAATGAACATTAAATGAATTAATGATAAGTAGCATTAAACATTAAATGAATGGCAGTAGCAAACGGGTCATAAAGGAAAAGTTATCTGTTGTAGAGGGACAGACTCTTCCTACTAGGAAAGAGAACTTCTCTAAAACAACTTCAACTGTCCGGAAAAACTTGACTCCGGTCAGAAAAACCCTGTATCCTGTACAGAGTTTTCCTGATCGGAAATCCGCTGATGTTAGATTTGTTGCCTCAAACGTTGATCAAACCGGGAATTGTGTTAAGCAGTAAAATGCAAGTATTCAGTTAAGGAGTAGAGTTTAGGCACTAAAAAAGGCAAGGTATAGCCGATTATTTCCAAATACAGATTGGACGGTAATCTGTTCGAAAAGGCACTCAAAACTTTTCTGTCACAACCACGCTGTCTGCTCCAAGAGAGAATTTTCCAAAAAGTGACAAGGTTACCAATTCCAGAATCGAATCCGATAGAAATACAGTTTTTTGCCTGACATTGCTACCAACACAACCTATAAATCGATACGTCAAAAGACATATTTGGCAACATTTGTCCAGCAGAGAAACACTTCCCGTCGATTTCGGAAGCTGACATACCAAATTCTATTTTAATAAAATTAATAACACAACAAACACAAACTCAACAATTACCTAAAGCGTATTTCAAGTACAACGTGCAGCTTGACCACCGTACTACCAACCTGTTCTGACGATAACTCGAATTTCTAGTGTCTGCTAATATTGACCTTAGACACGATCCGAATTAAAGAAAACTGGAGGCATAGACGTCGAGTTTACCGATGTTGTACATTAGGGAGAAGGCAGAAGATGGCGATAATCTCCCCTGAGTATAATAAAGTCGTTGATTTCCCGGCGTTGTCGATTTCTTAAACACACGTTTATAATACAATGAAAATTTTAGAATATATTAGAAAATTAACAAAATCATTCAATTCACAGCATTATTCAGATATTTTTCGTCAAATGAAGGAATTGAACTACCAGGTGGTTAGAACAATAAGTTCAAAACTGGACTGTCCATGTATTAAAAGCTGATTTATAGCCCAAAAGGAAAACTTAAATTAGTTTTAAAAGGATATTGTTCTAAATAAATCAAGGATTTTTTATTATATATTACCAGTAAAAGGTATTTGTAAATAAACATAATTTTTTAATAAAGATGTGAATGAGAGTGAATGATTAAGACTTAGTAGTTTAAAACATTTGATTTGCTCTCCATGATTTATGTAAAATGTATAAGTTCTGGAATCTGGAATCTGGAAATGGTGAGAGGGTGGCCTTGAAAGGCCGCGGCACTTAGGCCCCATTGGATCCCCTGTGCGTCCTCTCCAGGTCAACCAATCCATCTATGTCATCGTCCAGCTTAGTGTTGTAAAAAAGGCGGCGATATTGCCCGAGGAGGCTGTTCTAAGAAAAGCCATGGTTGGCCATCGTTCTCCCAAAATGGATTCACTTAGTTCCGAAACAGCGTCGCAATCGCAGAACAGATGCTCTACTGTTTCGTTCTCCTGTTCACAGCCTCTGCATATAGGTGTCTCGCATAATCTCATTGTGTGGAGATGTTTCCTTAGCTGGCAGTGTCCAGTCAGAATCCCCACCATGAGTCGTAGGGTCTTCTTTGACATATCCAGGTATGCTTTTGCTGCAGACTCATTAGGGTAGCTTAAAAACTCCCTGGCCAGTCGACAGTTAGTTGTTTCGTCCCATCTTGCCCTAAAGTCTTCATGGGTGATAATTTTTATCATATGTATCGTCGTCGCGACAGGTAGGTTTGAAGGGCCGGCTCCGATAATGTTTGAACCGGCTGCCTTTCTAGCCAATTTGTCCGCTGATTTGTTACCTTCGCACTATGCATGTCCTTTAACCCAGCACACAGAAATTCTGTTTTTGCGGGCAGCATCCTCCAGTGAATTATGGCATTCTAGTACTGACCTGGCTGTAAGTTTACAACTTTTCAAGGCCAGTAGTGCTTGTCTACTGTCCGTGTAGATTTTAATAGTCTTGTTCTCAGTATTCCTGCGAACAATCTCTTTTGCGGCTATGGATATTGCAGCAAGTTCAGACTGAACTATGCTTGCGTGTCCCTCCATAGGCCATTTAAGTTTAATTCGCAAGCTTCGGGAGTAAATTCCACAGCCTGCTCCTTCCTTGGTTTTTGAGCCATGCACGAAAATGTTAACCGCACCTTCGGTTATAGGCTCAAATGGTTTTATTTGTACATCATATAGTTTGTCGAACACAAACTTGGGAGGTATGCTATCTGCACTTACCTGCAGTAGTGCAGTCTTACGACTGCCCCTTCCCACAGGTGGCGTCTAGTCTCTCCACATTCTATGCTAGGTTGCACACCAACGACTTTGAGCCTTAGCAATGCTGTCAGAGCCACCTCCCTTAGATAAATATCTAGGGGAGGCAGGCACAACATTACTTCCATGGCTCTGGTTGGGGTTGTTCTTATAGCTCCCGTTACAGTTAGGCAGGTAGTTCTCTGTACCTGACTGAGCTTAAGCATTGCCGTTTTTTGTTGACTCTCGGGCCACCAAACTACGGCTCCATAGGCAATCATAGGTCTTATGATGGCAGTATAGATCCACATTACGACCCTGGGTTTCATCCCCCAGGTTTTACCCACGGTCCTGCGGCACTGTTCATAAGAGATGTATGCCTTCTTTAGTCTTCGTTCTAAGTGAAGATTACAGGTTAATTTAGCATCGAAGGTGACCCGAAGGTATTTTACCTCAGATGCAAAATTTAGTTGTGTGTTTAGGAGGGTCGGAGGTCGAAGTGGCTCCATCCTCTTTTTTCTGGTGAAGAGCACCATCTCCGTCTTCCTGGGGTTTACAGACAGGGAGTGCTCCCTGCACCACTTTTCGACTAAGCGAAGGGCACTCTGCATTCGATTGCACAGAACTCCTTCAAACTTTCCGTTGAGCAGTATCGTAAGATCGTCTGCATATGCATTGGTGTAGAATCCATCTGAGTTGAGGCGATGCAAGAGGCTGTCGAGAACAAGGTTCCATAGCAGTGGCGACAGAACGCCTCCCTGCGGGCAGCCTCTGGCAACGATGCCTCTCACTACAGTATCTTCCACCTTTATTTGCTCGCGTCTCTTCGAGAGCATGTTGAAAATCCATGTATAAGTTATTATTGAAGGAAATGCCTTTCTGTTGTAACATACATGTTTAAATTCAAATATACTATGAATAGCAACATGTGAAAAAGTAGTTCATTAAATTGGTTAATTAAAAAGTTAATTACCTAACCTTTTTTGCGGATTGCAAATAATTAAAAGCAATTGTATGTCCCTTTGATTTTTGCGCATGGGTGATATCACAAAATCGTTTATTTCACAATACATATTATATTACTTTCGCTTGCTTAAAAAGTTGATAATTTCTTCTTTTACACTTTCCATAGCACTACTGGTTACTGAATACCTTAGTTATTATTTTATATGGAAATTTTCATTAAATTCAATAAGCCAATAACACTGGGAGATCGATTTACTAATTTTGCAGCAATATAAACATAACAATTCTAATAAAATTTTCAGGGGAATTTTCCACATTCTAAATATTTGGCCTTTTGCTCAAAACTCCATATTTCTTCTCGAATATGAAATCGATGCACGCTAAAATGCAAAAACCGCAAAAAACCATTTATCAAGCGCATGCTGGCCAAGATTCCGTAGTAAATCGTTGCCAGTTTTATACTAAAAACCTGCTATCAAGTGTAGAGGTCAGAATCCTGAAATTCACTTTGGAATTTACATAAAGAGAATGAACTAGAATAAAGAACTTTGATAATGTCAAAGTTAAGTACCTAATTTAAATTTTTACTCTCTGAGGAAGCAGGCTGGACTGGAAAGACGTCGCCTGCGAAACTAATTAATTTTATAACAGGAGTTTCTTCTATTTTATAGGTGATATACATATATCTACATATATCCGGTGTAAATTGTGAAAAATTAACGAAATGGAAGTGAGAGGGAATAATTACGTTTTGCGTCAGGAGATTGCAGTTCAGAGAGTTCTGCACATTATAACAGTTCTATACAACACGATAAAAGATATTGCAAGGAACTGAGTAAAGCGTAGCTACCTAGCGCCATTTTTTTCTTTTAAAAACCTACTAATTTCGCCTATGTAATAAAACTAACAATACGACAATTAAACAATTATTTACAAGTCATTCCATGGGCCACATATCCAAAGAACTTGGAAGAAATCACTATTTACTCTGGTTCACTACAATATTTAATATCTGAAGCATGAAGATGAAGCATCGTTGGTACCATATTCTAATTAGAACTTCGAGAAAATATGCTGGCAATAAAAAACTTTATATTGGAAGTATTGATATTAAGTTTCAAAACTTCAATAAATATTTACCTTTAATTATATTTGATAACAAAGTTTAGTTTGCGAAGTAATTTTCGTTAAGCGTCGATTAAAACTATCAACATTAATCGCATACACTCAGACTATGTATTTAATAAATTAATATTTAAGTATTTACCACAGTCGAGATTAAATTTGTATTAGTTTAAAATTACTTAGCCAAGAAGAAAACAATAATATTCAGCTATATTTTTTATGCTATTATGCTGTGAATGCAGTTTTCAGGGATATTGGAAATTGGAAATCTTACACTTAGATTTTCTACATGTAATATGTTACCTACAATTGCCGGAAGTTACAAAAGGATGCTGTTATAGATTTTAGTTCGATTTTTTTATGGTAGTGGCACACCCACTAAAGGGCGATCCTATGGCGCTCGGCAAGCGGTGTGTGTGCGAAGATGTTGATTGACATGGTTATGGCAGGGGGTCTTTGCTGCATTGAACTGGACCAAATTTCTGTCGCCCCCAAGTTTGAACTTTCTCCAGGTCTTGATTAATTGCTGTAATATGCTCCTGTTTGCGGTGATAAGTCTCAGTCGCTGGTAAAGGTTTTTCTGACCTAAACTCAAAGAATTGAAGTGGCTCAACATGTATGACCGTCGAATACTTCACTTTACGTGTTTTATAATTATATAAAGTTATAAAAAATAAATCGCCACCGTATTTATTCAAAAAATTAAATTTTCGAACAGATGTTCACAATTTAAATATTCGACGTAATATAATTCTTATAATACCAGCGCACCGCAAAGAAATTTATAAAAGATCATTTTCGTATAACGCTGCATTTTTAGTAAACAAATTTAAAATAAGTAATTTTAACGAAAGCCTTGTAACATTTAGAAATAAAATGAAAACAAAACTTCTTCAATAAGCCTACTCCATAAGTTATTTTTCCGCCCCTTAAAGTATATATTTGGTTGTGACCTTGCTGCATTATTTGTGCTATGTTTCCTCTTTATCTGCCATCTTCTTTTTCCTTCATGTGTTTTTTTTTGTATGTTCTCGTCTCTTCCATCTTCCCGCAAGTGCTATGTCCTTTCTAGATTGATCTTGATCTTATTTTTTTTTTAAGTTTAATAATATAGATATTATATATAAAATGTAAAGTTTATATAGAGATTCTTTAGTTTTGTTAAAGTAGTAATAGATTTAGGTTTTTTTTTTTCTTCATTACAGGCCTCAACAGCTTCTAACTTTGCATTAGAAAGCTGATTCAATGGCCTTTTAGTCTCATATATTGTATCTGGGTAGTTAATTTGTAAACTGTATATTCTTTGTTTATTTTATGAGATTAATAAACGTCTTATTATTATTATTATTATTATTATTAAATTGGGAGACAAGGGTACTGCCATCTGCAAAACGGTAAACAGGATTATTCGTTTCGGTCAACAGGTCATTAATATAGATGAGGAACAGAGTTGGTGAAAGTATTGCGCCCTGAGGCACGCCCACGTTAATGGTGAATGTGTTTGATATGTGTTGATCATCTGCAACGTGCAGAGATCGGTTCTTAAGGAAACTGGCCAGCCTGCTGCAGAGAGAGGCTGGTAGTCCAAAGAACGACAGTTTGTTGAGCAGTCCATCATACCAAGCTCTGTCGAGTGCCTTCGATATTATAATAGCACCTGAATTAAGCTCAAGCAAAAAGGTTATGGCTACAGAATACCTTGCCGGAAATTTGCTATGCAAAAAGAAATGAGCCAACATATAAGCAGTATGTTCTGTCAGCTATTTGTAGCATAAGGGTAGTCATTATCTAACAGAGTCAGTATCGTAAGAGAGCATTACCCGCCCTTTCTAAGATTTTTATGATTTTTTGGGTGTTGTGTGTTGCTTTAGTTTTAGAGTTAACTCCATAGCTTAAAAAATAAAATAAATAAAAAATTAAAATATTACAAAAGAACCTACAATCCAATTCACTATTGAAAAAGAAAATAATGAATAACTTAAAAGAACTTATATAATTTAGAAACAAAAATGCACATACCTGCACATACAAACAGATATTTCAACTTTGAATCGAATCATCCACTAATGGTTAAAAAGAGTGTCGTAAAAAGTCTATATGATTGAATGAAAATAATTTGCAATAATCAAAATTTTAACGTAGAAAAAGAATTTCTAAACAATGTTTTGATCAACAACAACTATCAACTATCAAAATATACCTGTAACAAACCTTTTTAATACTTATAGTTTTAGTTTTGTACAAAGTAAAACGAATAGGTAACAAATTTAACATTCGCACTATTTTCAAAACAGAAAAAACTCTCAGATCTAAACTAACAAAATCAAAATCACACAATAAAAATGAAAATACATAAAATCCAATATAGAAAAAATTAGGTGAAATCTATAGACCATTAGCAAAACGTACAAAAACACCAAATCTGCATTAAAAATACACAATTCCATAATGCAAGTGTTTTACCAAAGAACCCATTATCAAAAAAACTTAAAATTACGGAAAGTGCTTTTATTATTAAATAAAGATGAATGAGTTGCTTCAGCTTCTGCTAATTTTAATACCACCTGGTTGTCTTCGCTAAAAAGTAAAGCTCTTAATGGACACTTAAAAATTAACTAAAGCTCTAAACAAAAATCATAAATTATTCCCAAAAAACATAACACTAAATTATAGATATATGTAGCACCTCAAAATACAGCAATTATTGAAGTTATAACACCTCCATATCATTCCAAGCTAACAAACCAGTATTTGAACATTATGACATCATTCTTGTCATCTTGTTAAAGGCATTTCAAAATTTAACAAAGTGTGTCTAAGCATTTTTTAGCAAGCACTAACATTCGAATTATTTTCCTAAGTAAACGTGACAACCGCGCATTGTCGCTAAGAGACCGCCAAGGAGGAAGACAGAGATTGATTGATCAGGTTGGTCGTGGTGAAGGTTAGGTCATGATAGTCATTAGAATCACCCCCCTAAGTAATAGTTATTTTATGGCAAGAATAAGGAATAAAGAGTTTTTACAGTCCACTCGTATTTAATTAATAATAAGCAACATTGAAGGAACATTTTGGTCCATTCGTCCGGGATGTTTACAGTTTTTTAAGCTTGCCAAAAATATTGGAAAAAACAGTTAAAAGTGGTGGTGGTTTAAGAGACAGTGACCAGTGACGACTAACATGGGACGTTTGAGAATCGGATGTTGAAAAATCCCTTGGGTTCCAAACGCAAGAAAAGGCATCGAAATAAGCTGTAAGTCCGTTCCTTTTTTTATATATATCCTAGTGTTCCTTTTGTCTCCATTTGAATTAATATGGCGGAGAGAGAACTCACTGAATTAAAACAAAGGCGAGCTGTTCTTAAAGGTAGATTAACTAGATTAAAAAATGATTTTGTGCGGTTTCAGTCGGTTCAACCTTTAGATGAAAAAGTTCTAAGTCCGTTAAAAGTAAAATTAGAGAAGTTTGAGCCCGCCTGGGAAGAATTTAATGACATTCAAACGGAGATCGAAAGGTTACAAAGTGATGAATTGGTGGCATGCCAAGAAAATGAGCGGGAAAGGGCTAACTTTGAGGACGAGTATACAAATTTAGTGGGGGATGTAAGGCATTTTTTGTCCGTGGTTGAGTCTCCTAATGACGATATTCGTTCTCGGATTTCAGGTGTTAGTTCGGAGGCCTCGGGCGGTGGCAGATATAATTTTAATCAGCCTACAGTAAAGTTGCCGCCAATTTCGATACCTACGTTTGATGGCCAGTATCACAATTGGCTTGATTGGAAGGAGGTTTTTACCGCCTTAGTAGAGAAAAATGCAATGTTGTCAGATTTACAAAAGTTTATTTATTTAAAGTCCTCTTTAGATGAAAAGACAATTCAGGTTATAAAGGCTCTGGAGGTAACTTCAGAAAACTACCTAATTGCTTGGCAAATCCTTAAAGATAGGTATGAAAATAAAAAATTAATATTTCACAATCATTTAAAAGCTATATTTGAGTATCCCGCTATAACAAAGGAATCACATAGCCTTTTAAGGAATTTATATGATAACATAACGAAACATTTACGTGCCTTAAAATCTTTAGGACAAGACGTTGACACTTGGGACCCGTTAATTATTTATATAATGGCAAATAAGTTCGATAGTGTCACTCGTAGGGATTGGGAATCATATAAGTACGAGGAAGAATTACCAAAGTTGTCAGATTTGAATACATTCTTAAAAACAAAATGTGAAGTTTTAGAAAAAATTTAAATAACAGGCAAATCTGAAAACAAAGATAATTCTGACCGATATCAAGGCTATTTTAGGAAACATAAATCGTCTAACAGTTTCCCCGCCATAGGTAATGCGAATGAGAAAGGATATAAATGTGGTTGGTGTATGGGAGAGCATGCGATTGATGATTGTAGGAAATTTGTAAAGTTGAGTATAAATGACAGGTTGGAAGGTGCTAAACAGAAAAGGTTGTGTTTTAATTGTTTGAAGGGCACTCATCCATCATGGAGATGTAGGCAGAAGAAGTGTTCACAATGTAAGAGGTCACATCATTTACTTCTGCATAAAAGTGAAACTCCCGACCCAAGTTTAGGACACCCAGGTAGCGACGGCAACACTGGAGGGAACGATATTTCCGAGAACGCCGATCAGAGCATGTCTGCGATTATTTCCCGCGCACCGTACGCTGATAGCGAAATTTCAACCTTGAAGGGCGGCGCTCGCGTCTCAGATACAAAATGCTCTGTTGCCGCTTCATCCAATTTGTCTGAAATATTGTTATCAACTGCGATCTTAGAAATAAGGAATGGTGACATCGTGGTATTGGGTAGGGCATTATTGGACAGTGGAAGCCAAGGCAATTTTATATCGGAAGATCTCTGCAAAAGGCTAAGGCTGCAGCCGTCAAAGGTGAGCCATGTGGTTAAGGGAGTAGGGCAAAATTTAACGCATATTAGTAAAAAGGTGAACGTTATAATAAAATCGTGCTATAATCAGTTTAGTCTAGAAATTAGCTGTTTAGTGTTGTCAAAAATAACTGAAAAATTGCCCAATGTAAGTTTTGAGAAAAATCTCTTAAATATTCCTGATAGGTTAAATCTTGCGGACCCAAAATTTAATTCGAGCGCCGATATTGATCTGTTGTTAGGATCCCATGTATTTTGGTCAAGTTTGTGTCCCAATAGAATAAGATTAGACAACAGCGCGCTTATTTTGCAGAATAGCGTTTTTGGGTGGATTATTGCCGGTGAGATGTGTGTTAAAAGCATAAACAATGACTCCACTTGTAATGTTTCCGCTAGTTATTTGGCTACAGAAAATTATGTTGAAAATAAGTCGCTTGATCAGTTGATCGTTCGATTCTGGGAACTGGAAGAAACACAAACAAGGAAAAACGTATTCTCGCAATCAGACGAGTTTTGTGAATCATGGTTTAATAAAACAACTTCGCGTGATAAAAGCGGACGATTTGTCGTAAGAATTCCTTTTAAAACATCATTAAATAAATTAGGCGATTCTGCGAATACGGCGTTAAAGAGGTTTCACTTTCTTGAGAGAAAATTATTAAAGGATGAATCATTGAGAAGGGATTATGTTGCCTGTTTGAATGAATACGAAGAGCTAGGCCATATGGTTCAAATAGGAGAAATTATGGAGGAATCGCGAAATTTGACTCATTGTGATGGGTATTTTTTGCCGCATCATGCAGTTTTGAAGGCTGATAGCACGACTACGAGGTGTCGTATTGTTTTTGATGCAAGTATGAAAACAACTACAGGCATTAGTTTAAATGACGTTCAGTTTAGTGGGCCAAGGTTGCAACAGGATATTTTTCAGATTTTGTTGAGGTTTAGGAAAAATCCATTCGTTTTATCGGCTGATGTATCAAAAATGTATCGACAGGTATTGGTGTCAGAGGAAGATAGGAAATATCAGAGGTTGTTTTGGAGATCTAATCCTGAGGAGAAGGTTAAAATCTTTGAATTAAAAACAGTGACGTTTGGATATACATCGGCTCCCTACTTAGCGGTTAGGTGTTTGATTGAATTGGCGAATGAGAATGAGAAAAAATATCCCCTCGCGAGCAAGGTTATAAAAAATGATTTTTATGTAGATGATTTGTTGACATCTGCACCGACAGTTGAAGAGTTGTTAAAAATTCAATCTGAGGTTACAAGCATTTTGGGCAGTGCAGGTTTTCAACTGAGGAAATGGTTATGCAACGATAGAACTTTACTGAAGGGTTTAGACATCGATTCGGACCTGGAGATGGGAATTTTAGAATTTGGAGAAGACCAACAAACCAAGACTTTAGGTGTGTACTGGGACTCTAATCAAGACGTGATTAGATACAGAATTAGGGATTTTTTATTGAGTGATACTTACACAAAAAGGTCAGTTCTGTCGGTGATATGTCATATTTACGATCCGCTGGGATTGTTAGGCCCTGTTATCATTATTGCAAAGTTAATTATACAAGAGATTTGGTCAATGCAGTTATCATGGGATGAAGATCTTCCAGAGGAATTCTCAAAAAGATGGTCAAGGTTTCTTGGTGAATTATCTTGTATAAATCAGTATAAAATTCCTAGGCATGTTATGACATTGAACTTCACTAGGGTTGAACTGCATGGCTTCTGCGACTCGTCAATTAAGGCTTATGGTGCCTGTCTATATGTTAGATGTATAAGCTCGAGGGATGAAGTCACCTGCAGATTATTGTGTGCTAAATCCAGGGTGGCACCCTTAAAGCAAACGAGTCTACCTCGATTAGAATTATCCAGTGCATTGTTACTTAGTAATCTTGTTAATAAAACAGTTGAATCTTTAGAAGTAAGTTTTGATAGAATTTACTACTGGTCTGATTCAACTATAACGCTAGCATGGATCCGTGGGGAGTCAAATAGATGGAAGACTTACGTCGCCAATAGAGTCATGGAAATTCAGTCTATTACTAACGTAAATGATTGGCATCATGTTAAGTCAAGCGACAATCCTGCAGATTTACTTTCTCGGGGAATCACACCAAAAATGATGTTTGAAAATAAGTTGTGGTTTAGTGGTCCTGAATGGTTGTTAGCAGATAGTTCCCAATGGAATTTGGAAGAAAGGGTGATTGATTTTGAAATTCCCGAGGTAAGATCCTGTGTACATACTATTATTAGTGGCAATGAATTTATTTTAGAAGTGCTAACCAAGAAATTTTCTTCTTTTATGAAAATAATAAGAGTTTTAGGTTACATACTTAGATTTGCAAATCATGTACGGTTAAAGGGGTGCGAGAGACATTCTAATATATGTTTAACTCCAATAGAAATAGAGAATGCGACACATTTGTTAGTTAAACAAGCACAAATAAACAGTTTTCCGGATGAATACAAATCTCTGAAAAATAAGTCTCACATTAAGAAAAACAGTAAGATTTTATCTTTAACTCCTTTTATGGAAAACGATTTAATTAGAGTAGGTGGGAGAATTAAGAGGGCTAAGTTGGCGTATGATCATAAACATCCAATTATTCTTCCAAAGGGTCATATTTTGACAGAGTTGATGTTAAGACAAGAGCATGAAAGATTGATGCACTGTGGCGTACAACTTTTACTGTCTTCAGTTCGAGAAAGGTATTGGCCAGTGTCAGGTCGAAGTGCTTGCAAAAAAGTTGTTAAGTCTTGTGTTAAATGTTTTAGGGCCAACCCCGATTTTCCCAACTATCTAATGGGTGATCTGCCTGAGGTGAGGGTTGCCAGCAATTTTCCATTTTTAAATGTGGGTACCGATTTTGGCGGTCCATTCTACTTAAAGGATCGGAAGACGCGTGGCGCTAAGATCGTAAAAGCGTATATTTGCGTATTCATTTGCATGTGTACAAAGGCGGTGCATATAGAATTAGTGTCCGAGCTAACAACTGATGCTTTCTTGAATACGCTCAAAAGGTTTGTCAGCAGACGGGGAAAACCGTTAAATATCTATTCTGACAATGGCGCTAATTATGTTGGCGCAAACAATGAACTTGGGAAAATCTACGAGTTTTTGCAAAATAATTCAAATCAATTTTCTCGCGAGTTAGTTTGCGACAAGATAAGATGGCACTTTATCCCAGCACGGGCTTCAAACTTCGGAGGGATTTGGGAAGCCGGGATAAAGAGTTGTAAATTTCATTTAAAGCGTGTTATGGGGACTAGTTCATTTACCTTCGAAGAATTCTCAACCATGTTGAGTCAAGTGGAAGCTATCCTCAATTCTCGCCCACTTTGCCCACTTTATCCTGACCCTGAAGACTTAACAGCATTAACTCCTGCCCACTTTTTAATCGGTAGAAGTTTTACTGCATTACCAGAGCTGTGTGTCCAAGAGGTTCCAGAAAATCGGCTTTCCAAGTGGCAGAAGCTACAAGCTGTCACTCAACACTATTGGCGCAGATGGCAGCGAGAATACCTCAGCGAATTACAGGTGCGTACCAAATGGAAGCAGCGGTCCGATGAGCTTATCAAAGTAGGATCCTTGGTGTTGGTGAAAAATGACAACATTCCCACAATGGATTGGCAGTTGGGTCGAGTTACGGCACTACATCGAGGAGAAGATGGAGTTTGTCGCGTAGTGGACTTAAAGGTTCGAGGTGGCGAAATACGACGGTCAATACGAAGTGTATGTGTTCTACCGATAAACTAATATATGTGGCAATGGTTAACTAAAAATTTCAGGTTAACTCGCTGAACAATTTGATGTACTTTGACTTTATGTTTACATCTTTTTAAAATTATGTATTGTTGTTACAGGATGTAATTTAGAACTAGTTTTATAGGATGTTGTAACTTAGAATTAGTTTCTTTTGAAAGGACTTTAGTCTTTCAAGAGGGGGTGTATATGTCTAAGCATTTTTTAGCAAGCACTAACATTCGAATTATTTTCCTAAGTAAACGTGACAACCGCGCATTGTCGCTAAGAGACCGCCAAGGAGGAAGACAGAGTTTGATTGATCAGGTTGGTCGTGGTGAAGGTTAGGTCATGATAGTCATTAGAATCACCCCCCTAAGTAATAGTTATTTTATGGCAAGAATAAGGAATAAAGAGTTTTTACAGTCCACTCGTATTTAATTAATAATAAGCAACATTGAAGGAACAAAGTGCACGAGCTTTTTAATGTGTAAATTGCATTTACTAACCATTTTAATTTTTACATTTCTCATTCTTGACAATGGGAGCAGATTTGTTCCAAAATGTCGAGCATTTTCCAAATTTTTTTAGAGTTATCCACTTCGCTAGAGTCACTAAATTAGCACTTGTGGAGCGGTCTTATCCAAAAAGTCTGAATTTGAGGTGGAGAAAGAGGTAACAGTTTGCCTGACATACGTGAATCCTCCACAGCAACATAAACATATCTGCAAAAACCTAAGGTTAAGAATTTTTTTCTCTTATACTTTGTGTTATTGTTAAATCCAAGGAATTGGGAAGACCAATAATTCGTGAGGAAAAGCCGAAAGCGGGGAAGTGGCACGTTCTCATTGAACGGAAGGAGCCTTCTTAGAACCTTAAAGTTATATCAGTATATATTAAAAGTTTTTGAGTAATGCACGAAAATCGGCTGAAATTTTAAAAACGAAAACGAACTACTAAGCTCATTATTTCCAAATGTTGCGGAAAGTATTTATTTTGTGATTTTTCAGAGGTCGAAGTTAGAAAAAATTAAAAAGTTGCAAACTTGTGGAAATTATAATATTTACTATTAGTAAGACAAAACAAGTTCTGAATTTGGTAATTTTTGTGGTTACAAATTTAGCGAAAATATATATTTTCTAATTGCTCACAATCTAATATACTTTGATTATACGGGGCGTTTCTAAAATACTTCACAAAATTTGAGTAGGTGATTTGACATGGCAAAAATTTTATTTTGGCTTTTAAGAATAATTAATCTACACTTAAACCGATCAAGCTGATTGTTGGGGAAACACGCTAACATGTGTATTAAGTTATCGTTTTTCGCCGTATAGTTTGGTGATAAAGCCCTGTATGTCCGTAGTATGATTGAGTCATAATTAAAACTCCGAATAAATTTGTTGCACTCCAGCAAATGTGTGCATTTAAAGCATTTTATTTCAGTTACTCCATATTCCGAACTTAGATTTTCGGTATAATAGATTCCATTATATGCAACAATCGCTAGAAAGCAAGTTGTCAATCTCCGTCAAGGAAATCGTGATTAATCGTTCTCAATTTAGTATCTCTTTGTCTCCGCCAGTGTTGTCTAAACAACAATATGTCAAATAAAGAAATAACATGTTTCTACCCTCTCAAATGCATCCGCAATTTTCCGTTCAGCGCCGCGCCGCCCGCCGCCGCCGCGCCGGTAGGAAAAATTGCTTTTAGTGCCTTACAAACACTCGCCCGTATAACAACTGTCCAGTCACCGCTTTGTTTGAGTTTGGCGCCAAGAACATCTACTCAGTCGTAGCCCTGTCTGACGCCAAGATATTTAGTAGCTTTTCTCCTTTGCACAGATATTTAAAAAATATCTGCTGTACTCTGTGTTACTTTTTTTCAACACTGAATTAAGAACTCTTTGGGCGTTTTAACGCATTTTCTAGAGGCATATGAAGCGTAGCGTCTCTCCTGTTGAAGATAGAAGGTAGGTAAAAATGGCGATTGGAAATTTGCAGTAGACAAATCTATTCCTGGCCTCGAGATTCGGAACTGTTCGAAGTCTTATTTCGCTGGTGAAGTAAAGTTGAGAGAATCAAAGAAGACGTAAAGTACAAGGCATTTTGTGTGAACGGAAACGCAGTTAGTTGAATTATTAAAAGAACGTTAATTAAATTCAGCAAGGAAAGAAGTTGATGTTGGATTTAAATAATCAAGAGGTTTTCTTATACATTTAATAATAGCAAAACTTACGTGCAGTACCTATTTAGTTTTATGTGCGAAATGATGAATGTTTGAAAATAGCTGGAGATCATTGTATATAATATTAATCATATTTAATGCAAATTAAATCTTATAGTATTAAAGTACGTAATACCTTATTTAGCTGTATCATTCTGATTATAAAACATTTCGATGATCTGCCGCTAGAGGACACTTTACCTAGGACCAGTTCTTTTAGGTTTTTCAGCTTCGTTAGAGTCACTAAACTAGCACTTGTGCTAATTACACCCTGGGGCCAGAACCAAAACGATCTTATTCAAAAAGCCTACAACTGGAGTTGGAGTAGCTTATTTAGTTCATTTGGGTTAATTTTACCTGGTTTGTGTTAGCTGAGAATGGTTTGTTATTCCATTTTATGAAACATACATCCAGTCTTGAACTCTAGTTGAGTGCGACAGCACCGCAAGAAATCCATTTAAAGTTAAACTGTCTTTCATAAAATCCACTTCAAATTTCATCGAGGTCAATGGTGACTATGTGGAACATCTATTTTCTAAAAAAATCCTTTTATTTCTAATTCTTTTATTTTAAATAATACGTTTTGTAGTTTATCATTGAAAATAAATATTTGTTTAATTATTCCATTTTTTACTCGTGAATTTCCTAAAATGTCATCTGTTGTCTGAGTTGTTTATGCGATTTTCTATGAACTATCCAAACTTATTTTACAACCAAACTTAGGCCAAACTGTTTTTGCATAAATCCCAATAGCACAACTCATATTGTCATGCGATATTGCATACATTAATAAAACAGCAAATATCTCCAAGATGGTCAACTTTTAGTGATATTTAACAGGTATATCTAGAAATTACGGTAGCATCACATTTTCTACCGAAGGGCCATGCTTTGCAGCCCTTTTAATGGTGAAATAGTATTGCAGGTAGCGCCCTCTATCAGCTACAAATAAAATAGATGTCAGATTATATTCTCTCGTTCCTGAAAACCCGCCTATACCAATTTTTATGATTATATACCAAGCAATTGGGAAAATATTAAATAAAATCCAAAATAAAATTTTAAGTTTGACACATTGTACTTACTTTACTATTGAACCACCCTGTATATTAATGATTAAAATCCCCTAACTACGACCATAAAAAATATTTCATACAAAGCTAGTGAAAAGCCTTTTTGTAAATTAAACATTTATGGGGTTATTCTATTTTACGTAAAATTGACAACATTTTTAGGATCTTTAATAGATGGAATCTATTTACCAGGATAAAAAATATAGTTTTAATACTGAATGTATTTTTTCTCTTTTTAGTTTACGAAACTGGCCAAAAACAAAAGAATAGGCTTCCCTGTACAAATATAGCTATTCTTATTAACGCCTAAATAATATTATGAATATTGGCGGTGCAATAGATAATTGGTGGTTATGACCCTGTATAGTTTATTTTCTTTATTGCCCTTAGTTAATGACGCAATACAAAATATAGATTTAGTGCGATAGTAGATTTAGCTTTTTATTATTACTCTTTACGCCATCTAAGTCTTAGGATGAAATAGGATCCCAGGGTATAAGACGAATCCGCCACAACTATATAGAACAAATCTACATGCTATTTACTATCTAGTATTTCTACTATCTCTCTTAGAAGTAGCATTTAATAACGTTGGATATGAATGAATCTAAAGACATTTATGACGTGATGAAAAAGCTAAAGGGTCATCTAATCATGCCCTTAGCTAAACCTTATAACCAAAGCATAAGAAATTGCGTTTTCCTGTTTATTTTAAGGTATCGAACGTCATTTCTGTCTTCACAAGGGCGATCTAGGAAACTATCGCCCAATCTCCCTGATATATATTGTCACATGTACGCTCCTACCGCTTGTTGCCTATGGACCTGACTTCGTTGCAGTAGTTGCGCTGTGCTCTTTCAGAAGACGGAGCTCAGATATAGGTAGTTGGGAGAGATGGATAGAAACACTCGGTGTAGAAAAGGCTTGGTTTATTAACTTCAGGTTGAGTATAGAAGGTTGTAAGTATTACCAAAATATTCGGGAATGCATATCTCGTAAGTCCCCTGGGATATTCCTCGCGAAAATGTTAACCACGAACAGCAGCGAGAGAGTGGGAGAGCTAACCTGAAGGGCTGTTACAATTAGATTGACGGGCGGATAGATTATTTGGTCTGGCTGAATATTTAGTTACGTAGTTTACTTTTTATATGTAGTTAATTTAAATAGCACTTTGCCTTATGGCGTTATTAATTTTCACTGATTCACTTTTAAGGCGTGCCTGATCAGAGGGGCTTTTCCCTTTCGGTAATTCGCACTGATAGGTCTTTTCTAACCTTGCCTGATCAGAGGGGCTTTTCCCTTTCGGTAATTCGCACTGATAGGTCTTTTTTAAAAGTGAGAGCTTTGATCTACCAGAGGGGCTTTTCCCTTTCGGTAATTCGCACTGGAGATCAAAGTCTGCCGGTATGGGCTGCTGCCCAGCTTTTTATACCAAACTTTGACCTCTTATTCGAGTATTGTTTTGAATTGTCATCAAGGTTAATCATAACAGTTTATACTTTAATTAACAACAATTTATAATTGCGATTCAAGGTTAAGTTCAAACTTTCCACTGTATGATTTTATGTTAGTTGACAATATTTATGAAGAAACTCCTTCTTAAAACCCAAATGAGTTTTTTAAGGATAATGAAATATTTTTAAACAGTCAACATAGCTTTAGAACAAAAAATCTACAATTCTCGCACTTCTGAAAAAGCCAGACTGTCTTTTTGACGGCTTTGAAGATGGACAGTATATGTGGGACAGCCTTTTGCGATTTGTCAAAAGCCTCCAACTATGTTGATCTAGTATGGAGTTGGAGTATTATGGATTTAATCAGAGTGGTGTAGATCTGCTAAAATCCTATTTAACACATAGACAAAAACAGACTGTATGTAATGACATGCTCTCTGAGGCCAGATACTTCAATCATGGTGTTCCATAAGGGTCAGTATTGGAAACATTTATTTTAAGGATATATGCTTGAGGAGCTGTCCTTTTCGCTCAACTTCAACTTGCAGCTGCTAAATGAATGGTTTGTATCAAATAATATATTTTTGAATGCTTCAAAGACTGTCACAATGTACTTTGGAATGAGGGAGTTATCTGAGAATAACCCAGGGTGATCAAAGTTTCTGGGTGATATACTTGATTCTCAATTGAGTTTTGAATACCATGTTGACTCTATTTCAGGCAAATTGTTAAGTACTGTATTCTTTTTAAGGATCATGAGAAAAATTCTTTCATTTCCAGCTCTACTTCAGACCATTCACGCAATATTCCAGTCTTCCGCTACATATGGGATTCTGGTCTGGGGTCACTCGGCCCATGCAGAGTAAATCTTTGACTACAAAGAAGGGCCTTAGGAGGTATAGTGGAAAAGGTTCTTAGATACTAACGTCCTCACTTTACCTTCTAGGTATATTCATGAGAGCCTGTTATTGTATGATTCATACATCACCTTATACAATAAAAACAACATATTCAACTAGAGTTGAGTGCAATTTTTAAGACTTAAAAGACCGCATTTTCCCATAATTGTTATGATTCACTATGTCCTGATATGAGACAACTCTAGTTTTCTGTGTTCATGTCAAAAATAAAAAGCCTCTTATTGAACAGAGCCTTTTATAATTTTAAAAAGTTTTTAAGCTGTAATAACTTGATATTTTAGTTAGTTTAGCTGAATTGCATATAAGTATTTTAATGATATTATATTTTAATCTATGCTCTTATTGTTTAAGAATGTAACGTGTCTTAACTGTGAAGTGCAGATTTATTCCATACTCCTTTTGAGACAACGAATGTACCAAGTACTTGAACTCTATTTCTTTTCATTTCATTTCATCTCAATATAAAAAATTAAGAAGGCATAACACTCATATTATAATAATATCCATTCGTTGGTACCATTTTCCCTTTAGAGAAATTTATGATCGCAACTTTTAAACATAAAACTGTATACGCCCTTCTGAAATATGACTAATTGTAGGCTCGGTATTTCGTTTTGGCGCGAGAAATCGATTTTAATACCTGCTTTTAATATGATTTATTAACGTTCTCCTTATGTCATGTCAGCCCAGGCATAGGACAGTCTCATTCATGGCAATATTGAAGGAAAATTGGTATTTGCTGAAAAGCGCCTAAATTTTGTTGGATGACATACAGATTTTCAAAAAAATTAATTTAAAATTTAAAAAGTGTCTAAAAATCTTAGTAAAATTAAAATAGAACGCTGACCTAGATTACTCCGAAAACTGCATTGAAATAAAATAACTTGTAGTATTTTATCATGCCAATGAGCCAATAAGATTAATAAATAAGACATTGCCAGACATGCATCTTTAGGAAGTATATAGCTAGTTATGCATCTTCATAGAAATTTTTCAAATTTTACTTTAGGGAGGGCTAAATTTTCAACGAATTCAGATTCAATGGTAGTAAAGGCTATCTAATAATATACAAAACCCTTGACCCTTTACTTAATAACATAGTAAGAAAAAAATATGAATAATATTCAAGTGTTATCAAAAATGTGCACTACAAACCACAACACAATTTGAATGATATTGTAGGAAGTATAGAAGGCTCTATTTAACATCTGTCTGACTTTACTAAAGGATTTGTTAGAGAAGCATGCAGAAATCTGATTTCAAGAAACGTAATTAATAATAATAAAAATTCGCGACTTGGGAAAAGATAAATTATAATAAGGAGCCTAATGGAGAAAAATGTTTTCTATCTAAAAGCTGACAAAGCTAATAAGGTTGTTATTGGACAAATATTTTCAAATAGTTGATAATTTAATCGAATCAGGTTCTTATAACAAAATCCCAATGAACCAATCAGCTAAGATTCTAACGCAAATTAAAAGCACTTTGAAGAAATGTAGCAACCTTATTTCTAATCAAATTGAATCCAAATCATCAGTGTGTAATCCTACTACGCCTAAACTAAAGCTAAGAACGCAATGAGTTCCAATGGTTTCGTCTTCCAAGTGGCTAGCAAATCAGTTTGAGAATTTACCTATAACACAACAGAAGTACTCTATTCCTTAGGTTTCATTAACAACC
>MU182255.1:390837-405162 GCA_016904865.1 Pissodes strobi
TGCTAACCATTTTCATTTTTAGTTTTTTGCCTTTCTTGAAAACGATATCCGACTTGCTATCGAATCGACGATAGGTACACATTTCATTAGGGTCACTAAACTTGCACTTGTGCTGTTTACATCCTGGAGCCTGGGCCGAAGAGGCTCTATAACAATTCAAGCCAAGTTTAATCATTTGTGGAGCCAAAGGCAATCAATTCCAAGGTAAAAATTCCATCTTTGTTCCACCCAATTTAACAGAAAAAAAACTGTCCTTGTATTAAATTTGACAAATTTAAAATATGTAGAATTATACATTTAATTGCTTGAAATGTTTTTGAAAACGATTTGAAGCTGAAAAAATGGGCCAGGATCGGAAAATATGGACATGTTTCGGCGATTAAGTGGAATATGTTGTTATGGCGGATTTTGCGGTAAAAATCGTTTTCAGCATATCAATGCGTAGTTTTTATGGTAAGTAAGTAAATTTAGAATGATTTATAACTGAGAAATTCGGCCAGGAATGGAGAATGTGGACATTTTTCAAACGAAAATCAGCGGTCTTTAGACATCGAAGTCTATAGGACTTGTGGCAAACACATTCAAAATATTTGTTCATATTTTAAAGGTATTTTCATTATCTCATCCTTTTTTAATTGCTTTATAAATACCAGTTGAACCATGTAACTCCCACATCTTAATCACCGTTTGAATCTAAAAACTTTATCATGGATCTTGTACTTTCTAAATAGTTTTCGATAAAGCTCAATAAAAGCGCAGCCACTTTACATTTCCCTCAAACTTTTGCCTTCAATTTAAAAGAGAACTTCTTGTTGTAGTAATAAATAAACCTAGAAAACTTCCATTTGCCAAAACTTTTTGACTCTTCTTTTCTGCTAGGTTAAGGAAAGTTCCTGGTGTTTAATGCCCGTCTTTATACGAGTAAACCGTATTAAAATAGTTTTTAAGATGATGCTGTAACCGGTGGAGAATATTTTGATGGTTTCTGCAAAAATATGGCGAAGATGGAATCGCAATATTCTTGAGGTAAATCTATTTATGTTGTGCAAATGGAAAATAAGGACGAAGCCTGTATTATAATTAAATATATAGGGTATTACTTAAGTGAGTAGAATCAATAACACCTCTACAAAAGGATTAAGCTCTGGCAAAATTTTAGCTCGTGACGTATTGCATTTGTGTCTTTCGCTATATGGAGCGAAGATGTAGGAGGGGCTTAGGGTTGAAAGGGTAATCGTGTTCGAGGCGGAAGAGGTTGCAACGTTGCCAGACTACTACGATAGTAGCGAATATTAGGATGCCCGTATATAAAGGATGAATATATTACATTAAAATTTCCCCAATATTTAAAAAAAAAACATATTTTCCTAAGGTGTTCTTTCCTCTTTCTATAATGTGAAATTTCGTAATTTATTTATTTATTTATTTAATAGTAAATAATAAGTACTTACGTTTTAAATTTCGTGCATTATTACTAACCATCTCTCTATGTACATATGTTTTAAATACGTTATTCATATTATGTATCTATGCCTATAAAATATACACGGTCACCTTGTTTTTACATACACATTTAAAATCATACATATAATAATAATAATAATAATAATAAATGACTTTTATTGACAAAAATTATAGTGAAATATTACAAAACCAAATTAACACATCAAACTCCGGCGCAGTCTAGCTTTAAATAGCTACTCTACTGAACCGAAGAAAGACATGGGAAAAAACCCATAAAATAAATGTATGGCAAATACCGAACTAGTATAAAATATATAAAAGAAAATAAAAAATATAAACTATCAAAGTTAGTTAAAAAAAGAGCACTAAATACGGTTACACAGTACCGGCAAAATATACATTATCTTTGTAATTTAAAATGTAATATAATGTAAAAAAAAATATATATACAAAGAAAAAGGCGCATGTATTAATATAAATTATACATTATTTTGTTTATTAAGGAGATACAGTTTAAATTTTATTTTAAATATATTTATGTTTAAGTTTAATAATTCTGTAAGAATTTTGTTGTAATAATTGACCGCATTATACGTAAAACTTCTCTGAAACATAGCACTCTGATGGATTGGCATTGTTAATTTATCTTTCATTCTAATATTAAAATTGTGAATACTCTGGCGGAAGATCAAACGTTCTTTTAAGGATTGAGGAGAAGAGGGGTCATTGACAAGTTTTAGAAAAAATGTACAAAAATGGAAAATTCTACGCTCATCCATTTTTAACCAATTAATACGCTTATAAAATTGAGAAATGTGATCATACTTTCTAATATCGTAGACCAAACGTAGACACGAGTTCTGTATCCTTTGAATACGCATTCTACTCTCAGCATCCAAACAAAAGCCGTACAGATAGTCGCAATAGTTAAAGTTCGACAGTACCAATGTCTCGCATAAGTTTTTCCTAAGTTTCTCATTTAAAATATGTCTATTATTATATAACAGTTTAAGGGAAATAAATGATTTCTGTATTAACTTTTTAACATGTTCTTTAAATCGTAACTTTGAGTTCAATAACACACCTAAATTTTTTGTGCATTCAACAACATCCAGCTTTGTATTATTAATGTGTATATTAATATTGTTTTTAATTGTGTTAACTCCAACTTGGTTGCCGAAAATCATCATACACGATTTGGTAGGATTGAGTTTTAAATTATGTTTTTTAGATAGTTCACTAATTATTTGTAAGTCCTTATTGATGTTACGTTCAGCGTCTAGAATGTCATCGTAGCTAAAATTGCAATATATCTGGCGTATCGTCGGCGAATGCCTGTACATTACAACATTTCATTACATTATACTGGCAGGATAATTTGCCGATCTCAATAATCTTATATATAGAGAGCCGGCAACAGCGCAAACTAAACAAATGATTTTTTTGTGAAATAGGCGATAAGTAGTGGCTGCCCCAATCGAACATTAGTGTTGTTTTTTGCACTTTAGAGAAATCGGAACTATTTATGTGTGGTTAAGTGGGTGAAACTTGTACCTAATATTTCGTTCTATATTTAGGTATACAATTCGCATTGTTAGACGTATTTTTTAAAAACGTAAAACTATATATTTCGGACTTAAAGACCTGTTGCTTGCCTGATTTTGTGAATACCGACGCTTGTAGAGGTGTTTTTGTTTCTGTTGTGTTATGTAGTTTATTGTGTACGTTACATTTATAACGTTGGTTCGTATTTAATTGTATATTTTTATCCCTTTTTCCGGTAATTTTGTGGTAACTTATAGTTAGTCTAATTATGCCTCAAAAATGCTGCATTCCCGGCTGGAATGGGAACTAGTTTTTATCCCTAAACACACTAGGCGCGATGTTAGGTAAATTAAATTTGAAACTGCATAACATACACACGTACATTATACCTACTAAAGTACATGTTTATCGATTTTTTTATTATTTTAAGTAATAATAATTAAGAGATAGTGTGGAATAGTTCAGTATACTTATGTATTTATGTGCAATAAAATTTTTTTCAGTAGTATAAAAAAAGATTATACATAAATACATATCTTGAATTTTGGCGCAGGTGTAGGGGAGTTCGGAGCCTGCATTTAGTACTACAGTTAATATTAAATCAAAATTCAAACATAACTTTTGGGATTTGTCAAGAAGTCTGTTAATATTGATAATTTGCATAAATATTAGTGTAAGTATCCCCTTATATGATTAAAATTACACGGCCTAACTCGATGACGTCATATGACAAGCACTAAGGCCTTTTTATTGAGTCAGTTTTGGTAGAATACGATTCTTTTTCAAGACGGTAGATAAGGTTAATTTACTATTGACCGAGTTTCACGTATTTTTTGCCCTAAAGAGAAAAATTGAGTTTCTTCACGTGACGAGCAAAAAATCCATTCAGGGATGTATATTAGTGGACATAATCCTTCAATTACGGGTTCACGAGACCTCGTAAGAAAATTGCGAATTTTCCCGGGATTATAATTTCCTGGTTTTCACACTATTTAATATCTACTTATCGATTGATGAAAGCAAGCACCAAATTCTAGACAGTTGGCAATAGCGAACTCCCGTGATTCATCAGTTCGCTCTGATAAAATTCGGTTATTTACCGATCGTTTTCAAAACATGCCTGTCAAGTTTTGTGTTAGTTTATTGAGTCGTGCAGGGTAAATAACTTCATTGTTGTCGAGTCTCGTAGTGTTTTTCACATACGAAATTTACGATTATTACGCAGGTTTAGTTATTTAAATAGTTATGAATAAATCGGTGTTGATTTCATAGATAATTGTCGTTTTATTTCAAAATTTATTATTAAATCGAAGATTGATTTTGTTTCTGTTTTTAAATATTGTCGAAAGTGTGTGCGAGCCATCTGGGATAAAATACAAATCTCACAAAAGGAAAGCTAATGACCAACAATCTGTTGGGTTTTATGTTTTAACGGAAGCAGTAAGTGGAGGTACCGAGAAATGTATAAAGTGTCAAGCCATTTTGCAAAAAATGGTTCTCTTAAGTCATTAGCTAAAAATACACGGGATAGACATAAAACCGAGAAAAGATGTACGGCAATTCGTGTTCAGTTTGGAATCGCCATTGGCATGCGATAGAACACTATCCATGCCTAAAACGGAGTTTCATCCACAATACCGAAACAGAATTATTGCACTCGACGCCCGTTTCGCTAACAATGTTAGCATCATCAGAAGATGATTAAAACTAAATTTAAAACTCTATCTAACTCGCTTTTATAATAGATGTTTGCTTAATCAAGCGGAACCAAAGGAACCAATCCTGGAATCCCACTAGTCACCAAGATGTTCATTTGGTTCCGCTTGATTAAGCAAACATTTAGTATAAATGAGAGTTACGTAGATTTTAAATTTAGTTTTAATCATCTCGTGATGATGCTAATGTGATCGAGCAATAATTCTGTTTCGGTATTGTGGATGAATCTTTGTTTTAGTTCATTTTGCCGAAGGTACGAAACAACATAACTATTTATGCCAAAAAAATCGTTGTTATAATAAAATAAACAAATAAAAATGTCAGACTACTTTCTACATTAAAGGTCTTTGTGGCACGACTAATTTGAAATATTTTTTATTTGCAAATAGTGGTATGAAGTTTCGTTCTATATTCTGCTACTACAGTTCGAATAAAGGAAACAAAATATTGCGAAAAAGATAAATTGAAAATGAAATAACAACAGTATTAAAAAAAAAAGAAGACAAAATTCACCATTAGTTTGAGGAATGAAGTTCGGCATCAAACAAGTATTACGTGAATGCAAATTTCCACCATGGAGAAGAAATTTAGAACCTAGGATTAATCCGAATAAGAAATTGCTTCAGGAAAAATATTCCACTTGTGAGCTCAATCCCAGCTTTTTTGAAAGGTCAAATCATTTTCACCTTGCTTTTATTACTTTTGATTGATTTGATGAGATTGCGGCACCGCTATATCAATGATGGTTCCAGTCTTCTTCTCCTTATCTGTGATAACGATGTCCGGTCTGTTGTAGTCCACCGTTCTATCCGTTATTATAGGCTTGTCCCAATACAGTACCGCTTTATCTCTTTCCAAGACTGCTTGGGGCTGGTATTTGTTATCCGGTGGGCATATTTGAAGGAGTCCGTTCTTGAGAGCCAGCTGTTGGTGGATGATTTTGGCTACTTGATTGTGAGGTCCTAGGTATGCGCTATCTGCAAGTGATCTACAGCCTGCGATCATATGTTCTATGGATTCACCCACCGCCCCACACTTCCTACACTTGTCCTCTACGTTAAGTCTTAGATAATGTTTTTCATAGTTGCGAGTCCTGATAACTCTGTCCTGGAGGCCATGAAGAATCCATCGGTTTCTGGGTACCTCCGGCGCCGAGCCATGCTAGTGGGGCCGGCTTATCGACGGTGTCCCCTTCTAGACTTCTTGAAAACTTAACATGTAAGGCTTGTTTCAGCCAGGTGGCTTGATCTTCCTGCCTTGAGCTTATGTCGAACTCGAGATTGCAGTGTTGTAGATTCAGTGGCGTATATTCTCGATTCTCCTGGGCTGCTATTCTCTCATCAGACCATGTTTGGATCTTAGTAATTATTGTTGCCGTATGTTTTTCTCCTGGGTTCTGCACAACTTGTAGAGATTCATCATACCTCGACGGCCGCTTGCTCGGGAAAGGTATAGTCTCTTAACCGATGCATTGGTGTACAGACATCGGAATTTGGTCATCAGTCACCGGGATAGCCTGTCGAGTCCATTTAGGTCTGCACCAGACCACTTAAAGATACCAAAGGTGTAGGTTAAGACAGACACTGTCCAGGTGTTCAGAGGGGTGATCTGGTTCTTAGATGAGAGTTTGATGTTCAGAACCTTGAGTACTCTCTTTTTGTACTTCTCGGAGAACATATTCTTCAGGTGCGTGTGCTCGATATGTTGGTTCTGAGGCATTCCTAAATATTCGTATGTATCTTCGGGATGTAAGTTCTCGATATCCTGGTATCGATCTTCTTGGGTTTTCGCGGCGCCCCTTTTAATGTTGATGATGGCGCATTTGCCAAGTCCAAATGACATGTTTATGTCCCCGTTAAAGGTCTTAACAGTGTTAATTAGAGAGTGCAATCCAGTCTGGTTCTGTGCAAAGAGCCTTAGGTCATCCATGTATAATAGATGGGACAACCTCCGCCCGTTCCTGATGTTAATCAGGAACGGGCGGAGGTGTTGTTCAGTAGCGTAGAAAGAGGGTTCAGAGCTAGGCAGAATCACACAGGTGAAAAAGAGTCTCCTTGAAAAATACCTCTGGATATCTTGACTTTACCAGCGTTGCTGTTCTTGGCAAAGATCTTGGTCCGCCAGGTGCTCATGAGGTGTTGGAGTACCGCTCTTACTTTCGCAAATCTTGTAAGTCTCCAGTAGCTTCATCATCCAATCATAAGGGACTGAATCGAAGAACCTGCGGTAGTCAATATAGCACACCTTGAGATCCCTCTTCCTGGTCTGAATCTGTTTTATAACCACCGCATCTATGGAAAGTTGATGTTTGCACCCGGCTGATCCTCGTATACAACCCTTTTACTCTTCCTCCAGTATGCTGTTTGTAGCGCAGTGTACGTATATGTGAAGAGTTTGTATACTACCGACAGGCACGTGATTGGTCTATGGTTGATCGGTATAGCGGGGTCGCCCTTCTTGAACAGTATGTAAGAAACTTTGCTATTCTTAATGTCTTGGTCTATACTGATACAGGACTAGAGCGAATGTCTAGTGCCATAAAACCAATTAGTGAGGGTATAAACGCCTGATTCAATGAAATGATTATTAAATTGCAATCTCCCAAGAATATCAATTGTTTTACTTTTTTAAGTTGAAATATCTATTTCAATTTCCATTTATGTTAAATAACGAAAGGCATAGTTCTAAACTTTAGTGCCAAACCCTCTGAAAAACTAACTTGTTTTGCTAAAACTTTCTTTCTGCAAGTTAGAGGTACATCAATCAGACAGTAAAGTTTATATCGTTATGTATGCCGAAGTTTCCTAGAGCACAACTTTGGCGGCGAAAATGGGAAATTCATCTCTCCAGACGGTATTTACAAACAATCCTCTCTAACTACTTTTAGATGAATATAAATATGTGTATGCGAAATTTTTTGTATTCTCAACATTGTTATTCACTAACTTTGACTTGCACCTTAAAGTGCAAATGCCGATTTGATTCATTTAATAATCTTCATTCTGAAGAATAATCATTTGAAGAGGATTACTTTCTTCTGAAAGTCTTATGCATATAAATGAAATAATAGTAAAGTCGATATTTAATTTTTGCTTTAGCGTGTATCTGATCGTTGAGCAATTTTATTCTAGATGTTATCTAGCCAGAATAGCAATATTTACAGCATTAGAAAGCGAAATAAACATGTGTTTCAAAATGATGAGTAGTTCCTCCAAATATAATGAGTTAATAAGCTGCTAAAAAGAGGTGCTAAAATAGTGCTAAAATGTAAAAGCAATTAAGGCTACTTAATAAACGTATTATCATATAAGCGGAGTATTAAGGAATCTCAATTGTTAAAAGAGATATTTTTTTTTATAAAATCGCTGCTCTTTTAATTCGTTCAGCAATATTGTGAACTACTAAAATGCATAAACCTAACTAAGTAAATATCTCCTTGTCCTAAGTTTGAACTTGAACTTGAAAAATGTTATGTAAACATTTACAGTTAATTATAAGCAACTAGAGCGTTCGTCGGGAGCGATTTTAGTCCTTGACGTTGCAGTTATCATCATTTTGTAAAATATAAATACGCAGGCAAATGCCAAAATCATCAGACTTTCGGGTCTCTCTTAACTCCGCTCGATTAGTTGAGTGAAAGCATACAGGTGCGTACTATGCTAGTTGTTCTATCCCGCAACCTAAATATCTGAGAGCACCTGTGCATAGGTACTGTAACGGAATATATGTTATCAAATATCATTCTGTTTCGCTCGATTAATTCTACATATTTATTAATGGTTTTCAATGCTCGGTATTCGCTCTGTGCGTTAGGGTAGTGGGTGAAATGACGAACGATCGTGCGCGCGAGTCGGAGAAATTTGGAACTTTATTCAGCTACTATACAAATATATACGTGGAATACATCGAAAAGGGTCTGCTGTCATATAAGCACTGTCGATTTTAGAGATTTCTTGGGTTCAATGGAACGATTACATCAAATGGAACACATTAATGGAAAAAAAATTTGCGGATGAGGCACGTTTGACGCCAAAAATTGAAAAAGACATTTCAGAAATGAGGCTGTTTAGTGACATTTAAATGCGAAAACTCTCTCAATATGACGTGAATGATGGCAATTTACTTGCTATGTTGTCAGACTTGGCTAACCTTCTTGATTTTCAAGTAAGCAAATTGCCAAGTCCAGGAACATGTTTCATAAAGTAGAATAACAACTTGTGAAAGTAACTAAACAAGCGCACACCGCGCGCTTGTTCCTTATATGCCTCAGACTAACCAAATAAGCTCCCATTTGTCTGTTAACTAACCCAAACTAACCAAAACTAATTCAGACTAATGCAAAGTAACCCAAGCTAACCAAAACTAGTCCAGACTAACGTAAACTAACCCAGATTGACCAAAAGTAACCCATACTAACCCAAACTAACCTGGGCTGTTTAGCCATACATGTATATATAAGCAATAAAAGTAACCTACGCGCGCTTGTCTCTTCGCTATTCCAATCTAAGTAAAACCAACCAAGCTTAACCAAAACTAACCAAAACTAAATCACACCATCAAAATCTAACGCAGACTAAAAAAGGAACCCATACTAACCAAACCTAACCCAGACTAACCCTAATTAACCAAAATAGAAAGACAAGTGCGCTACGCGCGCTTTTCTCTTCGCTATCCCAAAACAAGCAAATCCAACCCAGACTGACCAAAACCAACCCATACTAACCAAAGCTAACCCAAACTAACCAAAACCATCCCAAACTAACTCTAATTAACCAAAGTAAAGAGACAAACGCGGCAGTAAATTAAGCAAAACCAACCAAGAATAACCAAAACTAACACATACTGACCAAAACAAACCCAGACTCACCATATGTAACCAAAGTATATTCCAAACTAAGTAAAACCAACCCGGACTAACCAAAACTAACCCATACTAACCGAAACTAACACGAACTAACCAAAACTAACGGAAGCTAACCCAGACTAACCAAAACTAACCCATACTAACCCTAATTAAACAAAATAAAAAGAAAAGCGCGCTACGCGATCTTTTCTTTTCGCTATCATAAACTAAGCAAAACCAACCCAGACTAACCAAAACTAACCTTAATTAACGTATTCCAGATTAAGCAAAAATAATTGAAACTAACTTCAATTAGCCAAAGAAGCGCATTGAGGCGAGCGCTTTACGCGCTTGACCAACCCCGTCCATCACAAAATCAAAATTAATTCAAAGTAACAAAACAAACGCACTACGCGTGATACTCTCTTAAACTAATCCAAATAATCTTTTAAATTTGTATCTATTTCAATAAACTAAATGAATTAGTTTATATGACTTACTATTAAAAGTGACCCCCTTCTAGCTTAACATCTAATTCTAGTATATCATATATTCGAATTATTGTTGTTTTATTAAACAAAGCCCATAAGAATCATTATTTATAAGAAGTTTTCGTCCCACAATACTTTTGAAACATATTCAACACAAGGCTGTTATATTTTAGAACCAAATAGAAATTACACTTCGCAACCTATTAGGAAAATGTATGTTAAATTAAAATTTCAATTTATTTTGAGAAAATGTGCTTCAACCGCAATTTTTTTTGCGTTAATGTGTCCCATTTGATGTAATCTTTACATAGAACCCAAAAAATGCTTCAAAATCGACGGTGCTCATATGACACCAGAACCCTAATAATCCCGAAAAATATATTTAATAACTTAATTTCAGTTTGTCTATCAATTTCCAGATTGAAAAAATAAATTAGTCTTCATTCATTCTAAAGTTTCACAATGCTATTATATCTCATGTTTAAGCTTTCATAACTTACAAAGTTTTAGTATTATGCTGAATGCACACAAAATTCAATATCGAAGTTGCCTTTTTTCAGTCGAATCGATAAATATTCTCACATGACAACATATTATCTGCAGAACTAATTATATTGCACTAAAATCAACAATTTTTCTTGAATTTTCAATCGTTTCCGATGTACTGGACGTGTTGCGTATCTAAGAAATTCGCCACATTTCGTACCACCAGATGTCGCGTCGTGTAACGCACATAGCGAATAAGATCGGCAGTGACACCTACCTATGAATGGATATATTTTGCACAATTAACTATAAGGAGAACAGTTACGCAGATTTGTATCTTTAATTTATGGATTCATGTCGGTGCAGATCGCTTGATTGTGGGAATGCCATCTGTTAGGAAACGGGCTTATCTAGTATAGTTAGTAGGTAATTGGAGAACGTAGTGTGTTGTTAAATGCCTGTAATCTACAATAGATTGCTACATTTAGTTTATGTTGAATGTTTCCTTAGTTTGACGCCGGGTTTCCTACAACGGCTGTCACGTGTTTTAAATTGCCCAATACAAGCGTTGAAAATTAAAATAGGTAGAACGTACACATTTTGAAAGGATGATCATATCATCTTGTGTGCAGACGTTGGCACGGTAAGTGGTATTAGTATTAGATCTCAAAATATTTTATTCATCCCGTATATATTTCAATAATCTTTTTATGTTTTAAATACATTAGTAATAATTTTTTCCAATTTACTGACTTATATTTGGCAAAAGCGTGAATTTAGCATTTTTATATTGCATTGCATTGCAATTTTTTATGGTGACCTTTAGATTTGAATACCGTTTTTTTGGTGGATAATTGCGTACCTTATCGGTCAAATTCGTGTAATTTGATAATGGTTTAATCCAAATATATAGAGAACGTAATTATTTCATCGTTTAGTGGTCATACATATGATTTTACATATTGTTACGTTTTTCCCGTGGGTTCTTAACAAAATTACAACTTGACTATTTTCAACTAATACTCTCTTTATTCACTATCACTGTATACAATTTAACACTTTAAACTACTCTTATAACTTTACAACTAATATCTATTCAACACTCAATGATTAACTGAACTGAACTCTCCGACTGACTAACATTCGCCTTAGGTCTGCTTATATATAATCTTAAATCTATCACGAGTATTCGGGAAGTATTCCGAGCCACTCTATACGATCTCGACGATGCCATCGAGATAATTCCAGCGAACCTGTTCGCAACCTGCCGGGTGATGACTCATACAGACAAAGTAGCGAGGGGCACGGCGGCTAGTTGTATAGGGTAGCACAAAAACGTTCGGATGGTTGTTAGGTTAGCCGTAACATTGCCTCCCTCTTAATTCTGATCGTCCCGATCAGCTACTTCATGTCCGTGATATGCTTTCAACCTGTCGAGGTGGACGACTTTCAGTTTGCTTCTGGGGCTACGCTGAATTCTATACACAACGTCGTTAATTCTTTTGATGACCGTATAGGGTCCTTCCCATACTGGTGTTAGCTTGGGAGATCTTCCTGTCTTCCTTTGCGGGTTATATAACCAGACTTTATCGTTCATCCGAAATCCCCTAGAGTTAGCTTGAAGATCATATCGAGCCTTCATTCGGTCACTAGCGAGACGTTCAAACCCACATCATTCTGTTTCATCTTCCCACTGGATCTTGTCTGAGGTCCTTGACTTGAGGCACAGGTTGAACACTGCTGGCACCATGATTTCACATCCTGGCAGTAGTTGACCCAGTAAAATCTGTCGCGGATCTTGTCAATCATTTTGTTCACTCCGAGATGAGCACCAAACTTTCTATTATGTACTTCGTCCAGAACTTCCGCTACCCTCTTCCTTGGTACCACTAACTGCGTCTTCACTACTTTGCCATCGGCGCTTTCCCAGGCTCGTTTAAGGAGTCCATTTTCAACTACCAGGGAGTCCCACTGAGCCCACAGAGATTTGAAAGTAGATCCCTTAGTTGAAATATCTCTCCAGCTTGGTCTTAGTTGACGTTCTTCCTTAGCTTTTAGTAGCAGTGCTACTTCATTATCCTCAAGCTGATCTTTCTTTAGTTGCTCTGTGGTCCACTGCTGATCAATCTTAAACTTGATTTGCCTAATGGGAGTGATTCCTTCTCGTTGGTCAATTCTTTGGCGATGTTTATAATTATCCTCACATGACCTTCTGGATAAAGCATCTGTATTACTATGCCATCTTCCTTCCCTGTGCTTAGCCTTAAAGTTATATTGTTTCAACTCTTCCTGACTTGGCTTTGAACTGCTGTTGTCTCTGGATGGAGCTGTAGGTCGTAGTTGTACTCGGCAGTCTCTCTTAAAATGCCCAATGTTGCCACATATATAGCACTGATTTGAAACATTTCGGTTACGTGGCCTATCTTCTAGTGGCTCCCGGAATCTTTGTACTTGACAGTCCCTTTTGAAATGCCCAGTCCTGCCGCATCTATAGCACTGATTTGTAGCCCTTTGATTACATGGTCTAACTTCTGTTGGCTCCCGGAATATCCGTACTCGACAGTCCCTTCTGAAATGTCCAGTCTTTCCACATCTATAGCACTGATTTGATGTATTTCGGTTATGTGGCCTATCTTCTATTGGCTCCTGGAATCTTTGTACTCGACAGTCCCTTTTGAAGTGTCCAGTCTTGCCACATCTATAACACTGATTACGGTTGTATGGCCTAACTTCTAGTGACTCCCTACATCTCCCTGTGGCCTGAAGAACTTCGGTTAATTTCTTCAAAATACCGCCCATTTCAGTTAGTTCACAATTGTTCGCCAAATTTTCTTCCTTGATGGATACTTCCCTTATTGCTGGCTTAGAGATGTTACAGGCCGCCTCGATTTCCAGAGCTCTACCCAAAACTTCACGGCTGCTATCAAATTTGGATAGACGTAACATCTTCTGAGTTTCTGGATCTCTGACACCGTCCACGAAATATTCAGCAACAAGGTCCTCTTGAAATTCCTCTGTCGCTCCCGGGTAGGCCAATTGAATGAGACGTCTAATGTCTGCCTCAAATTCTTGCAGGTTTTCACCAGGCTTCTGATGCCGTGACTTTACTTGTGCCTGATACAGTTGTCTTCGGTGTTGGTCTCCAAATCGTCTCTCCAGGACAGCTACAAGGATGTCATATTTCCCTTGTTGGCTGATGGGAATTGTCTGCAGTAGTTCCAGGGCAGATCCACGAAGCGCTACCACTAGTGATGTAGCCATTTCTTCATTATTCCAACTGTTGGCAACAGCAGCGGCTTCAAATTGTCTTTTGTAAATTGTCCAGGATGTTTGACCGTCGTACGTTGGAGGTTTGATGTTTTGTCCTGAGGCGAATGCCCTCTCGGTGGGTGCTTGGTGTTTTAGTCTGGTAAATTCTGCTTGTAGATTCTTCACTTCTTTCTGTACGTCTCCTACTTCTTTTTGTACATTTCCAACTTCTTTTTGAATATTGTTTACTTCTCTCTCAAATTTCTCATTCTGTCCGTCCAATATTTTCTGTAATTTTCCTTGCTCGCCTACAATTACATCCAACATCCATTTCTGAAGCTGGTCCTGCTCTGCTTGTCTTTTCTCTTCCTGATCTTGTAAAATTTTCTGAAGCCGGTCCTGTTCTGCTTGTCTTTTCTCTTCCTGGTCTTGCAAAATTTTCTGAAGCCGGTCCTGTTCTGCTTGCCTTTTACGTTCATCTTCATCCCGATCCGCTTGCCTTCTACGTTCATCCTCTTCCCGATCCGCTTG
>MU182255.1:405172-433344 GCA_016904865.1 Pissodes strobi
CCCGATCCGCTTGCCTTCTACGTTCATCCTCTTCCCGATCCGCTTGCTTTTTACGTTCATCCTCTTCCCGATCCGCTTGCTTTTTATCTTCTTGATCTTGAAAAATTTTCTGGAGCCGGTCCTGTTCTATTTGTCTCTCAGCATTTAGATTTTCCATGAAATCGGCCAACATTTTATTAATTTGCTCCATTTCTGCCGTTTGGTGCCTTGTATTGACCATAGAATATTATAAAATTTTACCAGAATCCACCAATCAAACGGTCTCGTTGACGTACTTGTACCTCTTCGTTCCTCGAAAAATACTTCGCAAGTCCGGTCCCTTCACAATCCGACTTCTGACACCAAATGTTACGTTTTTCCCGTGGGTTCTTAACAAAATTACAACTTGACTATTTTCAACTAATACTCTCTTTATTCACTATCACTGTATACAATTTAACACTTTAAACTACTCTTATAACTTTACAACTAATATCTATTCAACACTCAATGATTAACTGAACTGAACTCTCCGACTGACTAACATTCGCCTTAGGTCTGCTTATATATAATCTTAAATCTATCACGAATATTCGGGAAGTATTCCGAGCCACTCTATACGATCTCGACGATGCCATCGAGATAATTCCAGCGAACCTGTTCGCAACCGGCCGGGTGATGACTCATACAGACAAAGTAGCGAGGGGCACGGCGGCTAGTTGTATAGGGTAGCACAAAAACGTTCGGATGGTTGTTAGGTTAGCCGTAACAATATTTTCATTTAAATTGAACAGTATTACCTGGAAGATTCTCAAAGCAAATTTTATATGTTCCTGTAAAAGGTAGTTAATTGAATTTGAGTAGAATTTCGCTGAATTTTACTTAGTAGTATTGTTGGTCATAGTTTTTTAGACTTATTTCATTAATCTTTCAGTTTATTTGTAGCATCAAACTATAATTGTTATCACTTATCCTGTCACGTTTGATCAATGATGTACCGGCATTATATTGCATATGAAAGAGGTTTAAGCACATGTGTGTAAATTTACCTGGTTTATTTTATCTTTATCGTTTACCTAAGTCTCTATCTCAAAGCGAGATAGTAATTATCTTATCTCTATCTTTGATTAATTGAGACGTAATTTACGTCAAATTATTGTTTATGTGCCAAGGGCCATATTTATAGACTAAGTAAAGAAATTATTAATCTGGAGTCATTGGACTTGTTTACGAGAGGTTGTACCTCGTTTTTTCTATTTTTTATAAAAATCTAGTTATTTTCTATTTGAAGTTGCCGAGAGCCACTGTTGGACAAGTTTCATAATTGTTTCATAATTTTCTTTTAAATTTCTAATTCCAATCATCATTTCCTTTGAATTTCATATCTCAAAGTAAAGAAAGAAAGTATCATGAGTAACAGTAATTAGTTATATTGTTATTTAATCATAGTTATTTACAATTTTTGCGGAACTTTAAATTATAATTTAAGTTCTGATTATATCTGCTGTAACCAGTAAATTTTCAAGTTTTCATCCTCCTATGTCAAACTGAGGTCCACAGGATTTTTTTCTGTATAATTTTTATTAGCAGTATACACTGGTACATGTAAATACCGCTGGATGAAGGAAACCTCTATTGTCCATGTCGCTGTGCCAGACCTGTAGAGGCAGAACCATACGCTAAGACAACCTTTTTGAAGACCTACATCAGCTCAAGTCAGCTAAACTTGGGAATAGGCAGAAGCAGGTTTGTAGTAAAGGTCCCAATACGGTTGCATGGTTACAGGATAGTTGGACAAAATAGGTACGGAGTGGTAAATTCAAATATACTGTGAAGACCAATTAAATTTGTTAATCTTTAACACGTTAACTGCCACCATATAAAGGTCATGGTGGTGACCCAGAAACCAACTACAAATAATGGGCTAAGTAGTTTTTTAAATGTTTCTTTAGTCCAAAGTAGTACAAAACAAAATAAAAAAAATATATTTTTTTTTCTAAAAAGCAACAGAATCACCCGTGATCCACATGGCTCACCAGTTATTCGTCAGCATATACTTATATCATATAGGCCATGTGTGTCACGGGGGTTCAATATTTAATCGGATTACAATCATTCATTACACTATATGCAATTCGGTAAAACATGTCAAACATCCATTTTATATATTTTATAAGCAACAATGCCTGAAAATTAAGCCGTTACTCTGCGTTGCACGCATTCGAAAGCAATCGGCCGGACTCGGCTAAAGCGACCTTGTATTATCCCGAGGCCACGATTGTAATAGGAGCTATTTATCTGTAGGCCCAAAGAAATAATATTGAATTTGAATAAACTGTGCATATGGAACACATGTGCTACACATGGCCTGGCGATAATAAATGCGTATGTATCACCGGTGATCCACATGGCAACCAACGTGTTTTAATAATAAAGTTAATTTAATTTTCATCATATAACAAGCTTATTTATAAATCGTATTTCAAGTAACATTTGTAAATTAAATTTTCAGTAATAAATTGTATTTGATTGCATTTGTAATCTAATTTTAATTATATTGATCTCAATTATATTGATAACTGCAGTGCACATGGTATCATAACTTGTAATCTAATCATATAGTTAATATATAATTTGTTTTTTAGTTGTTTTCTTTGATTTATCGCAAGTGGCGCCTCTATATAAAAATTTTATCAACAGAGGAAATAACTTAACTCACATCCTCAAATAAACTAAATAAATTAACTTTTACTCTATCTTTACAATTAGCGACTGAGCTAGATATTCATTACAAAGCGGCGTCACTATTTAGATACAGTACAGGGTGATAAGGTCCTCACCTAACCTGGATGGTTCTAATCAAGCGCAGGCTAGGCCAGTTTAGCTGTTGCATGAATATATACATATAATAAACAAATATTAATTTCAAATCACGCGCCGAATTATTGCCAAGTGCTGCCATCTACGGGCAATCAACGTCACGACAGACAGACCAAAGCATAGACGACTTCCAGGTCATCTAGCACTTATTCAACCAGCTTCAGCTCAATACAACCAAATAAAGGACATCCATAACGCTTTATTTATCTCCACTGTACAGCATTTGTAATATTTACAGTCTACTTTATATTTAGATTCTGGAAATACTTAAAAGAAAGAAGAACACGACTACGAAACGAAGGATGCAATGGTCGCACCTAAGAGCCCCAACTAGAGATGAGGCAAATTAATATCGATACGCAACAAAACTATGTATTGCGCATCCATAAGCAGATAGAAGACGGCAAGTTCCAATGTAGCTGCCAGGATACGCCAGGAACAAGCCACGAGGCAACAAAAGAAGGCAGCCATCAATGTAGTATATAAGAAACCAGGATAAACATTGTTATATAACTATACAAAAAACTTTTTAAATACGCAATAAATAATAAGCCTAAAAAATTAACAATCATAACTTACAACTAGGAACAGACTGCATTTGTTTACAAAAAATTCTTTGTGTCACCACCAAACTTAAACGCCAAGAATGCAATGAAATATATGGTAATAACTGCACAGCTCTGCAAAAGTGAACAAATCAATATTTTATAGACAGAATCGGCAATTTTTGGGTAGATCAACATTTTAATTTTAAAACAATTAGGAATAAGTTGAATAAACCGTAATATTGTTAATATAGATAATTTATTTAAGACAGGGCCGCAATAAGTTAATTTATAACGCCAAGAGTAAAATCATTGTTTTTATAAATTAACTTCCATCAGCCAACCCTACTCCCAAACTAACCAATATAAAAACAATGAATTAATGTCAACTCTGTTGAAATGAACGCAACTTAACAGAGGGGATATAATATAAAAGGCAATTTATTGAAAAAAGGCATAGACATAAACTCTAGTTTTAAAAATACATTGTGAACCAGAATATGGAACAAATTGATGCTCTCAAAACAGATAGGTTTGCACTTGGTACAATTAGGTATAGGGTATAGGTCAGTAAGCTTAAGGAAGTCAAATCGACAGATTTTAGTCTAGATCGGCATTTCCTATATAATCAGTAATAAGTTTAAGTATTCTAAGAATATACGTGACAAACAAGCTGCTTTATTAACATAATGACTATTAATACTTAAACGTTGTATTCAATAGAAACGTCTCTATCTTGAAAGTAGCACATTTTTAGTAAAGAGCCGGGTTTAACAAAATATGCTTTTGTTAATAAAACAACAAAACGTCACAAACGAGAAAATATTGGATAGGATTATAACATTGTTAATATAACTTGTAAAACAATTTCTCTTTGGCAGGATATGGTCCACCAACTGAAGGATTTGGTTGTTGTTTGCAACAACGCTCCATGTAATTTCCAACTATGTAGAAACCTCTTTTGAAGGAGCACCCATATAACTTTCAAGATTGGCTTCTTATTCGCCCAATGCTGAACCCTATTTAGACCATATGATCCAAAATTAAATGTGGAGTGAAAGTAACTTCAGAATTCAGGCGGTTGGCCCAGGTCTCATGGAACAAAGGCTTACGTACGTACGTAAAATGACCAGGTGAAGGACACCATAGTAGGAGGTGAATGTGCTCGTCCAGCCTTCCACGCAGCAGCATTCTTGTTGGAAAATATGCCAGTCGGTCATAAATATAGTTTTTTTAAGAAGGCTTTATAGTTTTGTTTCGTTTTAACTTGCATTGTTACAATATTACCTAAATGGAGTATGTCATAAATAATTTAAATCTATTATCAAAATAATTTGGTTTACGAATAATTTAGGAAATACAATTGGTATTTTCTTAATTACAAATGAAATTTTCTGAATTATATATGGAAAATCTGAATTACAAGTGAGGCTTTCTGAATTACATTTGAAAAATTTGAATTACAATTTATAATTCAGAAAAACACAAATGTCTTCCAATAAAATCTCAATTATTGAGATTTTATTGGAAGACATTTGTGTTTTTCTGAATTATAACCGGAAAAGGTGTAGTTGCGCTCGATCATTCAATACAATGGCCTATATGGAATTAAACTATTCTTACCTTTAATAATGTTCATACTCTCCTCCCATCTCCGATCCTATTATAAATTACTCTTAATTTTTTAATTGTTATTCTATGATATTTTCAAAAGCATGCTCGGCAATACTTGATTTTGAGCTATGTATTCTTTGAATGTCGTTCATATATAGATCTTCTAGTTTGCCCAACATATTTCTGGTTTCAATCCACGCATACAGTTTTATAAATTCCACTTTTTCAAATATTCCGATTATGTCCTTTAGCAACCCTAACCATATTTTGATTTTTTATTGAGCAGTAGGAATATGAATATATTTTGGATAGTGGCATACATAAAATCAGATAATTACCAAAACCTTATATATAATTCCAAATAAAGCTGGTATCGAGAACACACAGTTGCAATGTATTTAACTGGTTTGGCTTAAGAATTAACCTTACCACAAATTAGCAAATGTGCTTGACGTATAGAGATTTAGTCGTAAAAGGCAAGGCTCCACAGAAATCTGCTTTATTTCGCTCTTAAATTGTTACATGGCAGTAGAGTAAAATGCATGGATTATTATTCCTTCACTCAATTTTTTTTTAAATGCAAAATTCAAATTTACGGTTCCTTCATTACGCGTCGAATAGTATGCCGAAAACTGACTTTTGCCTAAACTAATTGCAGCTTCTTACCTTTAGTTTGCAAGAACCAACTTTAATTGTTCATGAACTAGAAAGTGTCTGAAATAAGTGTTAATCATAGAAAATTCGCCCCATATAATTAATTTAGACGCATACATTTTCTAAGGTGACGCAACATACCATTCCATAAAATTAACATTTTAATATTCTACAACTCTTAATCAAATTAATAAATGCTATTGCTTTACATTCTGCAAAATATTTTAAGGATATTTACTGTCAAGAGATATATTTGTATAAACTCTTAATTAAAGAAGTTTATGCCGAGATTAATTAATTAAGTTCTATTTATTCTATATAAAATTCCTGCAGACATTATCTAAGTTGGTATGACACACAATTTATATAATTCAATTATTGAAAGTGTTGAAATATTTGTGACCATTACTTTGATAAATGCTTGGTAAGAAGCATTTTGATAAGTTTAAAGTTTCAAAACCAATATTTTTAGATTAGTTTCTACGTGGCCATGCTATATTTCCATCGTTCCCTGTTTTCCCTTAATAAACATTTTACACCCTATATGCCATTCATACCATATTGAACACTATTATATACATATAGGTTGAAAGCGATAGGTTATGTAGAGAGGAAGGTTGAATATATCAACAAATAAGCTCGTCTTAATGCCCAAGGTATTATTAGGGCGAGAACGTTGGCCGAAATGATTCTTGTAACAAAGCCTATTTGTACAATGATAATTAATACCTTCCTAATAAATAGAAAAATGTCCAAAAACTACTAATATCTATCATTTTTTAATGAACACAACAGACCCTCTGATATTGGCAAGTAATAAATTTTATGAGGGATCGCGCATTACAAAACATTACGTGGATTTTTCAATTGTAAACGCGTCACAGTTGCAAAACCTCTCCTGACAAGTTCTATTATATCTGTGGAGAATTTCTGCAGAAGTCACAAGCAAAGCCATATTTTTCAAAAGGTAAAATGCCTATTTTCTTTATTTTAGTGTTTTTGTACCGTGTTATTGGTACAGTGGATGAAAAGGAGGAGAAAAGTATACCTTATGCTGTTGCAATGACTTGACGAGAACCCTCCAATGATTGTATTTTTGCACGACAAGGAGTGAATGTTATTTCAAAAAATGAGTGAGGACCATACACTAGTAATGAAACTTCATCCGCACAAAGAAAAACAGAGCATAGCCTAGAGGCTTGTACAGTGGTTATCGTCGTCATTGAGAAGACGCGCACAACTCACGCTTGTCGACAAGCTTTGAAATAAATTATACTGGAAGCGTCATATCACGTCGGTCTGTGTTTCCCACTGTAGTGACGCTCACGTCGAGTAGGACCATCAAAGACTATAAATTTTATTTTATATGCTGTATTTAGCAACAAAAGATTCCATATTTTTTGATATAAATTATTAAGTTTAGTTTGAAGGAAATCTCAGCTTACTTGGACAATATTTATTAAATATTCAAATCAGAACGCCAACGTTTCGACACTGATCAGTGTCATCCTCAGGGCTAAAAATCGGTCATTAGAATACATATATAAAGGTAATTTACTATACACAATTATCTGTTTAACAGGATAAAGTTGAAAAAAAATTACAAACAACTATTATACAATTCCACTGATAGGAAGTTGAACAATCTGAAGTATTATAAAATTCCACAAGATCTAGTAACTAATGTGATTGATTTTCATTGGCACGAGATATCTAAGCACACAAATATTGAGAACTCTGGTTTTCATGATTTGATAAGGTTTGTTTTCCGATGTAGTTATTTTTCCTTTGATGACCAATTTTATCGACAAGAGTTTGGAACTCCCATGGGAGCACTAATTAGTCCTATACTCGCCAACCTAGTGATGGATTATATTACACGTACATTGTTAGAATAACTAGACTTTTTTATCCCATTCTTTTTTTTTCTACGTGTATGACTCCATTACAGCGGTTCCAAGCAATAAAGTGAATCATGTTTTAACTAAATTAAATAACATTAATATAAGCTTGGATTTTACAGTAGAAGAATAGTATTCAATTTGTATAAAAAGCCCACTAGTTCAAACAGAATTCTCAATTACCATACATGTCATCCCTTACATCAAAAAATAAATATTATTAAACAGTTCCGGGATAAAAATTTCAAACTGAGCAATAAAGAATTTTGGAAAGCTAACTTAAATAATCTTCACCATACTTTGAAGGGGTTTAATTAATGGTATTTTAAATCAACGCCCACCAAATTTAATAATAGGACCGGTTGCGGATATTAACATATCAACTAATATTAAATATTATAAAATTCCCTATATACCCAATCTATCTGAAGCCATATCAAAAAAACTAAAAACCCCAAATATCCTACATTGCTAAAACAGTAAACAATCTATTTCCTAAAACTAAAGACCGTACGAAAAATGAGTTGAAGAGTGGTGTTATCTATAAGATACCCTGTGGTGGTTGTCACTATAGTTATATTGGACAAACGAAACAATATTTAAAGAAAAGGGCCTCGGAACATAAACCTAATGTTACCTACATGGATAAACATCATTTTCAAGAAGGGCATAATTTTAACTTCAATTAAATTAAAGTGGTGGACTCAGAGACAAATTTTAAAGAGAATTTTTTTAGAAATGTGCCATATTCACAATACAAAATACAATATAAATTTAAATACAGATACACAACATAATTAGTAATTTTCAATACACTGGATAGTGTGATGTTGGTGAAAGGGTGGGGATACAAACTAGATTTGCACTCGTGATGTATGACACTGCGATTTAGATAGAGCATTGTGACTTCATGAGATTCATTCTTAATGATCGCTCGTTTGGAACTAAAAATAATCTAGGTGCGTTTTGTTTGGTTCTCCCTGTTTGTGTTACGTCCCATTACATCGTTCAGTTAGTTAAAATTTTATAATACTTCAGATTGTTCAACTTCCTATCAGTGTAAATGTATAGTTAATTATAAAAATTTTTCAACTTTATCCTGGTAGACAGATGATTATTTTAAGTTCTGTGTATATAGTAAATTACGTATGACCGTCTTTTGATTTTTAGCCCTGAGGATGACACTGATCAGTGTCGAAACGTTGGCGTTTTGATCTGAATATTTAATAAATATTGTCCAAGTAAGCTGAGATTTCCTTCAACCCAAACATATTGTAATGTGGACGAAACTTCTTATCACTAAATTATTAAGCATTAATCTCTTCGCTTATTTAATTATAAATTCATTTATTTTGTGACTGCATTATTTTGGAGTGGATAATCTATTGGCTCACTTGGGTTTCATCAAGAGTTAATAACCTACCTTTGATCCTCGTTAGATCGGTTAAACTTCTATATTACTTTCGCTTTGAATATTTCCGTTGTACTCTCGGGCTGATATGGCTTTAACTTATTGGGGTCATTGCTTTGGTTTGCGATACTGTTGCTGTTTCCTTATTTACCTATTAATTCGAGAATAATTGTTACCTATTACATTTGTCTTTCTCTTTAATAGTAAAAAACTAGTACATTTTGCTTACTTTCTTCTAAGACTTGTTGATTTCTGCCTAGGTGGCTTATTGTCGGTTCCTCTCCTAGTGTTCTAGGGATTTAGGACGTACCCCTCACATATTTTCCAGTGGTTTTCCCTTATTTTTCTTTCATTTTGTCTCAACCATTAATGTTTATTTTCCTTCCTTTCTTATATTTCGGTAGATGTTGCTGTCGATTTGAATTTTTAAAGGTTTATTGTTTCATTTAGGAATATTTCCTGTTATTTATTGAAAAATTTAATTTCTCTCGTTCTCGTTTACTATCTTAGAATTCCTCGTACCAACTATTTCTTCATTTCGATAGTCGCTATTCGCACTACGATTTTTTTTCTTAACTGACGTTGTGTTATAGAAAATATCTATACAAGGGGGCTATAATTTCTTCATTGAAGTAAGAGGCATATTCTAATTAGCATTGGGTTATTACAGGGTTTCACTACAGGTGCCAGAAGCCAGTGCCTGGTTTCACTACAGGGTTTCCCCTTCGGGCGGAGGACTCTCACTCTCGACCAGGTGACTCTCACCTTTATTGCTGAGCTTGCCGCTGGAGTAAGGCACTGCCTTAAACTTTCGGTGGCCTCGGGACCAATCTACCTGGGTATCGTTCATATTATTTTTATTATAATTTTATTATTGTTGGTGGAGCTCTTATTAATTTTATTAATTTTTATTTTCCTGCTATCGACATTGATATAATAATTATTATAACTGCATTTGTCATTGGTGCTGCTACTAGTTCATGCATTTCGGTTTACATATCTAAATTAATTTTAAGTAAACCAAAGTGATCACTTCGGGCAGTAGTGCTTGGAGTATTTAGGTGTAAGGCATACAATATCGAGTTTACCAACAGAATTGGTCTCAGTACAATCATCATATTGTACACTCATCATTAATTACTCAATAGTTTTTTTTGTAGTCATTCCTTTGTTTTTAAGTTTAACTGTAAGATTGTTGTAATAAAAAAAAACAAGAAGCCAATAGATCGAACCGTAAATTAAGGTTGTGTTTTTTTGCTTAGTAGAACGTGCCTAACAACCCCGCATAACACCAACGGCGCAGAACTGGTGGCGCTCACGAACTCCACAACAGGAGCCGGGATATTGCATACACGACTCTCCAGTGTTAGGTTCGCTTTAATTAGTAAGAAAATCGTGTTGCAATTAATTTTATTTTCAAGGGGTCGGCTTGGAGTTAATAGTAGGTATACAAAGCATTGTGACAAAAACTCTTTAGTTATTTATATTTTATATGTATCAAAAACTCCTAAAAATATTGCTAATTCACGCAAATTCACTGACACAACTGCTAGAACTTAGGTAGAATGCATATATGTTAGATATGTGCCTCTTGTAGACTTTCTTAAGACCACTCTTCCTCTATTTAATTGGCGATAGATTAAAGAAAGGCATTTTAATTGGTCCACAAATCAGAATATTGCTAGACGATATGGATTTTATAGAAAAGCTCACCAGGAAAGATCTCAGAGCTTGGAACTCATTTGTAAGAATAGTGAAGGGATTTTTACGTACCTAACGAGATCGATGAAAACTAACAACTTTTCTTTTAATCAGACAATAATGGGTTTACCACGCCTCACTAATCGTAATTTGTTTCATTGTATTTTTCGTAATGTGAAGCAGATATTGGCTCTGAATTTATTAACATATAAATTCAAGTTTGAATTTTAGGGAATCGTGGAATTGAGTATTTACTATGAATATTGAGCCAAAATTAATGATCATATTTAATTTGGTTGTAAACTAAACAGCTCAAATGTAGTTTCAACGGGCATTTAAGTATTAAATCCAACTAGGCCAATACTGTCGTAAAATGTAGCATTAATGGATTTTGATATTTGAGTTACACATTAATATGTTTCGATTAGCATGTAGTAAAATTATGACCTCTTATTTTAGTATTACAAATTTACATGACAAAGAATGCAACTTTATTGTGGCATTGTTTATTTCATGGCATTGCATTTCCCTAGCTTATCGAGTGTAAAATGGTCATTAGAGAGAAACAGGGAACGATAATGAAAGCACAGCATGATCTTGCCGGAACTAATTACAGCGAAGCTTGGAAAATCTGATAAACAATCTGATATAGTGATAAGAAGTTACGTCCACAATACAATATGTTTAGGTTGAAGGAAATCACAGCTTACTTGGACAATATTTATTAAATATTCGAATCAAAACGCCAACGTTTCGACACTGATCAGTGTCATCCTCAGGGCTAAAAATCAAAGGACGATCATTAGAATACATATATGAACGTAATTTTCTATACAACTAAAATTTAAAATAACTATCTGTCTAACAGGATAAAGTTGAAAAATTTACAAACAATTACGCAATTACACTGATAGGAAGTTGAACAATCTGAAGTATTAAAATTTTATAAAAACTAACTGAACGATGTAAATGGACGTAAGAACACACACACAGAGAAAACTAAACAAAACGTACCTAGATTACTACGAGTCACAATTAAGACGAGCGATCATTGAGAATGAATCTCATGCCGTCACAATGCTGTTTCGGTTTCGGTACTTACTAAATCGCAGCGTCGTACATTAGGAGTACAGATCTAAATTGTATCCCCACCCATTCACCAAAATCACACTATCCAGCATATTGAAAATTACTAATTATGTTATGGTAAATGATGTTAAGATTTTGTGTATCTGTATTTAAGTTCACATTGTATTTAGTATTGTGAATATGGCACATTTCTAAAAAAATTCTCTTTTTAAAATTTGTCTCTGAGTCCACCACTTTAATTGCATTGAAGTTAAACTTATGCCCTTCTTGAAAATGATGTTTAGCCAATCCAGTCCTGGGATTATCCATGTTGGTAACATTACAATCGCGTTTATGTTCCGAGGTCCTTTTCTTTAGATATTGTTTCGTTTGTCCAATATAACTGTAGTGACAACCACCACAGGGTATTTTATAGATGACCCCACTCTTCAATTCATTTTTAGTACGGTCTTTAGTTTTAGCAAATAGATTGTTTACTGTTTTAGTATTATACATAGCAATTTGAGTATTTGGGGTTTTTAGTTTTTTTGATATGGCTTCAGACAGATTGGGTATGTAGGAAATTTTATAATATTTAGTATTAGTTAATATGTTAATATCCACAACCGGTCCTATTATTAGATTTGGTGGGCGTTGATTTAAAATGCGATTAATTAAACCCCTTGGATAATTATTCGCCTTCAAAGTATGGTGGAGATTATTTAAGTTAGCCTTCCAAAAATCTTTATTGCTCAATTTGAAAATTTTATCTCGGAACTGTTTAATAATATTTATTTTTTGATGTAAGGGATGACATGTATGGTAATTGAGAATTCTATTTGAGCTAGTGGGCTTTGTATACAAATTGAATACTATTTTTTGATTTGAGTCAATAACCAATAAATCCAGAAAAGGTAATTTATTTTCAACCTCTACTTCTACTGTAAAATCCAAGCTTATATTAATGTTATTTAGTTTAGTTAAAACATGATTCACTTTATTGCTTGGAAAGAAGAATGGGATAAAAAAGTCTAGTTGCTCTAACAATGTACGTGTAACATAATCCATTACTAGATTGGCGAGTATAGGACTAATTAGTGCTCCCATGGGGGTTCCAAACTCTTGTTGATAAAATTGATCATCAAAGGAAAAATAACTACATCGGAAAACAAACCTTATCAAATCGTGAAAATCAGAGTTCTCAATATTTGTATGCTTAGATATCTCGTGCCAATGAGAATCAATCACATTAGTTACTAGGTTTTGTGGAATGTTGGTGAACAGGGATTTCACATCAAATGAAACAAGTACATAATCGTCAGGGAGAGTAACATCCCTCAGACGATTCACAACTTCGTACGAATTCTTTACATTATATTGAAATGTTGGTGTTAATTTATTTAAAATGTCATGCACGAATCTAGAAATTTTATAGCCAGGGCTGTTGATGCATGATACGATAGGCCGAAATGGTCTATTAGGTTTATGAAGTTTAGGAAGTCCATATATTCGTAAGCTGTGATTTCGTTCAACCTAAACAATCTGATATATTTGATTTGAGGAATTTGAAAATATCAAAATGATTTGATTAACAAATTATAGTAGTTGAAGCAATGTCATCCATTAATAAACGAATACAAATTTGTTGAACATGCTTGTAACTTACATTCATTATTGGAGTGAAACGTCTTTAGGCATGCTGTATTTAGAGAATAAGCTGGTGAACGTGTTACGCGAACGTGAAAGTAAACGCGGTGTGACGTGAAAGTAAACGCGGAATGCGTTAAAACAAAACTCTCGGATAGTATAGTATTTGTGTTAGCGATTTTGCATAAAATAAAAAAATAGTGCGCTTATGCGGAATATTAAACTATCTTGTTGTATCATACCCATTTAGATAATGCCAAGAATTAATATTATATAAAATTAAATAAGTAGTGTGTCATACCAACATAGATAATGTCATTTAATATCGAAATAAATTGACTAATTTTGCATAAATGTAAATCAATTATTATTGAAAGCACACCAAAATTAAAGATACAAATATTAATATAACATAATCCAAACAAGTAATTTAATTGATGAAATAGGCATTTCTCTAAAAGTAGTTTTTAAGTAGGTATTAAACTTCTTTGCAGGATGTAAAAGAATTATAAGATTTATAGTGTATGTTAACGTACCAAAAACTACAGATTATTTGACTGAAACAAGTCATGAAATCGTGACCATAATACGTTTTACATATCTAATCAATATTTGCTTCAGGCAATTGCCTGCTGTGCTTATCACAAACTCTTTTTTAGTTCCTAAAGAAATTGTTTTATTTTACATTACACCACAGACAACTACAGCACTGCAGCCTGATCGATTACATTACGCAGATATAGCAGGGCACTTCGAACTCCAATTTGAAATACAAAATATTAAAATCTATAGCTTTAAGACATGTGAAGTTAACCAAGTCGAATTTTTAAAACAGCAGAGCTTAATATATCATTTGGAAACAAAACCAAAGCAGAATCATAAACCGAAAAATTGTTACAGTTTCATTTAAATGGCACCAATTATGATCAAAGGCGAACTTAACCGGTTTACTAATGAGAATTATGAAACTTTTTAAGTAAAGATTTTAACGCTTTGGAAGCAAAATCTAGTTAAGTACTTTTTCCGTCTTGTCTCAACATTGCCTTTGACAAACTTATTTTAATGGTTTTTTTGGTGCAAAGCTTTTCATAAAATTTTACTTCAGTTTTTTGAACTTTCTGGAGTTTGTTTAATTAACATTTACTCTTGAAGATACATTTCAATATAACATTAACCTTCGTCTTTCTTATATTATCAAATGATACAGAGTTTAGAACAGCGTTAGCTAAAACGCCGATTTTGAATTACAGCTAGATTTTTTCAAAAGTCTAATAGTAATCTCCAGTTTAACAAGAGGTGTACTTCGTAATTTAATTATTTAATTATCTAATACTACTACCCTGTTCGTGCACTTTCCTATAATAATGAGAACAAGTAAATAAATACTTACATTTTAAATTTCGTGCATTATTACTAACCATCTCTCTAAATACCTACATATGTATTAGATATATTATTCATATTATGTACCTATAACTATAAAATATACACAGAGACCTTGCTTCTACATAACTACATAATTAAAATCATACGCGCCAATTATTATCGAAACTCTACTGTAAGTTCCTTATATAACCGGCAAGAGCGTGGAAAACAAACGAGATTAGTTTGCGATTCTGCCGGTTGCAAATGGCTCCTTAAATCGACATATAGTGTTCTCTGTCTTTTTGTGCTTTTGAGTGTGTGAAAGTTTACCTAATATTTCGTTGTATATTTAGGTACACAATTTATATTGTTAGGCGTATTTTTAAATACATAAAACTATATATTTCGGAAACACCTGTTGCTTGGCGGCAACTTGACGGTTTGTGTGCTGTTTCACTGTGTAGTAAGTCATATCTATAACTTTTTGTCGTGTTTAATCGTATATTTTTCCGGTACTTTTGTGGTAACTTAGTGTAAGGAATTATGCCTCAGGAATGTTGCGTAGCTGGCTGCAATGGGGGCTATAAAATAGGCATAAAGTTCATGTTTTCGGTTTTCTAAAGGACCTAAGTTTACAACAAAAATGGCTAATATTGAAACTTTTTTCTATAGTCAATTTGGATTTTAACATCAAAATTAAAAATGCCATTTATTTCACATAGTTTGGACGATATACAATCAATATTTGAAGCCAAATGTACTAAAAAGGTTTCGAAATCTTACATGCTTTAGATTTGATATATAAACAATTAGCATTGCTTACAACTGCAAAGAAAAGATATGGGTAGTCAAGTAGTACAATAATTTTATATTCTATTCTCTATACTATCAGTCCACATGCATACAAATACTTAAGATATTATGGGTCTCTTATTTTACCACATCCCCAAACTATAATGGGTTTTTGTAATAAACATATGACTGATCCCCATATGGATGAAGAAATATCTTTTAAACTATGTTTGAAATGTATTTGATTTACTGAAAGATCATGAGAGATTTTTGACACTGCTTTTAGATGTAGGCCAAATGCCTGCATAAATATTTTTTATAACTAAATATATATTTCATTTGGGACCTATTCCTTTAAAAGTTTAATATGTTTTCATGGCTTGTGTTCTATAATATATATAGTTTTTATACATAAACACTCACTTAAACACTATGTTAGGCTCGACATTAGATAAATGCAATTTGAAACTGCATAACATGCATACCTGCATTATACCTACTAAAGTATAATTTGTTATCGATTTTTTATTATTATAAGTAATAATAATTAAGAGGTGTCGAATAGTTCAGTATATGTATTTATGTGTAATATCCTGATAATGTAATACATATCCTGAATTTTAGCGCAGGTGTAGGGGAGTTGGGAGCCTGCATTTAATACTACCCCTAGTATTAAACCAAAATTCAAACATAACTTTTGGAATATGTCAAGAAGTCTGTCATATTGCTAGCATTCTTTGAAATATGTTAATTATTGATAGTTTTCATAAACATTAGTGCATGTATCCCCTACATCGACGACGTCACACAATAAGCACTAAGGCCTTGTTATTGAGTCGGTTTTGATTGGTCACGTCGTCACTTTTGGTAAATCCCCCTTTGGAGCAGACAGTGGGTTGTGACAATATTTCCATTACCAGCATCCAATCTTCATTTTGGAAATGGTCTCATAGCATAAATTTGCTATGGAAACGCTTCATTTGCCACAAAGTAAAATGGAAATTTCCCGGTTGTTTCAACAAATGGTAAGCTTGAGGATCAGGCAAATCTAGCCCTTCTCTTTGTAGCCATCGATCTAATTTTGATGACTTATCAATGCCCATATCACAATTTCTGCCAATATATCCACTTTCTATCATTATGAAATTACCTTCAGCACCTGCACGCGCCCGTAATATCAGAGAAGAAAGCTTGTCTTATAAAAATGCTTAAATCCAGTTCTGGGTAGTTTTTGAATTCGAATATGTCTTCCATCGATTGATTTGAGACAACTGCGAAGAATCCAAAGCTGGGTAAATTGGCTACAGATTAATTTCCATCTATTTTTATCAGGCTGTGACATATATACGCAATCACAAATTGTTTGCAAAAGTTTTGAAAACTATATTTCCTATCTTTTATTTTCCAAAGGAAAGACTTGTGAAAGAGCACCGCGTGGCAAAATACCTGCAGCAGCAAAAAATTGCATACAATCAAAAATACAATAATATTCAGGGTGTTCCATCAAAAAGGCATTTTGCTACGCCACATGTTTTTGATACACTCTGTATACACTAACCCAAACTAAATTTATTAAAAACCTACTTAACGTTGTAGGATACTTTAGTTTAGAACTTCAAAGAAACGAATTATGGCGATGGCCATGGTGTCTAATTTTGGGCACTTTTCAAGCACCCCTCTTATCTCGGTCATCTTATAATTTTTCGAAAAGGTAAAAACGGAAACTTACATGGTTTTTTACGTAGAAATCAGTGGCGTATTCGTTTTTTCTAGAAGGCTCCATTTCTCAGAAATTAAACACAATTTGTTTTTTTAAATGGAACCCCTTGTAGCAACTCTCTTTTATACTAAATGTTTGCTTAATCAAGCGGAACCAAAGGAACAAATCCTGGAATCCCACTAGTCACTCTCGATCAACCAATACAATGGACTATACGGAATAGGCCCTCTATCTCTTTAAACTATTTCTACATTTTATAATTTCCACACTTTCATATTGTCACGAGTAGCTTAGGGGGTAGCGCGTTTATTTAAAGAATAACTTCTCAGAGAAGAGCCTCGTCGCGATTAGTACAATAACGGAGTCTCAATGCTTCCTTTAATCTACCACTGGATGTTCTACTCGTGAGGACACGCCTTGTTTAGCGTGCCGGGGGGTAACTGAGGTAGACCGGGATCGCGTTACGTGGGGTAAGAAGAGATGATAAAGTAAGCACGTTTAGTTTATAACAATAACAATGTATTAACGATAAAACTTTAGCAACAATTATTGGTCAGAAAAAATGAGATTCTATTATACCCGATTACTACGGTGCGCATGTTTTCTCGATTTGAGGTACTGTTTATAGGTCTTTGTTTACTGTCTTATAATTTATAGTTTTTCTTAAGAGTTGGGTTTTATTTAAGAGCACTAAGAGATTTCACTAAACTTTTTAACTGACTATTTAGACACTTGTCTTTCTCAACACTCTGACAAACTTCTTGTCAAGACTTTACTATGGAGGTTGTGCAACCCCTGGTCCTAGCAGTCGTCAAGTGACTAACCGGTACCAGGTTTGGAAGGAAAGGAATGGAACCTAAAGCAGTCGTATGGCTAACTTTAGGAGCGGATAGAAATCAGAAGGCAGTCGTCAAGTGACTAACCATGGGAGCTGGAGGTGAGACTAGAATCTGCCGACCTGAGGGTTCGGTAGCGTATTTATATAAAACAAAGTGATGATCATTGCATGCATAAGGTTCAAAGTCGCTCCCGTTGATTGCTCGCGTTGTTTATAGTTTGTCTTGAATGTTTATATAACAATCTCCAAGTTCAAGTTCAAACTTGCGACAGGGTGATATTTGTTTAGTAGCTTATGCATTTTAGTAGATTACAATATGAATGGAACTAAAAATGTCACTCTTATCAGATTGCAGAAATCAATAATAATATATAATTTCCTTTTCACTTAATCCACATTAAGTTGTTTTGATGTATCTTACGCTGTTTATCTAATCTGTTAGCTGCTTTTGTTACTAATTGTAGCGTTTTTTTATTGCATTTTACACTTTGATATTCAATATTAAAACTTACTAATTTCATAGTTATAAACATAAATTAACCAGTTGAATGTTTTTGTGGCAATCGAATTGATTTTTAATCTATTGATTCACAGAAAATGATCGATATTTCAAGTATATTGGTTGCTCCGTAAATGCGCAATCCCAGGTTTGTTTTTCTGAAAACGGCCAAAGTGCGAAATTGGATGTAAATTCCAGCTTTGATCATTGTAAAACGTCCAATCTTAAGATTGACAAAAATCCATCATTGATCATTTTCGAGCATTGCGTCCAACATATGAGAACTATTAGAACATTTAAACTGCTATTTAGTTATCATTCTGTTCCCAGTTTCAATTTGAAAAATATTATGTAAACATTCATGACAAATTATAATCAAAGCGAGTAATCAACGCAAGCGATTATGAACCATAAACGTGCAACGATCAGCAAATTTCATTATAGATATATTATAGTGATATTGTGTGGCAACGCTGTAAACTCCACGTGTGGTGGAAAAGATGACTCCAAATACTTGTAAATTTTGTAACAAAAATGCCAAAACTAATATAATACAATGTGAAATTTGTGAGTTGTGGGTTCATAGATTCTGCTGTGACAAAAATAAAGTGCCGATCGGAGGTGATACGGTGAAATTTTGTGAAGAAAATTTTGCCGATGCCTTGGACTCGGGCGAACCCATTATTGACACCGTAGAGGGGAGATTGCGCAGAGAAATTTCTCTACTGAAACTCCTCCTGAGGGAACGTGGTGAGCAAATAATAAAGGACAAGTGCACAATAATTGCAGACAAAGAAACAATAATTATATCTATTCAAGAGCAATTGCATGCCTTAAAGACTACAAAAAGTAACCGATTACCAAACCAGGTTACCAACAATGGTAAAACCGGAACGGTTTCGGCAACAGCGCCTAAACAGGTGGATGATAACAGCTCGCAAGTGCTCAATCCGCCGACGCAGGAACCTAACCTAAGCAGCAAACAATAACAGTAAACAACAACAATCAATCTCGAAACCGAATTTGTGTAAGGACCAGGATGATCTTGACAAAAACAGTGACGACTCGGCCAATGTCGATAAAGGCTGGTTGGTCGTACCACCTAAAAATCGTATTAATTCTGCCAGCAAACGTAGGCAAAGCGGCGGGGTTATTGGTACGGGCACGGTGTCGGGAATATGTATTGATGTGGCCCCAAAAAAGGTCTCGATATTCGTATCACGACTGAAACCCGAAACGCGAAGTGAAGATTTACAAACGTATGTGCGAGGATTCTTTCCGGAAGCAGAATGCACTGCTTTGGTGCCTAGGTTCCCGAGCCATTACAGTTCGTTTAAGATATGTATCAATTCGGTGAACGAGGTCGGAGCGCTTGACCCCACTAAGTGGCCGGCCGGTACACTTGTTTCAAAGTTTTTTCAAAAGAGGAGAACGTTGTCAAGAATCGGATAATTAGGGACTCACCTAGTTTTTCTTTATCTGGTCCGGATTCTGGTGAGGCCGGGGAAATCGGTTTCGATGTAGTGGTTGTGAATGTTCAGGGTATTTCCAACAAGCTGAATAACCTAGAAGTGTTCTTAAAAGATGTAAATCCAAATGTTGTATGTATTACCGAGCATTGGTGCAACAAATCAACAATAAGCTTAACAAATTTTGGTGAGTACAGAATTGCATGCAGTTTTTCTCGTCAATACTCCGTGCACGGAGGATCAGCAATATACCTTAAACCTGGGCTGTGTTGGAAGGAATTAGACTGTGGTTATTTCTCGGTGGAACGTCATATAGAAGTGTGTGCTTGTCTGATCAGGCTCGAGAACAAACACATCTATGTATTTTGTATATATCGACCTCCGAATGGAGACCTTAACATATTTTTTATCAAATGTCAAGCTATGTTATCTAAATTCTGTAAAAATAACAATATCATATACATGTGTGGTGACTTTAATATAAACTTTCTGAGACATTCCATGGACAGAACACTGCTCTGTGACTTATTAGATAGCTTTAATTTAGGGGTTACCTCGGGAGATCCAACTAGAATTCAAGTCAACAAAAACAGCACTGTTTCTGAAACAAAGATAGATTACATTGTTACGAATAATCGGTATGCTTTGAGTTCGTCTACGAGCGTACTACAGGGTAACCTTGGCGACCACCTGACGCTATTTCATGTATGCCGTATGGCTGGGGGGGGGGGGGGTCACGAATAATTCGGCGACATCTACCATAGGGTACAGGAGTTACTCTGCGTTTAATTTGTGTATGTTGAGGTCGTTTATGCTTGGTGTTGATTTTTGCGATGTGTATGGGTCGGATGTTGACAGGGCCTATTGTGAGTTCGCAGATATTTTAAATTGGGCAATCGAAGCAAACTGCCCATATCGGGAAAAAAAATCAAGTAGGAATGGGCACAATAGCAAATGGATTACTCCAGATGTTGTCGAAAGCAGCAGGGAGCTCAAAAAAATTTTTTGGTTATCGAAACAGATCAGTAATAGCAATATTAGTGAACTTTATAGGGTTAAGAAAAAGGATCACAATAGGTTGGTTAAGCGGTGTAAGATAGCATATTATAGGAATATAATTGATAATAGCCATAATAAACCCAGATCAATTTGGAAACTTGTTAATCGGTCATTGGGTAGGTCTGGTAAGTCCAGCATCATATATTTGAGTGTTGACGGTGAATTGACTAATGACAGTGTACGGGTGGCCAGCGTTTTTGGCAGCTACTTTTCCACTGTCGCTCGGAATAGTTTGAGGATTAAATTTGGAACTGATCAGTCTCAGGTGTGTACGTTACCATCCAGAAGTGTACCTAGCACTTTTGTTTGGAGAGATGTAGATAGCCTTGAGGTACTAGATGTTATTAGGCGCGCCAGGGTTAAGAACAGTTCCGGACTAGACAATATATCAATTAAGGTGCTTAAAGCGATACAAAATGAAATATCTGATCCACTAGCTTACATAGCTAATTTAATGTATAAAAATGGTAAATTTCCTAGTAAATTAAAAATTGGGGTGGTTTCACCTATTTATAAAAAACAAGATGCCACAAGTCCTGAGAATTATAGGCCGGTAACTGTACTGAATGTTGTGTCAAAGATCTTGGAGAGACTGATATATAACAGAGTGATCGATTTTGTCCGTGGCTATGGCATACTCAACAGGGCTCAGCACGGGTTTATCGCGGGCAGATCGACGGAGACCGCGGCTGCCAGTTTTCTCGGGGCAGTTTACAAAAAACTGGATGAGGGATTTTTTGTGGCCGGGGTCTTCTTCGATCTTTCGCGAGCCTTTGATACTTTGGACATCAACTTTCTTCTGGTTAAGCTCTATGCAAATGGCCTGCGAGGAGGAATCCTGGACCTACTGGCATCCTACCTTACGGATAGAAGGTTTTGCGTTAAGGTTGGTTGTGTTTTTTCAGATATGTATGAGGTGGATGACGGTGTGCCTCAGGGGTCTGTGCTGGGGTCATTACTGTTCTTGTTGTTTGTTAACGAAATAACTGAATACGTCACCGGAGGCTGTGTCACTATGTTTGCGGATGACACCACGGTATTGGTCTCAGCACAGACTGCTGAGGAGCTCCGACTGAAGGTCTAAAGTATTATGGATCAGTTTGACAGGTGGTGTGCCAGTAATGGCTTAATACTAAATCTTAATAAAACTGTTTTTATTCACTTTAGATCTCGTAGAAATGTGCCAATTGTTGAAATTGACTCTGTGAAGCATACCGAGTGTACAAAATTTTTAGGGCTCCATCTGGATGATACTCTATCATGGGGTGCACATGTTGAACATGTGGCATCTAAAATTAACTCAGGTTTCTTTGCAATTTGTAGATTGAAGGATACCCTTAACATAGAGGAAGAACTGAATATTTACTATTCGTTGATATATTGTCACTTAAACTCTGGTGTAATTTTTTGGGGAGATTGTGCTGAAAGCAGTAGAATCTTCATTGCCCAGAAGAGGGTTATCAGGTTGTTGTTTGGAATGCCGAATGGGGAGAGTTGTAAGCCTATATTTGTAAGGCATAGGATATTGACATTTCCTTGCATTTATATTTTCAGGTCCTTATTGTTTACTAGGCTGAATCTTGATGACTATCCCTCGGGTAGTGATTTTCACTCATATTTCACAAGATACGGGGACCTTTTAGCCTTGGATTCTCATAGATTGGCAAGGTTTGAAAGGTCTCCCGCTTATGTCGGGAAAAAGCTTTTTAATAAACTTCCCCAGTCGGTCAGAAGTCTTCCTCTGAATAAATTTAAAAATGTGGTCAAGACTATTCTGTTGGATGGGGCATTTTACTCTGTAAGAGACTACTTGTCCCATTCATATTAGTTTGTCTAGGTGTAAATCTAGTGGTGTTTTTTTATAATTTAATGTTATGCAATGTACTTAGTATATAGGACTTTGACTTGTACATCCATATATTGTATGGCTTAAGTATCAATAAAGAAATATGAAATATGAAATATGAAATATAAATATTCGAACGATAGACTTTGTCTCTTACCATCCCGCTCCACCTGATTTTATCACAGTGCACATGTACATGGTAATCAGTGGGTCCTGACCTGCAACATAATTGTCTAGCTAAAACTGAACTTTACATTGCAATAAAGTTGAATCTACGATAAATTTGTGACAGTTCTAAGAAAAATTATTCCAAAGTAGAATCTGTCAAACAGTTAAAGTGCTGAGTAAATTCTGAGTAAAAGCCAAACAAGTCTGCTAGTAAGAGACTCAAATACTGTTATTGTTTTCACTATAGTGTCTTCTTATTCTATTCTAATATTATGTATCCCCTTTTTGGAAGGCAAAGCAAATTACAGCGAATAAGAATAAATAAATTGTAAATTTGGAAACAACGAGCAACAATTTCCGTTATTCTGCACAAACTCTAGCTAAGAGTTTAATTATTGCGCTAAGCAGCAGTATATCTGCTCCGGATCTCTTTCGCATATGAGTAAAAACTCTTAAAAACACAAATAATTCAAATTTATAAAAATTGTATTATGAATAAAGCATATATTGCAAATAAAATCCCAAGTATTTTGCACATAACTGAGCCTCTGTATAGACTCTTGCGGAAATTGCTTATATTATATTTTATTACGTAGGACCCAGGATACGTTCATATATTTCGGAATATTTATTTTTTAAGAGTTTTGAACAATAAAATAAACCAGGCGGGACTAAAATTATGTATATCCATCTTTCCGCAATTTCCGTGATTTAAATATATCGTGTTTGGGATTTTTTCGGTTATTCTACATACAGTGGGTATGTTTAATATATTTTGAATTTTTGCAGAATCAACTTCATCTATCGGCAACCATGGTGTAACGCTTAGTTCCCACACAAATACAAACCTAATTTACATAAATCTACAAGTTCAAAATAATCTCAAAGTTCGCAAAAATCTCCAAGTTCACAATCGGTGGTACAGCCTTTAGTGCAGAAACAATGGCGGCCCCCAGCTTTTAGACAGTGGAGAAGGGTCGTGGTGAGTTTTAATGTCTGAGCGCCACGCGGTTAACTTATCGTCATGCCCTGATGCTGGATCTTCAGTGAGATTCGACCAATAACCACGAATTGCTCTCCTCCCCGCTGTAACTTATTGAAAAACTTGGAAGGGGAACAAAAAGAAATATCACCCCAATTAAACAAAAATAACAAGTGTATATTCAGTATTGGTGACTATACTTTTGAATTCGATAAGAAAAATAATTGCTACAAGAAGAATTTCTTGTATATGTAGCTGTGACAATTAATATATATGTTAAAGATGGAATATTAAAAGTAACGATTTAAAAATTAAGTAGTAGTTTATGTTATGTCTACGGCGCCCTATAAATACGAAGACGTGATCACGTGTCGTTTACATGCACTTGATTGGTGCTATCAACCTATACGGTATCAAAATATGATAACTTCTTCTACTTCTACACTCTAAATAAGACTAATCAATAAGCGAAAAGTTAACGTGCGCAGAACTAGGACTTATAAATACTTTCATGAATCCAGATCTAGTTCAAGTATACTAGAGATTAATGTGAGTAAAATATTCACCTATTAAATAGTATCCGTACCAGGGTAAACCCATATGATTACGCGTCGATATGCTATGCTTATATGCGAACGGTTTCAAAAATAATTATATCGTTTGACGCTGAAAAGAAGTAAAACACGCGATCAAGACTATGCTGAAATTAATTAATAACACGCCAATACTATCCGGATTAGCTGGATAATCCGGTATACCTATGCTAACTGTTGAGAATAATCCCAGTTACTCCCAAATAACTCGAAGGTAGCTACGTTGCAGCCAAGCAACCCCCTTTAATCACTTCGATTATTAAATAAATTCACCGGAAACTTTAATTTAAGTAGCTCTAAATCAGCAATGAAATAAAACACAATAATAAAATAAAAGTCCCAAAATACACTAGATAATATCCTAAATTAAGACTTATCTGATACGTTATCAAGCCATCAGTGAGTTCATCCAGGATCCAGGTGTTCGTCGAATCACTGGAGCGTCAAGGTCGAGAAGACACACTCCGTAAGCGTTGAGACTTGGATCAGACAGCGAGTCACGCAGTTAACTTGATGGTTACTCCGAAACCACGTGTAGTTCGGAGGAGTCTCAGTATGCAGTCTGAAAACCCAGGAAAGAAACCGGAACGTAAGAGGACAATGGAAGGCCCATAAAAACAAAAAATCCAAAAATAAAAATCCAAGAATCCAAAATTAAAAACCCCTGAAACAAATAGGGCAAATTAGAACAGTGATCAAGCCAAAATATAAAGGAAACAGGTACGGAACCTCAACAAATAACAGATCAAACCAATATCTGTATCAAAATTACTCAAACAATATACCTTTAGGTGTTAAACGGGGTTCAAGCGTGTGGCAGCTCTCGAAAGTCAAATCCCCATCTACAATCATCCATCAGACGAGAAACCATCGACGACCACAATCCTGCTCAAGAGCTTCGTTGAATAATCCCCTAACTAGGGCACTGTATATGTCACACTAAATATCAGTATCTCAACGAAAATTCCCAATTTCGAGAGTTACGCACTGGAACCTACTGATTCCTTCAATATCACATAAAGACTAAATTGGCATGCTCCGAAAATGACGAGGCTAGCAGAATGAACATCGCGCCGGCCCAGCATGCTATGTTGCCAACAGCGTCCCTATTTGTAACAGAGTACTAGAAAGTTATGATGTCATACTACCAGATTCACCAAATCAAAGCGATAAAGTAATAAAGTAACTCACTATCGAAATTATTTTAATCATTTAGAACTTACTTTTCAAATGCTTAGCGGGAATACATAACCCACGCGTTATACGGCAGTCCAAAATTACAGCCAACACACGCCACTAAGGCATTAACTTGGCAACCGTGTCGACCGTGAATACCACGCGCTTGTCCAGAAAGCTGTCACTTATACCGCCAAAATTACCCCCACAGACTATATGAAACATAGAACAATTTCCTTGGCGTAGGACAGGATCTACTCCGACCTGAAATATTATCGAACTTTAATATCAAATAATCAGCGGAGTACTCCGTCAATCTACAAGCCTAGAGTGCTAAACATTGATACCATCAAATACAATCAGCAAATTCAAGCGTATGATAGCTAAATCCTACAGTAAAAGCAACGCGAATTAGAATGGTTCTCGAGTCGATATCGATGGACGGATCCGACGCGGCTTCCACCGATCGTCTATGAGTCTATGGTCCAAATCCGAAGTGACATGTCATACTTCTAACAAACGTCAATGTTTTATTCCCAAAATGAAAATATTCCGTAATCACCTAAGCAAAACAATATATTATCAAGTATAAATCAACGAGAAAATTCCCACAAAATGACCATTAAGTGTACAAAAAGTAAGTTATAATTTCAGTGCTAGATATCCCTAAATAACCTCACAATATAACCGCATCACGTTTCAACTAGGTACTCTGCCAATCTGTAACCAATCTATAACTATTGTTCTATTTTAGACACACTATTCAAGGAAGAGCTGAAATACATTCCAGAAAGGCGAAATTACATTCTAGATTCCCAAAATATCTCGAATCAACAATTAAGAACCATAATTATCGAAGTCGAAGGCATGTCATCAAACTGAGAGAATGAAAACAAGCCAAGGGATTAGACAAAAGGTTCATTCTTCTCCATTTAGAAGGGCAGCACAATAAGATAAAACCAAGGGGAAAATACCAATATACAACGAAGCTTTGTGGTTCCAGCTGGAACGATACGCCGTGTGTGTAAAATTAACCATTCACAAGAAGGCCTGTGCATTTGATATTTAGACAATAAATATGAAATATTTGCTTTAGAATACCTAGTTTAATGGATTGGGTTCCATGCTTTTCCAATACTAGTACTATTGTGATGTTTATATACTTTTTGTAGTCTATTTTAATAAATAATATGATGTTTGATTATTTTCCCTCCAGAAATATGTCAATCTATGGTCGTCCTACGTCAACTTTTTTTATTTAGATCCTTCGCCATTTCGTCCAGAAAAATTAATTTGCTTATAGGTCATCGTATGTAATCGTAGCCCGTTACAATGGATGGAATATAATGGTTGTATTTTTAACTTTATTAATCCTTTATGGAATAAACCAATATTATGAAACTAGAGTATAGATGAGTTTGGTTAATTTTTCGAATTATTTCAACTATTCTATCGATAGCCCTATGTTTGCAACAATTAAGATTAAATTTAATTAGAATCAATTGTCTCAAACTTTGCTATGCCATATTTAAACCCAACAGTGTTTGAAGCTAAATAAATATCAATTAAAGCGATCTCTAAGCGTATCTTTATCTTTTCAGTAAGTTATTTAAACTAGGAACCATAGGGAATCGCGGCAACCGATTTCAAGGAGAATTTCGGGTTTAAAGGATTTTCCTCCGCCTTTCAAGAGGATTAAAATAACTACAACTTGGTGTGCTAACCACTCGAACCACACGAGAATAATACATCCATCCGTTTCTTCAAGTCACTTTGGAGTACAATTTATGTCTGAGCCTCAATAAAGTCTGTTTACATTTATTTCAAATATTTTCATACATCCATACAATTTCTAATATTTAAATATTTAGCCAATAAAAACGTTCTTGAGGAACTTTCCAGACGAGCAATATCTACGCGAATAAATAAAATATTTAACTTATTTCAAGAGGAGCGTTGCATTAAAAGGCTTTTTTCTTATTAGGAATTCTGCGAATTTTAATTAGCCGCTGAATCGAGTTAGTGCTATTTCTGGAAATATCTTGCTCTTTCATATATACAATTTAAAAAGTCGCAATTAATATCAACATTACTACTAGGCCCTCTATTAATGAACTAATACTTTGATAGTTAATAAGTTCGCATTAAATATAATACGGTCAGTTTGAATTCTGAACACTTTCGAAGCAAAAATACTTGTTTATTTTACTTCGTAATAACTCATAGTAAAACTGTTACAATAGCTTTAACTGATTGTTTCGAGCA
>MU182256.1:0-24605 GCA_016904865.1 Pissodes strobi
AGCTGTAAAGGCGGTGCCTCTATCAGAAATAATTATTGCAGGATTTCCAAAAGTTTCCTTTTGAAAATCAAGTTTGTTTATTACTTCCTTCGCTGTAGTTGACCTCGTGGAATATAGCCACACACATTTCGTAAAGGAATCTATTTGAAATTTGACCCTGAGTTAAGCCAGCATTCTGCACGAGATGTTCAGTGTCCAATGTATAGAAAAAGACTTGCACAATATCAAAGCCATATTAATTATTCAGTTACTTCTTTTTTTATGAATAAACCAGCACAGAACAAACACGTCAGTAGTATAAAGAATACAAAAAGTATTATACATCAAAACCTACAGTCAATCGGAAATGCAGTTGACAGGATAAACGAAATGGTGGAGGCGCATAATGACTATAATGTACTTTGTATTACTGAATATTGGAAACCAGACGATCAGCTTAAACACCTGGGAATAATAGTATATTATTTTATATGGAGGAAAAGTGATACTTTTCATGGCGCGCTCGTGTTTAACAGCCGAACGCAGTGAGGCTGGTAATAGAGAGCAAGCCATGAAAAGTAACTTTTCCTCCACATAAAATATGCTGTTTTTTCTTCAAATGTCGACAAATCAATGCAAAAATATCTCTTTTTAATAGTAATAATAATAATTGTTATCAAAGATAAGTTGGTTTGCAAGGCGGCTTAGACCGGTATCGGTGAATAGGCACAGGTCGTCGCTATAGTAATGTAACATAAAGCTGTCAGTGGACACTGTCAACAATAATTATTTTTTTAAAATTGCATCTCCGATTGCGTTCATCTCTCGAAGTTCGATTAAGTTAATAACCAATTTGTTCCTAAATTAGTGATTTTTAGAAATGCAGTGCACAAATTGAGTGATAAATACAAATTTTAGTTTAATAATTCTTGAGTTGTTGACGCTTGCTTTGTTGTTTGTTTGTATCTATGTTGCTATGGTAACACTTTTACCTTCGCCGGCGGAAAAGTGAAAAGTAAAGCTCCGGCGGAGGAAAAATGAAACTTCACGGCCGCCTACACAGTCGAGTAATGACGGATTTACTGACGTTTGAAGAAAAAAGATTTTAAATTAATATCCATGTTTTGTCGTACGAATGGTTTTGGAGATTCGGCAGTGTACGTTAAAAATGGAGTGAAATGTAAAGCTAGAACAAAGCTAAATAAGCTGTCCTTAAGTGGCGTCTTTGAATATGCGGATGTAGAATGTGAATTTGGTAAGGTATAGGTTTTGATAGCATCAATTTATAGACCACCCTCCGGCGCTTTGAAAATTTTTTTGGAGAAAATTGAAAAACTTTTAGTTAGTATTTTTTATAAAAACAAATTAATTTTTATAGTTGGCGATTTAAATATTGAAATGCTCAAAGAAAATAACACAGGAACGGAACTTCTTTCACTAATGAAATCCTTTAATTTAGTTCAAACCATTTTTGAAAACACTCGTATTGCATATATAACATATTCACAAACTCAGATTTTTTACAAGCTAGAGCGTTTGAGCATTTCATTTCGGACCATACTGCACAGAAAATTATTTTTAAAACTGATCGAGATAAAAATAAGGAATTAAGATACAAACGCGTTTCTTCAGAGGAAAATAAAAATAATTTTCTGGGTAGTTTACGAGAGCAAGACTGATTAGCGGTTTATGATGTTGAAAAAAGTGATGATAACAAACAATGGAATGTCTTTATGAGTAGTTTTAAAGTTATATTTAATCAGCATTTCCCTCTGAAACTAAGTGGTAAAAAACCCAATGTAATTAAACCAGATAGCCCGAAACTTGTAGAATGTAAGCGAAGGTTAGATATATTTTTGTCATTGTCAAGGCACAATCAAATGTATAAGAAAAGTTATGACAGTGAAAAAAAAATATATGACCAAATTTTGATCAAATCGCGTGCAGAAAAATATGAGGCCAGGGTAAAAAATTCAGACAACAAAACAAAATGCATGTGGACTAAATGCAATGAAATTAATGAAAAAGATAAGAAATTGTCAGAAATTGGTATAGAGGGGGATCCTGTATTAATTGCTAAAGAGTATAATAAACATCTACTTTCAGTTATTCCAAAACTTCTGACTAATTTGGTCAATATACCGTTTACTGCTGATATCTTACAAAGTGAAAAATCCATATTTTTAACTCCGGTAACACCGGACGAAATTTGTAAAATAGCAAAAGATATTAAAAACAAACATAGTAACGGAATTGATGACATTCCAACTAGTATGGTAAAATTGTCCGTCATTGAATTGCAGTATGTTTTGCGCTAGGTGATAAATAACTCATTTGCGTAGGGTATTTTTAGAGAAAATTTGAAAATTGCATTAATCAAACCCCTACATAAAAAGGGAGATCCCGAAGTTCTTGACAATTATAGGCCTATAAGCCTGTTGCCCGGATTTTCAAAGCTTTTTGAGTTAGCGATGAGTACCAGATAATTCATGTCAACATGGTTTTATCAAGGGAAGATCGACACAAACCGCTATTTTTCAATTTTTGCAGTTTATCATAGAACAGCTTGAGAAGGGTGAGTTGGCGCTGGGAATGCTTTTGGATTTGTCCAAGGCCTTTGACGGTCTGGATAGGGAGCTGCTTATTAAAAAGTTTGAAACATATGGAATAAGGGGAATTGTAAAAAAATAGTTTATATCATACGTGAATGATAGAAAGCAAACGGTAGCAATCTAAAAAGGAGGGAACACTTATAAATCAGACATAATGTCCAATAATATAGGAATAGCACAGGGAAGTATTTTGGGACCCATCCTATTCATACTATTTGTTAATGACCTCTCTCTTATAACCAATCAACCGCATCAACATATTGTTAAGTATGCCGATGATACTAATCTAATTGTTGGCAGTAAAGACATACAAGACATTTTAACAAAGGCCAAATAATTTTTTTACACTTGCAACAGAATGGTTCGAAAAAAATGAATTAATTTTGAACAAGGACAAAACAAATATCTTACTTTTTAGAACAAAACAAACAACAGTCTTAAAGCCACCTGGTGTAGATATCAATAAAAAAGAACTATTTTTTTTCTGAAGATGCAAAGTTTTTAGGAATTTATATAACTGAACGTTTTGATTGGTCTTTTCATATAAATACTGTAAAAAAAAGCTTAACACAATGTTTTATGGAATTAGGGTTCTTGGCAGGTATATGAATGAGAGCACTCTTAGGATTATGTATTATTCAAATTTTGAAACTGTTTTAAAATTCGGCATTATTTTTTGGGGAAGACACAGCTTAGCGCAGGACATCTTTGTTGTTCAGAAGCGAAAAATAAGAATTATTAGAAAGATGGAATATAATGAAACCTGTAGAAATGTTTTTAGAAGCCTTGGCGTAATGACATTTTGGGCTGTATATATTTATGAACGTTTAATGTTTTTCTTTAAAAATAAAGACCTATTTCGTCGCTTTTTTCACGAAGAGCCCTAAGTAGCTTTTGCTAAATTTGTCAGGAGAGCTGGTAAATGAAAAAGGGTTAGACATAAATCAGCGCAGTTAGCTTAGTTTTAAAGTTAATTTATATGGCTTTAAAACTAAGCTAACTCCGATGATTTATGTCTAACCATTTTTCATTTATCAGCTCTCCTGACAAATCTAGCAAAAGCTAGTTAGGACTCTTCGTGAGAAAGGCGACGATTTGATCTAAGGCCGAAGGCTCATGGATATAAAACAAGAACATTGAATGTTAGGTACCCAATACATAGACTGACGCTCACCGAAAAGTGCCCACATTATATGTGGGAATTAGTTCACAAAAGCTATTTAAGATTGAGATTAAAAAAATGCTAATAAATTTGGAGCCTTATACGTTGTGAGATTTTATTAATGCTTAATGTATACAGTACCTTCTTTGGTTTTGGTAAATGGCTAGCTTTTTTCTTTTGTTTTTGTTAAATGTTTAGTTTTTTTTTGTTCTTATGACGTCATTTCATTTTATCAGAATCAGAATCAGAATCAACTTTATTCAAAATTGACATTATTATGCTTATAACTAATCTTATTTATATGTGTATAAATGTTCTCGTTTCGCGAGTTTATCTTCGCACTTTTGTTGCGCGAACTCTACTCGCGTACTAAACATCTACGGCATTATTGGGCAGATGTAGGCCCTTCTAAGATTAGTAGCCAGCGGTCAAGTTATTTTAAAAATTACTTGGGATATTCCCTTCAATTTAGCTGCTTTGTTAGTTTGCCTAGAAGGCTGTGGTGATCAGATGAGTTTTATTTAAGTGTTGGTCAAGCCTAGGGAACGCAGGAAAAAGTTTATGTCTCAAAAAACCTGCTTAAAATTAGATGGACGGCACAACATGTAACATTGATATATACAATATATACAATATATACATATATACAAGTATTTGGCATGATTGCCAATTGCAGTATGCACATCATCGTGTATATTTATACATGATGTGTACATGTTTGCCCTTAGGGGCTGGTTATAACATATAGTTGTTCGCTCGGAACACGCAGAGGTTGCCAGGGAGGGGATAGCACGCGCGGTTCCGTGGCTGCGGCGAGTCTGTATTCTGTATGTCTGGTCTTGTTCATGGTTGTGTGTGCAATTAATTCGAGTTTAATGTCTCGAGTGATGTGTTTTGTCTGTATGTTAGTCTTTTAAGGTGGTCGAAGTTCTTGATAGAACAGGTCCGTGTGTTTGTACAGTGGTCCGTGTTTGAGTCGTCGTAGTGGATTATACCGTATGTTAGCGATACCTGCGGTCAATTCTGACCCCCTGATACCGTAATCATAGAACTTGCAAGAAAGCCTATTAATGTGTTGGTCTATATAATCAATGCTTGCCATATTATGTAACTCCGTGACAGGCACACGGTCCCATAATGTCAGGGAGAAAGCAGCCCGCAGGTATCTATTCTGTATGGTCTGTATATGTTTCAAGTGTGTCTTCGCTACGGAACACCAGACTGGCGCTCCGTAGAGAAGCGTCGGTCTTATGATTGTTTTGTAGATTGTGAGTTTGTTAGTCGGGCTCATGTAAGACCTGGTTCTGATGAGAGGATTCAGACTTTTTTGCGTCAGTATGTTTTTAGCCCTTATTGCCGCGACGTGCTTGGAAAACAGGAGTTTGCGGTCGAAGACTATCCCTAGGTATTTGACTGGGTCTTTCGGCGTAATAGCCACATTGCCTATGACTATAGGCGTCAAATCAACGTTGCGCTTGTGTGTCAAGATACCTAGTTCTGTCTTCGCCGCGTTTAGGGTGATTTTCCAGTCCCTATAATAGGGGGCTAGAAGGTTGAGATGTTGCATGAGGTTATCCTTTGCTACCTGCACGTCTGACGATTGCGAATAGATCACAGTGTCATCAGCGTACAGGGCAAAGGAAGTTGAGGGGTGTGAGGGAAAGTCAGCTATATAATGACTGAATATTTGCGGCGATAATACTGTTCCTTGGGGCACACCAGACTTGATGCGCCTTGGCCCTGAAGTGCTACTGTGAACACGAACCGAGAAAGAGCGATTCGCAAGGTACGACGCAATGAGGGATGCTAGATGTAGTGGCATGCCATGAATAGCAAAAAGCTTGTATACAAGCCCATTGTGCCATATCTTGTCGAATGCCTTCTCTATGTCGAGCAGTAACAGTGCCGTTGCCTTGCTCTCGTTGAAGCCATTGAGCGTATCTTGCGCGACCTTCGCTGCAAGCATAGTAGTGCTATGTCCACAGCGAAAGCCGAACTGCTCATGGGGCAAAATCCTCAGATTTTCAACGACACTGCTAATTCTCGACATTATGAGTTTCTCGGCTACTTTGCCCAACGTGTCTAGTAGTGATATGGGGCGATACGAGGCTGTGAGTCTCGCATCTTTGCCCGGTTTAGGAAACAGTATTATCACCGCTTTCTTCCAAGGAAGCGGAAAGTGTTGAAGACGTAAAATAGCATTTATGATGTGCATTAAGTGGATGACGGCTTTATTCGGCATATTCTTAAGAAGAATATACGGAATGCCGTCAGGACCGGGGGCTTTGTTTCCGGGTAGGCGTACGAGAACCTTCTTGATTTCTAGTGGGGTGACAAGAAGTTTACCTAGTACCTCCGGGGCAATAGGATATTTTGTGGACGTAAAACTGTCCACTGCAGCGTCTACTACGTCGTGAAATGGTGTCGAGTTCGGTGTCTCGCTGAAGACGCCCTCCAGGTAGTTCGCGAAGGCCTCCGCTTTCCCGCCGTTATCGGTAATTGTATCTCCTTGATGCAGAATTTCAGGAAATTCTGCGGGGCCTCCTCGAACTCGCCTGGCGAGCTTCCACAGCGAGCCATCGTGACGGTTGATGGTATTTACATAGTCCATCCATTTATTATTCCTAAACGCTGCAATGCGTGCCTTTATCTCCGCAGTGAGTGTGGTAAATCGTACACGGTCTTCGGCGACCCTAGTACGCTGCCACCTACGCCGGATACGGTTACGGGAAGTGATGAGATTTGTGATGGGATCTGGAAGTGTGTCAGTGAACGATCGTTTACTGACAGTAGGACAAATTGCGTCTCTGACGCGCTGGATGTTTGTGACTAGAGCTTGCACCTCGCTCTCGAGTTCTGGGATAGAGTCTATCTGTCTTGGAACAACTGTTGCTTGGCTAAGCCTCGCTCGGAACTCCCTCCAATCAAGATTTTTGTAAGACAGGAAGGTCTCCTGTGCTACTTCTAGCCTAGAGCGTAGACTAATCTTGATTGGGAGGTGGTCCGAGTTGAGCTCGTCCAGCTCTAAGAGCTCTGAAGCATTAGTTATTCCTCGGGTGATAGCTATATCCAGGAACGATGGATTGAATCGGTTACCAGGATAATGTGTTGGATTTGGAGTTTGATGATAGACTAAGTCAATATTCTGCTCCACTAACCTGTGTAACAAGCGTCCGCTCCCGTTGGAAAAACCACGCCAACTCGCATGCGTTGCGTTTATGTCACCAATCAGGAGCGTCTTCCTGTCAGCAGGCAGCAGAGCAAGAATATCCTCTTCCTGGAGGCGGAGACCCGGGGGAGAGTAAGCGCCGACAATACGCAGGCCACCTTCCAGCTCGAGAGCTACATGCTCAATGATGGTCGTCAGGCCTACAACCTGCTTATAAAGGACTGACCTGTGTATCAGACAAGCCACGCCTCCCCCGCGTCGATCTGGCCTATCAAAACGCAGAACTTGTCTATCGTAGAATTTCAGCCTGAAACCAGCATCGATGTTGGTTTCAAGCAGAAATATTATATGGAAATTCGGATTAGCATAAATGAAATTTTTCAGTTCTCCGAGTTTCGAGCGAATGCCATTACAGTTCCATGACAGAACGTTAATAGGCATCGAGTATACTATATATTATAACCATTGAAGTCCTCCGTGAAGAACTTCATAGAGGCCTGTAGAACCTCTATTTTATTTCCTTGACAGGATTCGAGAATATCAGCGTAGTCGGTTAAAGCACGGAGTAATTCATTGAAGTTTACTAAATTGTTAATGCGATTTACTGCATTTTGCAAGTTGTGTAAGTTATTTACGCTGTTTAAGATGCGATTAGGGTTGTTAGATTGAGCTTTTATTACAGTGTTATTATTGGCATTATTGTTTAAATTGGCTTGACCCTGACTAAGACTAACCTTTTGTTGTTGCGTTTGTCTTCTGTTTCTGAGCTCAGGAAATTGTTGCTGGTAGTTATCTGCGGCTTCTCTGGACGTGCCGCCTTTGTTACTTTGCCAGGCGGGGTTGGATGGTGGCGGTGCAGGTTTGAACTCTTGCTTTTTCGTCTGGTTTGTTGATTGAGTTTGTGTTTGTTGTATTTTATACAAATACACAGGACATGTTGCGCTTATTGCTCGGTGGTCTCCAAAGCAATTTGCACATCTGATTACATTGCTGTTGCACTCTATGATCTGGTGCGGACCTGCACATTTAGAGCAGGCCCAGCTCCTTTGGCAGTAGGTCATAGAGTGCCCGTGCCCCTGGCATCTCTTACACTGCATTACAGTTTTGGTTGCTCTTCGGTTTTCCCAAGAGATCCTAACATGATTTAATAATCTGCAGTCTTGGTTCAGCTTTCGCAGTGTAATTGATGCGTCTAATACTACGAGATAAAGCGGGACTCTTGTCTTCTTCATCTCGTAGGTCGACTTAACTGTAAGTCCGTGCTCTTCGGCTAACAAATTTCGGATTTCCTCTGTATTGAATCCGCCGTCTAAGCCTCTCAATACAAAGGCGTGTGTCTTTTGAGTGGTGTCCGCATAGGAGTGGAATTCGACGCCTTCTCGCTCAAACAGACGCTTAAGATTTGCCCAGTCCTTAGTTTGGTTACAGTATATAATGACTGAGTTCCTCGTATACTTGAGGTTGTATTCTATAACGTGCATTTCATGTAACGTTTGCCTAATGACTTTGTGGTCTTGAGCTCCTCCTTTTATAACGATGGGTGGCGGTAATGCGGGCTTCTTCTGCTGGGGTGTTTTAGGGGTTGGTTTCGGTGTCTTAACTGGGGCTGTCTTACTTTTCCTACGCACTTTACGCGCGGTAGAAAGTTGCGAAGAAGCAACGCTGGTTCTATCGTCATTATCATCAATTTCCGAGTCGGTTAAGGCCTCATACCTATTCTTAGTGGGTAGGGGCTCACCCCCTACGTCTAGTTGCACCATACGGATCCCTTTTTTGAAGGGGATCGTTTTGTACGGTGTTTTGAAGGGTGTCTTGTCCGTATCTTCGATTTCTAGGTGCGCAGAGTGAAACTGCGCAAGTTCAGTCGTCTCGCTGTTGCCAGGCGCTTTTTCATCGGCAATTTTTTGCGATTCGCTTTTTAGGCCAATTTCTTTCGATGGCTCGGTCGTTACTACGTTCCCTAACTTTTGTTTTTTCGTGTTAGGGGACGTTTCAGTGCCAGTAAGTTTCGCATTATCTTTAATGCCTGACTTTTTGAATCCACAGTCTATCTTTGCTTGGACAGTGGCCGGTCTTTTAAATACGGCCTTATGATCTCTAGCAAGGTGGGTTTTCACGGTATCTATGGCTGTCTTCGCTTCGAGTTTCGAGCCCGTGTTTGCGTTGATTAGCAGCGGTATAATCTCTATACAACGGCCGCATTTAGTGTGTTTTCTTAACTTATTCAAGTATAGCTGAATGCGGCACTCGGTTAGGGAATTTCCTGAATCAGAGTCTATCGATATGACAGAGACGTCGTCATCCGTCTCACAAGACATCTTCTCAAGGTGGGTTCCGGGTTCCGCCCCGGAAATACTAAAAAAATCAGTGGCTCTACGACCCTAATTGCTTCTCTGTAGCAGGAGCACAGAAGTAACAATTAGTAGCTAGCTTTAATATGCTGCTAAATACCGGAAATAAAGACGTTCAAAAACTCGCAGATCTCAATTTAACCTGTAAGATCCTTAACAGGTCTTGCTTCGCTCGGAACCGAAACAAGAAGACTCATGGATATAAAACAAGAACATTGAATGTTAGGTACCCAATACATAGACTGACGCTCACCGAAAAGTGCCCACATTATATGTGAGAATTAGTTCACAAAAGCTATTTAAGATTGAGATTAAAAAAATGCTAATAAATTTGGAGCCTTATACGTTGTGAGATTTTATTAATGCTTAATGTATACAGTACCTTCTTTGGTTTTGGTAAATGGCTAGCTTTTTTCTTTTGTTTTTGTTAAATGTTTAGTTTTTTTTTGTTCTTATGACGTCATTTCATTTTATGTTACTTGTTACTTGTAATTTGTAATTACGAATTGAAATAAAGGGGTTTATTATTATTAAAACGAAAATATGCTTGTAATTATTGTTGGTACTCTCTAATGGCCCTAAGTGGTCAACATGGTATGTATAAAATGGCAAACATTCCTTCTGTAATGGATGCAGAAATCCTTCTTTTGTCCCTTGCTTTCGACTACTTAGAATACATCGAACACAGCTTGATATACATTTTTTTCTTACTTCTTATTTTGGGAATTTAGAAATTAGAAATCTTGCTTCATCCTTTCTTCAATCTTCTTTGCTGTGAAATGACCTTCTTCATGAACTTGTTTGATTATTTGCGACTCTATCGTAGTAGGAACCACTAAAACTTCGAATCAGTCAAAATACTTGTACAATAAGTCGGTTTTTAGAAAATAATCTTCATATGGCTTTTCTTTGAGTACTTCTTTTAATGCTTTAATTTCGTCATCTCTTTCTTGCGCTTTTTTAATTTTGTTAGGGATTCCGTCTATTTCTATCATCATAACTGGATTTCTGCTTAATGAATTAACATGCTGCATCCTCGTTCCGGATCTATGTTCGATTGTGTAATCAAACTCTGCCAAAAGTAGAGCCCACCTGGCTACCCTTGTTGTTAGGTCCCGTTTATCCATTGTTTTCTGAAACGCTGAGCAGTCAGTAGCTATTTTAAACTTAGTGCCTAAAAGATATACGCGAAACTTTTTTAATGCCTCTATGATCGCTATGACTTTTAACTCGTAACGCGTATATTTTTTTGAGCGTCTGTAGTTTTCCTACTAAAATACTATACAGGATGTAGAGCTTTGTCGTCGGGTGATTTTTACATTAGAATAGCGGTATAACCATCTTGACTAGCATCGGTGTGGAGTTCAAGATCAGCTCCCTCGTTTCTAGGAAATATTGCTAATGTTGGTTTCTCGGACAGGATCTGTTTTAGCTCACAAAATGCGGTTTGTTCCGCTGGTTGAAATTTAAATTTCATATCATTTTTCAACAAGTCCGTGAAGGGTTTTGATATCAATGCATAGTTAGGTAAAAACTTATGAAAGTACCCTGTTAACCCCAAAAAACTTTGTACTTGTTTAATCCTCGTCGGTTGTGGAAATTTCATAACAGCTTCTGTTTTATATGTCAATGGAAATATGTGTCCTTCTTCTATAACATATCCTAGAAATTCTATAAGTCGTTTCAAAAATTGACACTTTTTCATATTAATTTCCAGCCCATAATCACTGGCTGTTTCTAGCACCATTTTCAGTCTTTCAATATTTTCATTTTCGTCCATTGCTGGTATAATTAGGTCATCCATGTATGGCAGAATTATTCCAGTATTTACCAATGATCTAAAAATTGTGTTTATATATCGCTGAAATAGCGCAGGCGAATTACAGTATCCAAACGGTACCCTTAAAAATTGAAACTGTCCCATGTGTGTTACGAAAGATATAGGTATATTTTCGACTTTCCTTTTCCACTCCAACATGAAAGAACCCATTTTTCATATCTATAGTGTGGAAAAAAAACACGTGCTTCTTGTAGCTTATCTAGCTGATCTTCGATTAAAGGCAATGGAAAACGATCCTTGATAACTAATTTGTTGAGAGATCTGAAATCTATGCATATTCTTGGCTTGCCATTCTTTTTCCTTACAACCACCACTTGACTTGCATATTCTGAAGTGCTTGGCTCTATAATTCCATCCACAATCCATTTCTCAACTTGCTTGTCTATGATTTATCTTTCAACAAATGGTAGACGCCTTGGACTGTAGTAAATTGGCTTATCATCTTTTACTATTATTTTCATTTCATTGTCGGTGGTTTTTGTCTTCTATGGTTCATAGGACAAGGCTTTACTTGTACTCCTACATCAATTTAATTTTCAATTTGAATATCTATCTTCATTACATTCTTTGTTTCATCTTCTTCTTCGTCTTTTGCCGATTTTCTAATTTTTATTCCATCTTGATTGATAATTAGTTCTGCGTTATCCAACAAAAAATTTCCTAAGATCGTGTCCACGCTCATGGAATTGTCAGTAACCACATGAAACAAAGTATTAAAATCCTGATCATCTACTGCTATTTCACATTCGAAATATCCGAGCGACTTTGTACGATGGTTTCCAAAACCAGTTATAGTCATATTTGAATCGTGAAGGGTATAGTTAAGCCTTTTATAAATCGATAAGCGCACAAGATTAGCTTGACTTGCAGTGTGTTGAAATGGTTGGTTGTTTATATACACAACATTGCACATTTTATTGCCCGATAATACCGAAATATTATTTACAGGCGCATTTCTGTTAGTTCCATTCTGATTACGTTCTTTCAGGTGTTCTGTATCGTTAGATGTATTTTTTTGTGCATTCAAAAGATTTATGTCCAAAATTATTTCATCTGAAACATTTTAAACCTAAATTTTTGGATCTGCATTCAGACGACTTATGCTCTCTTATTCCACAATTATAGCAACGGTTATTTGCATCAGAACTTGTAGAATTCATCATGTCGTTGTCCAGAATATTTGCTTAAATCCTGCCTATCCTTATTTAATAAACTTGGACTATGATATTCCTTTGCCTTAATTTCAGAATAAATTTTAAGCTTTTCTTTAAACTCACGAAGATTTTTAGCGCCATAGAGTACTGTTTTGTTTGCATTTTCATTCGTAATACCGTCTATGATTTATATTGAATTAACCCATTATCTTCAATATTGCCCCTATTTGCTAGTTCTTTCATTACTAAAGAGTATTCGCTAACCGACTCATTGTTTCTTAGCTTCTTATCAGCCAACATATTATGTATCTGAGCACTGTTTACTTTTGATGCAAATTCTTGTAACAGTAATTTCTTTAGCACCTTCCAAGAATTTACACCTCGTTCGCTCTGTACGAATAATTTTGCTAAACCAGACAAGGAGCTTTAGCAAATATAAACAGATGTAAATCATTCCATGCCAAAAGTTGAGCCATATATTTCATCTCTGTTTCTATTGAATCCTTAACATCGCGAAAACTTATTGTAAATTGTGTATGAGCAAAATTGGAAAACCCCTGGCTGAACCAGCTACGTCGCTAACTAACAATTGATTATCGGAATAGCAATGCAAGCCATTTCTGGTATCCTTATTGTCCCCTCGATTGCCAATGATATCGTCATCTTCTCTATCACTCAGCTCGTCGTCGTTTCCTAGCTTGCACAAATCATTTAGTCCACTCCAAATCGTGTTTATCAAACTGTCTATTATAGTCGTATTATAATCAATTAACAAAATATTTGCGAACGACGTTAAATCACCTAGTGTATAGTTACTTCTTATGACACCCAATTTACTTGCATAGTCCTCAGATTCCGAATCTAATCTAAGACCCGAAAATTCTCTAAGTCTTTATCGATTACCTCGGTCCCCTTTATTTCCAAAAATCAACTTGTGAATTTTTTTAACAGTTACTCCTAAAGTGGATATTTTGCAAAATAGTACAATTCAAAACAGTCAGTCAAAAATATCCGTCATCCTATTAGAGCCACTAATGTTCACATCAATATTTATTACCAAAAGGGTAATGGAATTACACTCATAAAAAAGTTTTTGAAAAATGTCTCATTAAATATTGTCCTATAAATTAAGCACACAGGTCTATTGAGAGTATTTTTAGTCCAACTTCAAATGTATGTTTGATTTTCAAATAACATCGGATTCTATTAACTCACGACACTTTAAACATGTAATAGCAAATAAGAAATAGTTAAAATAGGTACTTACTTTTCGAAAATAATGTTCGCAGACTACGACTATGAGTTTATTCACTTACACATGGAATGTAATATTTGGTTGCAAATGAATGGATACTCTGTTTCCATGAACATGGCGGCCAGTTTCTCCTAGACGAGTGCCGGCTACGCGACGTTACCGGCGTGCGCGGCAAGAAGTAGTACCGCTGATTTCGCAAAACAATGTGAAGTGGTGAAGTAGTGATATAGGGACCAGTTTACATAAAGTTTCTAGCGAAAAATAGGTATAACGCTTCGTTTCTTTGCGTTTCCATTTTGATTCAAGTTTTGTATTATAAATATTTATATGTCAGCATTATAATCTACACCGTATAATTTAAAGCGAAAAATTTGTATTTTGACATGCTCTATTTTCTGATACAAGTAATTTTCTGTCACGTTATTAAAGCTGCCGATTTTCCACGATACAGACATACTCTTAGGTGTTATCGGCAACAGTGCCGCAGAAGCGGTAAGTAATAGTACGGCTTGCATACGATTTTATACAAGAGGACAGAAGAACGGGCAACGATGTTGTCATCTTCATTATAGTAAACAAATCTGTCTATTTTTTTTATATGTCTTTGATTGGAACAAATCTACTAATATTTTGTTATAGAAATTTTTTGATCCATTGGTGCTTGCATATATCGATTTTTGATATATCGATATAACAAATATGTCTATATATTGTTCTATATCGTTACTCGATATTTGGTTAGTAACGATACTTTGTTTACACGAATTATCTAATAATCACATATCTAACAAATTTATCAAATCTTATAATCGATATTTTAAGTGTGACATATAGAAATTGTTGTTGATATCGCATTGGATATGTATTGTTTATAAACTTCAATGGTATTGAGACAGATAAAATTTAGGCGGAAATGATTTTAACGAGAACGAAATAGGCGCTGATACAATTTGGGGGAAAGAAGATGATTAATTATATTAAAATGTATGAAAACCAGAAGGCGCAAACAAAAAGGACGAAAATCAAAATAACTCAAACTAATTAAAAAAAAAATAAAGAAAACACTCAAATACGTATTTTAAAAGTGTTGTTGATGGTTCCCATAAAGCGAAACGTTGCAGATCTAGTCGATAAGTACCAGATCAAAGGTCAGTAAAATAACTTAATCTAATTCAAATTAGGCCGAATTCTAAGCTAAAATAACTCGAACAGGTCATACTTTTAGCAACTAAAATATAACTTTTCGAGAAAAAATTATTTTCCATCCATTTTGTTTTCATCCTAATTGTGTCTCCGCTCAAATTCGTTTCGTCCACAAAAAATTACGGTATTTTTCATCATATTTTGCTTCCTCCCAAATTAATCTTGACCGATTTGTTTCTGTTCTGTTCTCTGATTATTAGTTTAAGGCCTGCAATTAATTAGTCACTACTAAACTAATCAGCATGATACAATACGTTTATTGTATCATGACTAATCAGTGTTTTGAATATCATACATCGATTAATATCACACTGGCATTAATACATTCGAAAACTCAAAACGCCGATTAATTTAACGGGTGTTTAAAGTAAATAATCGAAGTTCAAAGGTCCTAAAGATGTCAAAGATAGGAATTATTTCTTGCAGCGTTGCCGAGTGTCAAATTTCCGGTGAATCTTAACCCCCGCATATTACGCGGACGATAACCCTGTCAGGCACGAGAAAAAAAGATAAATGGTAATCTAAAAAAAATCATCTGACAACCCCGTTCCTCTTTCAACAGAACATTGCATGACTTTTAGCGGATAAAGAAGCTAAGCTAAAATAACCCGAATTAAAAGATACTGTAGGTCAGACATTTAGTAATTAAAATATAACTTTTCAAGGAAAAAACAATTTTGTGTCCATTTTGTTTTCACCCAAATGATGTCTCGGCCCAAACTCGTATCTTCCTCTATGTTTCTGAAAAATTTACGGTATTTTTCATTAAATGTACCTAATTATTACTTTAAGAATAAAATATATGTATTGCCATAAATAACTAGAAACATTTTGCACTAACCGAAAATGCAAATTGGATGTTTAATAATTAATATAAAACCTCAACTTTTCAAGGAAAACGGTTTTGACATTTTTTGTTTCCGCCCAAATTATTCTTGATCAATTTGATTCCGAAGATTGAATGGTATCTTTTCCATGATCTTTGATTAATTATTAATCTAAGGCCTGCAATTAGTCACTACTTAGGCGCTGGTCTCCAATAACGCGTGTATGCTGTATGTATGCTGTCTGTATGTTGTCTATGGAAATGAATCGGTACGTTCTCTATTGCACGCCGCACGTGACCTTCGACGTACCGATTAATTTCCATAGACAGCATACAGACGTGACGCTTTATGCCACATACCGCGTTTATTGGAGGCAAGCGCCTATGGAAATAAAACGGTACGTCGAAGGTCGCGTGCGGCGTGTAATAAAGAACGAACCGATTAATTTCCACAGACAGCATACAGACGCGGCATGGAGTGACGCTTTATGCGACCTACGACGTTTATTGGAGACCAGCGCCTTAACTAATCAGTGTTTTGAATATTGTACATCTAATATCTATTATGTCATATTGACACTAAATAATCAAAGTTCAAAGGCCATAAAGATGGCAAAGACAAGAATTATTTCTTGCAGCGTTGCCGAGTGGGTCACATTTTTCGTGAATTTACTTTTTTTTTAATTCAAAAATAAATCCTAACTCCCTCGTATTACGCGGACAATGACGCTCCCAGATACGAGGAAAAAAGACAAATAAATGGTCATCCAGATAAAAAAGTTGCATCTGAGAACAGTGTTCCTCTTCTCACGGACCATTGCATAACTTTTAGCGGATAAATAACGCTAAAAAATTAGCTTAAATTTTAAAATAAAACTCGAAAATTTCGAGCTAACAACCTGAACTAATCCAAGTCAGCATAACTCGAACTAACCGTTCGTTTTGCATCCGCCCAATGTGATTCCGCACGTTTGACGCTATCCCCTCCAGAGTACCTGACTGTAACTTTAATACTGCAGTTGTTTAGTTCTCTCTCCTGATGGCAGATTCACTGCCATTTTTGAATGAGTTTGGCTAGGTAAGTCTTTCCAATTGTCTACAAATTGCCGTTGTGTTCATCTGGAGAGGGCTTCTTTAGCCGTGTTGTAAGCTATTCCCAGTTTTGGTTTTGGTCCTATAAAGGCCGTTGCTGCCGCCTGCTTCGCAAGAGCATCATCTCTTTCGTTGCTTTCATATCCTGTATGTCCAGGTATCCAGATCAGTATATTTTCTTTACCCAGTTGGGTGAGTAGTTCTTGGCAGTTCCATACTGCCTTGGATGAACAACGGCTAGATTCAAGAGCTTTTAAAGCCGCTTGACTGTCCGACAATATTTTCATTAACTTGCCTTTTCAGTTTCTATCGATGAGCTACTGGGCAGTCATATCAATGGCTTTAACTTCGGCCTAAAAATGGTTATATGCTTGCCCAAGGACCACTTAAGCACAACATTACCATTTTTATTCCATGCAGCGGCTCCTGCACCATCATTGGTCTTGGAGCTGTCAGTGAACCAAGTATTATCTGTTGTTCTCAGAAGTTTCGAGTCTTTTGCCCGTTCGTCCGACGTTACATGCATGGTAATACCGATTCTTGGGAAGGTTTTATAAAATAAATATTTTTTTTTCAAGTGCACGAGACTCTCGGCGAGACCGAGACCAAGACCGAGACTACAAAATGTCTAGTCTCGGCGAGACCGAGACGAGACTCGAATACTCGAGAATTTGCGAGACCGAGACCGAGACCTCAATAGTCTCGTCTCGTCTCGGCGAGACCGAAGCACTACTAATGAGAATGGCTCAAAATATCTTGGCACCAACGGAGCTGCAAAGATCTAGCTGCTGTTCGAGTGAACGATTTTACTGCACTAAATTTATTTTTTCCTACCGGCAGGCGGCAAACTGAAATAGAGTGTTAAATTCGCGGGATGCTTTTTGAGAGGGTAGAAAATGTTCTCTTTATTTGACATATTGTTTTTTGCATAACATTGACAGAGACAAAGATATATTAAATTTAAACGTTTAAAAACGTTTTCCTTGACAGAGAATGACAATTTGCTTTTCGCGATTGTTTCATATAATGGAGTCTATTATACCGACAATCCAGGTTCGGGCTAAGGAGTAACTGAAATACAATGCATTAAATGCAAAAATTTCTGTTTACCTGGGGTTATATAAATATATTCGGAGTTTAATTATGGCTCCTTCATACTACGGACACACAGGGTGTTATCACCAAGCTATACGGTGATAAACGGCAAGTTAATACACTTGTTGGGGCGTTTCCCCAACAGAAAAGATGTTTGCTTTAGGAATCAAAACAACTCTGAATCTGCTGATGAGATAACTCAAGTTCCTGGTATGAAAGCTTTTACTCCCTCTTCTATGAAACGTATCTCGAAGTACTATAAGATGTCAGATAAAAAACCCGAACCATCCGGCGTTGCTAAGTCTGCTGTTTTTTCCGTGGATCTACTGGTTTTTCTTTTGATTCATAAACCTGTCCTTCAAATGCTAAATCTTAACCCTCGCATATTACATGTACGACAACGCACTTAGATACGAGATAAATATTCATATTTTGCGACATATTGCATTTTTGCACCGCTCATTACTGATAAAGTAGGTATTTTAATTTGGCATACCTACTACGACAGAGCATTGTTTTATATTTAGCGTATAACGCAGAAATGCCTAACCCAGACCAAAGGTTCATACAAGTACTTGTATGAATCTTTGCCCAAACTATTCAAAACTAAAACTTAAACTAACTTAACCTAATTGTAAACTGAGCGTTTAATAATTAAAACAAAACACTTAACTTTTCAACAAAAGTAGTTTTTCGCTCATTTTGCTTCTGCCAAATTTACGTCGGTTTTACTTCCTCTCAATTTATTTCTTCACCTTTGACAGTGCTTAGTTATTATTCCGTGAATGCCGAAGACGTAAAATACTGCCAACTGCTGAATCCAAAGCATCCTATCGATGTTTTAACCGGTCACTACTGACCAAATTATTACCACGTTTTTACGGAGTTTTGAAATCGTTTTCGACCCAGTCCTCTGGCAAAGACAACAAAAAAATTGAAATCGAATTCAAATCGATTGAACTGATAGTGAAATATTTGACATTGATTTTTCTTGGCGAAATATTTCGAGTAAACATCGAACTTCGCGGCAAACATTACTCCATGTTGGGGTCCTTGCTGAGGTTCTATCTGCGTTTGTTTTCTTTTTGAATCAAATTAGCACCGAACAACCGACCAATTCTCTAACATAAACAAATAAATCTGATCAAACTTTTTAAATCGAGTTAATGCGCATTAGCTTCATTTTCCAATTCGATTTTAATCGAGTTCCCGTTTTCATGCAAATCAAGTTAATTAATTCCCGATACGATGTGAATCGACCTTGGGACTGAAAACAATTGGAAACCTTGTTTTCATGGAGGTTTCAATACCAAAACAATATCCAAAACGATTTCAAAACTCCATGACAACGTGATAAATGTTTCATTTGGCTTCATTCTTCCCCTATGTAAAATTAATACTACCATGCATAGTCAGTTACCAGGTTGACTAATTTTTTGATTTTGATTCAGGAAACTGGGGGTTCAAACGCATAGTTTTAACCCACCATGTATTAGGTGTACGACAACGCCCTTAGATATGAGAAAAGGAGCATTGAATGAATTTGTATTAGTTTATTTATTATTGGCTTGTAAATAAATTTTATTTTGCAGGTGATTTTTAGCCTCAAGCCATGGAGGCCCAAACTGCCCTACCAGTAATCAAGAAAAATTGGATCAAGCGCACCCTAACGGCGACAATTCTGATCAGCTATCTAATCGTCATCACCTACGTCGGAATACCACCGATATGGCTGTCCACGTTGGTCATACAAATCAAGTGTTACCAAGAGATCATCACCATCGCCTACAATTACAAGAAACTTCCAGAAATTCCGTTGTTCAGGACATTGAACTGGTACTTTTTGTTCGTCGCCAATTATTTCTTCTGCGGCGAGACTTTCGCCCAGTACTTGGAGCCCTTTACGGTGAGGTATCAGATGATGAGTGTTTTCTTTAAGTACCACCGATTCCTGTCGTTCTGTTGGTATATGATCGGTCTGATTTGGTTCCTGAATTTGCTCAGAAGAAAAGTGATTAGGCAACAATTTAGTGTCTTAGCCTGGGTGCATTTTCTATGCATTATTATTGTGTTGCAAAGTTACATGATCATCCAAAACCTTTTCGAAGGACTTATATGGGTGGTGCTTCCAGTGACTTTGGTGTTTGTTAATGATATTTTCGCTTATATTTTCGGCCGGGCCTACGGGAAAACACCGCTAATCAAATTATCGCCTAGCAAAACGCTTGAAGGATTTCTAGGCGGCGGTTTGGGTGCTTTGGTTCTGGGCAGCGCAATAGCTTGGGTTCTGTGCCATATCGACCACATGATATGCCCTACCAAATTTGTATATATGGAGAACTCAATGAGGATGACTACGGAATGTACGCCGAGCTATCTTTTCCAGCCGATAACTTACAGTCTCGGGCTATTTTCTATAAATCTGTACCCTTTTCTGTTCCATGCTGTAATCTTAGCACTGTTTGCTTCCTTAATAGCGCCATTTGGAGGCTTTTGTGCTTCCGGATTCAAAAGAGCCTTTAAGATGAAAGATTTCGGTGACTCCATACCTGGACACGGAGGCGTTATGGATAGGTTCGATTGCCAGTATCTGATGGCAACTTTTGTTAACGTTTACATCGTTAGTTTTGTAAGGAATTTCAGTGTAGAAAAAATTTTCGCTCGAGCTTTGTATTTAAACGAGCATGAGCAGCTAGAATTTTACAATTTGCTAAGGGCAAATTTACAATCTCAGGGTTTATTGGAGAGTTTTTAGTCGCGTTGATTGTATGTTTATAAATATCTACATAACACTTATTTTTAAATCAATATTGCGTAGTAAAAAATAATTTTGTATTAGACTTTTACGTTCGTTATTTCTTATTTGGTGATATATTGAAGACTGATGGTTATTTTATTGCGAAATGGTTGTTAAAAACCTAATTATAAGTTATTGTTAGGAATAAGATAGCCGGTGAACGGGCAGGCTATTAAATTTTGAATTGTTTTTCTAATGTAATGGATTAATAGCGTTATTACCCAACAATAAATTGAAAATGAACTTTGGATATTGTAACTTTTGCAATTTTTATATCTTCCATAGATTACCTACTGATAATTATTTATTTATATGCGGTACGATTTTAATCTTTGATAATGATACTATATATCTGCTGTTATCAAACGTAATGTAATAATCGATGGATAATGATAAAATTGGAAGAATTTTTTAATATATTATTGACAAAAATTAGTTAGTTTTTCTCAAGAAAAAATAGTCCTAGACTAACGTTTTTGTCTTCTTTAGGACAGCTTTTTAACCTTGTGAGGCTTCCTTATTTTAGATCAGCCACCTCAAAGGTCTTGGATGGTATTTACCTTCTGCAAAAGCAAATAATCTCACAAAACTATGTCGGGCAGTGGCGCACTCAGATTTTTTTTTTGAGTCTGAAATTATGTATGCTTATTTTATGGACTTAAGGAGTAAAGACAGTATCAGCGAAAAGCTCTGTTTAAACCTTTACTTAATTTTATTTTTTACAAAGTACAAATTTGAATTACAAGATTATAAACATGTTTTTTAGTGTAGTCTGATTGTAAATTAACCAGACTTTTCTGCCAGTTTATTTAAAATAGAGTCTACCATTGGAGTCATGCATCTGTAAAGATGTAAGAGTGTTAATCCATTTAGCCTTTTGTTGGAATAAGGATTTCGCAGATATTTTTTTACGCGTCGTAATATAGAAAAAGTTTCATTCTCCGCAGTAGGGACAGGTAAAGTTGCAAGTATAGCCAACAATTCTTGGTAGCGCAAGGGTCTTTTTACAATATGTCATTAGGACGTATTTTCGAGTCGAGTTGTGCCAAAATTCCGCATTCAGTTCGTCAAGCGTCTTCTTCAGGCCACTTGTATAAAACACTATTAAATCTTAAAAGTCCTTAACAGTGACATCAGAAAAGTTCAAGGCATCCGTCGGCAATAAACTTTGAAAACAAACCAATAGCGATTTATGTTTAGAAAATTTACCTTTCAAATTATTTATGAAATTATCTAAGAATGGGATCTAGATTGATATGCGATAGTAATCGTCAGCATTACCAACATTTACATTGCATCTTTTTGTCTGAGAAGTAGTAACACGCGGTTTGTTTAAAGAAAAGCCAAACTTTTCGGCTTGTTTCTGAGCATTCAAGAATAACTTACTAATTTCTTTATGTGCGTTTTGTCTTAAATTTCTTATTTCTTGTTCAGTATCTTCTGCTAAATTTTTTGCCTGCCTTAAATCAATATTTCATTGTTGACGAAGCTAACATAAAAAGCTACTGTAAGTAAATACCTGGTTGATCGTCTGCAAAGATACAACAAATTCAGCCTTTCTTACTGGTGAGCCTAACTGATCTGCAGCAGTTAACGAATCTCTATCTGTCAATAGAGAAATCTTATCTAGAGCAAATACAATGCCATCATATAGCTCCAAAAAAACTGCAACAGAGTTGTACCTTTTAGTCCATCTGGTAGCACAAGTCTCATCAATTTTTAATGGCCAGAAGTAACGTTGCCTTCTTCCAAAGAAAGTTTAATTACAGCCTGTCTTTTGAAGGTATTAGAAAAATCAAACAGTTTTCCCATCGTATCCATACAGTTTCTAATTTCGAGCACTTCACAAGAGCTGGATACAGCTAGATTAAGTGAATGTGCAGCTATTCGATATAATTTTGTATATGTGCCTGTACTCCATTAAACTTACCGCTCATGATAGCAATGCCATCGTAGCCCTGATTACGTAGCTTGGACATATCAATTCTCAGATTTATAAGCTTCTCAACTATTGCTGTAGAAATTTCTTTTCCTTTAACATCTTCAATCAGTACAAATTTTAAGAAGAGTTCTTCAAATTTGGAAAATGTTGGTTCAATACAACGGGCACAAAGAGACATTTTTTGCTCTATACCAGCGACATCGGTAGTTTCATTGGCGAGTACTGAAAAATATGGAACCGAATTAACTGTAGATAACAATGTTCTGTATTTTCCTGGTATATAATGCATTTGAAGGATTATGTCACACTTGGTAAATTTCGGAGGGGGGGGGGGGGAGGCCTCAAAACCCGCCCCCCCCCCTCTGGGGTGCACCACTGATCTCGAGAGATATATGCAGCCGGTAAAACCATATGGAAATCGTCGAAAAACTGAATGCACGTATACCAGTTAAAGTCTTTGGAATAAAAGGTAAGGTGGTTGGTATCTAAAGAAAGAGATGACAAATAATTTAGCCCTGCACTGCCGTCCATATGTTGGAGAACCAATAAACAAGCATGTTATTAGACCCATAAAGCTGAGCTTTACTGTAATTTTTGTGGGGGAAACTCTCCAGTTACTTGAGATATGGAAATTTGGAGCGGAGGTGGCGAACTATTTAGCTTCACTTTTCCTGTAGTCTCTTTATCTTAAACCCGTTGGTTTGAGGTGATTTTTTTAAAATGAAAAATTCACAACTATTATCATTAAATGAATAGGGATGAAGCTAAGCGATCTAAGTGCCAACATTGAAAGTTGCCAGAAATCAAAGAAAAGTGTTTAGGACAAAAAAAAATATTTATTAAAATTCGGCTTTTTTAAAAAAGACAAAGAAACACTAGAAGAAATTATCAGTGTTAATACTATAACATTTTAATATTCACCTTTTAATTTTTAATTTTAAATAGTTGTTTCGCTTTTAATTGAAACCATTTGGATACATAAAAGTAAGAGTTAAATGTTCCTTGAATTACCCTGTCGCTGCTTAGACACGTCTTATTTCGAAGGCACTAGGATTGTGAGTTCGAATTCTGAAAATTCAATTTTATGGGCGCCAGGTATAAAGTAGACCGAAAGATAAGAAAAGATAAGTCAATTTGCACTATTTGTTAATCAGACAAAAGTGAGTAATGATAAAAAAATAGACTAAACTGAAACCATTGTGAAGAGTAAATTGAATATTCCTAGATTTAAACATTTATTAAAAGAATTCGACTGGTCAGTTATAACAAATGAAAGATACCCTGAAATAGCAGCAACGCATTTCCTAGAAATGCATAACAGTATCTTAACTAACAATGGAAACAAGAATAATTGAAGTTACCGACCGTTTTTTAAAACCTGATACCACTAGGCAGAAGAAGAAAGAGGATGGATATCCGACGAATTTATGGATCTGATGGAAGAAAGACGGAGAGTTAAATCGAATAATACTCAAGAATATTGGGCAATTCACAGGAATATCCGAAAAAAGACCCGAGAAGCCAAAGCAAAATGGATAACCGAAAAGTGCAGTGAAATATAAGATCTAAATAAGAAACATGACATATTCAATACACATAAAAAGATCAAAGAAGTCACGGGCCCGTTTAGACAGAGAGCTTCTGGAAATGTATCTGACGAGAATGGTAGTATTATGCTTGAAATTAATGATATATTAAGAGTATGGGAAAAATATACTGAACATCTGTTTGAAACGACCCGAAAAACCAATCTTTGATACTGTTGAAGGTCCACATATCAGAAGTAAAGTAGGCAATTAAGCTCATGAAAAACGTAAAAGCAATGGGTCCAGATGAAATACTGTCACGAGTATCTTTGGGGGTAGCGCGTTTATTTAAAGAATAACTTCTCAGAGAAGAGCCTCGTCGCGATAAATACAATGACGGGGTCTCAATGCTTCCTTTAATCTACCACTGAATGTTCTACTCGTGAGGACATGCCTTGTTTAGCGTGCCGGGGGGTAACTAAGGTAGACCGGGATCGCGTTGCGTGGGGTAAGAAGAGATGATAAAGTAAGCACGTTTAGTTTATAACAATAACTATGTATTAACGATAAAACTTTAACAACAATTATTGGTCAGAGAAAAT
>MU182256.1:24615-57587 GCA_016904865.1 Pissodes strobi
CAAGTTCAAGTTCAAACTTGCGACAGGGTGATATTTGTTTAGTAGCTTATGCATTTTAGTAGATTACAATACCATCAGAAATTTTTAAAATTATGGAAGAAGATACCATTGAAACATTGACTGCACTTTTTAACAAAATTTATGTTACTGGCATAATCCCAGAAAGATGGCTTGCATAAGATATATAAAAAATGTGAAGAGAACAATGGAGAAACACAATTCGGGTTCAGAAATGGACTGGGAACGCGTGAAGCATTGTTTGCACTACAGGTTTTGGTTGAACGGTGCAGAGATGTAAACTGCGACGTATACGTGTGTTTCTTAGATTACATCAAAGCTTTTGACAGATGCCATCATGGACAAAATGATAGATCTACTAGCAGATATTGGACTGGATGGAAAAGACATCAGAATTATCGCTAACCTCTACTGGGGCCAAAAAGCTACAGTCAGAGTTGAAAATAGGCAGACAGAATACATTAACATAAAAAAGGTGTACGGCAGGGATGCATACTGTCGCCGCTCCTGTTCAATCGTTATTCGGACAGCGTTTTCAAAGAAGCTCTAGAAAACACAAATCGAGGCATCAGAGATAACGGCGAAATCATCAATAATATCCGCTATGCTAATGACACCGTCTTGTTATCGGACAGTATGGAAGAGCTACAAGAGTTATTAAACAAATTTGATCAAACTAGTGAGGAGTACGGGCTGAGCTTAAATGTCAATAAGACCAAATATATGATGATTAATAAAAATCCAATTCAACCAGATAACATGTACATAAACAATAAACCAGTTGAAAGGAAGACAAAGTTGACTTATCTCGGCTAAAATACGTTTATATAAATGAAACCGCTTCTGTCCTGTCGAGATCTGACTCTGGCCCTTAAAAAGAGAATAGTCAGGTGTTATATATACTCCACTCTTTTATACGGTGTAGAGGCTTGGACGCTGTCTGTCGCTATGGAAAGAAGAAATGTGGATTTTCAGAATAATTCTTAGAATCTCTTGAATAGAAAGAATTACCAACGAAGAAGTACTCCGAAGAATGGGATGTAAACATGAAGTCATGCTTACTGTGAAACGTAGAAAATTATAGCATTTTGGTCATATCATGAGAAATAGCAAGTTACGAATTATCCAAAACATAGTTCAAGGCAAGGTTGATGGCCGACGAGGACCTGGGAGAAGAAGAATTTCTTGGCTGACTTGAGAAAATGGTTCGGAGCAACTTCTACTGAACTATTTCGATGCGCAGCCAATAAGATCCGCATAGCTATGATGATAGCCAACGTCCATAATCGGATAGGGCAATAGAAGAAGAAGATCTTAACCAAAGCAACTAAAACGTATACGACTAAAGTCAAAAAATATAAGAAAATCAAAAACTGGGTAACGAATGGCATAGTTACTTCAATTAGGGCCAGGGAAAAAATGTAGAAAATACTTCAGAAGGGTAACAACCCTCAACCCGAGTACATCCACCACCGAGTAGCGACAGAAACCGTCGGAACCTTTGATGTTTGGGGGTCAAATTTTCTTTCTCTCATTTGACGTGTCTGACGGATAAACAACCTATTTCACTGGTTAAATTGTGAAGAACTCGTTTACACTGTCGATAATTTGAAGTGGACTAATGAAATAAGGATATTTGCTGTTGAATTAATATGAATATCATTGAAAAACTTTATTAAAAGAAAATATTTTGTTTGCTTTATTTTATCACACACAAAAGAAACATTTTTAATTTATAGTCTAGAAAAGTCAAATTTGGTGAAACAAATTAACAGAAATAGTATTGCAATGTAAATGATTTTTGAAGTGAATACTTCTTTGGTTTCAGAAGGGTCATTTTTCAAGGCCGCGTCACGACATGGTTTTTAAATATTCGTCCCGCGTTACAAAAAAAATTGGTATCATCGCGGGTATGATTCAATTTGTGTTATAATATAAAGAGTGTGGCAAACGTATCGGAACCGACTCAAATGATTAATGTAAGTTGAGGGAGGATAAGTGAAACTAACCGAAAGTTAATTGGACGACTATCCCAAACTAACCAATTCTATTAAAATTGATTATAACGTATCGCAACCGGCTCAAATAAGTAAAATAAGTTGAGACTAAGTGAAACTAAACGAAAGTTGAATAGACGACTAACCCAAACTAACCGAATCTATTAAAATTGATTATAACCTAGCGGAACAGACTCAAATGACTAAATTAGGTTGAGATTGTTGAGAATAAGTTAAACTAATCGAAAGTTGATTCGACAACTAACCAGAACTAACCAAATCTATTAAAATTGAGTATAAATTATCGGAATTCACTCAAGTGGTTAAAAATAAGTTTATACTAAGTGAAACTAAATGCGTTAGATCGGGGATCGAGACGAATCGAATGCATTTTTTTTACCTTTACAACCACCCCTAATGTTATAAACTGTTAAAACGAACGAAACTTGAAGTAATATCTATTTATGTGGTATATGTTGGAAAACTAAACTCTCTAATCTGTTAAAAGTTATTTTTTACATTACGGTTACATTACGTTTAGGTTCTCACGACAGACTAGTCGTGTTGCATAGCGGTAGATCGGGGAATGAGAAACGAATCGAATGCCAGTGGGATACAGGGTAGGGCTAAAAAATACATTTTGACATACAATTGATAAGTAGTTAAAAATACTAAAGTTGCGCGGATGTCTCAGACTTGAGACACGGGGGCAATAAAACTGGGAAAAAAAATATAAATCACAAACGACTAAAGAGAATACTATTTCTGGACAAACGTACGTACAATGAATACATCAACTGCCTGACTATAAATGAAGCATCCTTTTCACAATGATCGCGGCTCAAGTTTTTTTTAGCGGAAATCGGCTACAAAAAATATCGGTCTATAGGACGATTCTACACATGAATATCAATTTTTTTTCCTAAGGATATGTTTTGTTTTCCAGAAAATTCGATTTTTTTTATATCATAATTGAACTAAAACCTGTCTTTTGATAATTTTCCTATTATTTTTTTTGCTATAGGCCGGTCCAGAAAAACTCATTAATTTAATAAAATGGTGTTATTCCGAAATTGTCTAATTAATGGATTTTTTTGAAGTTTTGAATATCGGAAATGTGTTATGGAGATGAAAATTAGATAATAATTCTATTTGGCTAGTAATTTGCTCATTAAACATGTACAATTTTTTTCGCGGAAATTCCTCATATGGAATATATTATAGAAATTATTTAAATTTACTTAGTAGATCCCTGTGTTTTGTTAGTTCGGGTTAATTTTGGTTCTTAGGTAGGACAGATCAAGCACGTAGCACGCTCATCTTATTGCGCTTGTTCGGTTAATTAAAGTTAGTTTCGATTATTTTTGCTTTGTTCAATCTGGTTAATTGGGGTTAGTTTTGCTTAGTCTGAGTTAGTTTTGGCTAGTCTGCGTTAATCTTGATTAGTTTGGGTTGGTTTTAGTTAGTGTTGGTGAGTTTTGATTAGTTTGGATTAGCTGTAGTTGGTTTAGGTTAGTTTGGGGTAGTAAAGAGACAAGCTCACGTTAATTAGAGTTAGTTTTGCTTAGTCTTGGTTAGTTTGGGTTAATCTTGATTAGTCTGAATTGGTTTTGGTTAGTTTGGGTGAGTGTTGGTTTCTATTGATTAGTTTGGAAGAGCTGTGGCTTGTTGTGGTTAGTTTTGGTTAGTTGGGAATAGTGAAAACTCTTTTTACTCTGGTTAATTTGGGTTAGAGAGGTAGAGAGGCGCTCTTAGCCAAGATTTTTTTTTCAAATACATTTTCGCTCTTCTAAACTTTTAATTGTTTTTTTTTAATGACAATGATGTATTTGCCTCGAAAAATTTTGATTGTCCTGCCTTGAAAGAGATACTCTAATACCAAAAAATAAATTTATTCTTTTCCTAACGGATTTCCGTTAAACGAAACTTGACCCATGATCGCAACAAATACATCAACCGCCTGACTATAAATGAAACATCATTTGCTTCGTCATATGACAGCTAAACAATCTATTTCGCGCAGGCGCCATGAAAATTGAAACACGTAATGTCGCTACTCGGTGGTGGATGTACTCGGCCTCAACTGCAACAACAATATAAAGAATACAGTAATACCTTAAATAAACTGATTCACAAGCGAAAAACGACTATTACAGGGACTAAATAGAGCAAAACATACATAACATGAAAAAAATTTATGTATCAAATAATAAAAGATGCAACTTATGAAAATAATAATTAAACCAACTACTACTTGAATATTAAAAATTATGAGCATGAAAGCTTCCACAATTCCTATGAGACGACTAATTATTGTAATGACTATTACTTAGATATTTGAGTTGAGATGGAAAAAACATCACCCAACCACTTTTTAATCACCAACTTAACCAACGAATAGTTAATTCGGCTCATTTAAATCCGATAACCAAAAACGAATTAATAAGACACATTTCATCAATAAAGACTAACAGTTCGTCAGGATATGCCAGAGTAAGGGTGTCAGACATAAAGCAAGCACACTTGGAATTGATTGAATCTCTTTTGTATACCATTAACTTGATTTTAGAAACCAGAGTGGTGCCTCGTGAGTTTAAAACCTCAATTGTGACCCGTATCTTTAAATCAGGTTCCAAATCGTAGATAAAGAATTATCGCCCAAGAAGCTTGATATCTAACTTTGCAAAACTTTTAGAAAAGTATGTAAACGCAAGATTAATTGACTATCCAAAAACTAGCCACGTTTTGTCATCAAATCAATTTGCCTTCTTGGAGGGGAGTAGCACAGGTGACGTCATGCAACGCTTGGTTTCAGAGGTTGTTAGTAATCTGAATTCGAATAGGAAGTGAGTCGCTGTATTTCTGGATCTCGTAAACTTCCCAGTGTGTTGGAACATTGTGGCATAAGAGGAGTTGTTTTGGAACTATTTGCAAGCTACTTGTGATAACGTCACCAAATGACAAGGATAAATAATGTTCTTAGTGACAAAAAAGTAATCAAAATTAGCATACCACAAGGCACCGTACTAGGGCGAATTATTTTTATTACATACATAAATTCCTTACTAAATTTGAAACTGGATGGCCTGGCAATTTCTTATGCCGATGATACGGCGGTTGTAATTTCAGGTGAAACATGTGACAGTGTAAGAAACAAAACAATAGAAAACTTAACAACAATAAAAACTGGTTACAGAATTATAAATTAACATTTAATTTAGCAAAAACCAACTAAATAGCATTTTCACTTACTAACGCCAACCACCCGGAATTGAATAGTATAAGGGTTGATAATCACTGCATGAAGGAGGCCCCATTCACAAAGTACCTGGTAATAATGATAGACGAGTTCTTGATTTGGCAGCCTCACATTGACTATATTTGGAATAAGATTCACAAGTTGATACATAAATCTTATCTACTGAGAGGCTTCTTAAATAGGAATATACTAATTACAATTTACAGGGTTCTTGTTGAGTCTATAATTAGTTATGGGATACTTGTTTGGGGTGGCCTTTATAACAATGCTCTTTATAAACTAAATATCATTCAGAAACATATACTAAAAATTATCAACAGAGAAAAGAAACCCTATCCAAACAATTTACTATTTTCTAAGAGCACTTGCACTGTAAGGTCGCTATTCATACTTGCTGTTTCTTCATACGTGCACTATCACCCAAGTCTTAAACAATACGTTGACCATCACTATGACACCCGAACAAGACAGAATAGGCACATAAAATTACCCCTTAGTTTTAGTAACCTTAACTTAAAATATTTAAGCTACTACGGATCGAAGATATACAACCTCTTGCCTATTAGCCCAAGAAACCACATCAATAAAAAACAATTATTTAAAAACAGCTGCAAAGACTTTATATTAAAAAATTTGCAACAATTTGAAAGGCTTTTCATCTGGATGACGAGTAATTTGATTTGGTTTAATGGTTGGATTAACTTACCTTACTTTTACTTTAGTATAGCTTCAGTTTGGATCAAAATAGATTAGTTTGACTTATTATTTATTAATTTAGTGTAAAGCTAATGCAGATAATCGCAAATTATGGACACTAGCACATACAGATGTTGTCAGCATAGACTTAGAGGTGTATAAAACTTGGATTAGCTGTATTTATTATGGATTGCTTGCTTTTTGTGAATTAATGCTTTTTATTCTTTTTTTCACTGTGAAGGACTTGATAATGATGATATTGTAATTATTATAATAGTCAGCGGCGGATCTAGGGACGCGTGGGACGTGTGGACCTCAGGGCAAAAGATATTTATGGGCCTCTACCACAAAAATACTTTATGATCCGCGGCATCGTGGGGCCCTTCTGAACCTTGGGCCCCAGGGCGGCGCACCGAACTGCCCGGTGATATATCCGCCACTGATAATAGTTTAAGTCAGTAATAGTTATATCTGTTTTATAACCTATTTATGAATAGCACACTTTTGAATAATGTAACGTGTTTCTAAATAAATAAAATAAAATAAATAAAAATTATATTCTATAATAAGACACATATGTAATGTCGCGATGCGCTTAAGTGCTCGTGGAGCTATGAAGAGTTCCACCGAGATTAGTTAATATTCACTTACCTATTAAACCAGATATCAACTGCTTAAAACAATTTCCCGGTAGGTCGGAGAGCAATGCCTCGTAGCAAGCTGTAAAGTGAGCGCGCAATTTGCCCGCAGCTCAATAAATCAGAGAATATGTTCGTTAGGCGCCACCGAGTTTGTAACAGACCGAACTGGAAATCGCCACGCTATTAGTGGAACCTGCTGCAAGACCTTCACTCTCCAAGGTAAACTTAGGCGGTAGGGAGCGCTAAAAGGATACCACCACCTATTCACTAGCAATATTGATATAAGTGAGTGGAACAATCCTGCTGTTGAGCCAAATAAAACACGCCACAGATACGATTCTATTTATCTATTATTCAACAAGAAACATAAATATAGTAAATTTTAAGAATTATGCGGATGCACAACCAACCGACAATTGGAGGCAGTTCAAAACCCGAATCTAAAGACATTAAAATTATGGATAGTAACTAATTATCTAAGCAATGATAGTCCGAAACTCAAATCAGGTATGAATTAAGAGATATCCCAAAAAAACAGAAAGACACCAATTATCAGACAAAGAGGAATTTGAGTTTGGACTCCTGCGCGGAATCGTGATCACGTATGCCGCTTAAGGGATGCGGACGTGGGCGCAAATACTTTACAAAAGAGATATTCCGGAACTAAATTTACAGTAACAACAAATAGGAAGGTAATTATCACTTAGTTGGTTTGTTGGCAGGTCCTGCCAACAACTAACCGCACCACGTCCAACGGTAAGCCTCACACGGACGGCTTGTTCTGGATCCCTATTCCATACAAAACATTCGAAGGAACGACAGGATCCAAGCCGGGTGAACGAACTACAAGGTGTGCGCCGTGCCGGGTGGACGAACTACGAACTCCCAGCAAGTCTAGCCGGAAACTATCAGTTTACGCCAGGTGGATGGACTACAAAATCCTAACCAGGTGGGTGAACTACAAAGTGCCAATGGTTCTAGCCGGGTGGAAGGACCCTAGGAATGGAAACATTCTCTAGTAACGAGTCACAATATCATGTGAATCGATTGTTATTATATGCATTCCTTTGAAAAGAATAATTTATCAGAGTTTAAATTTTGGATTAAAAAGATAGGGTTTTCCCCTTTTCAGTCAAATTCAAAAATTAACCAAAAGTTAAAAGAAAACAATGAATAAATGAGAAAAAAAGAGCACCACCGTATAATATATTAGAGCAATCGAATCTTACAACTGAAACTTAATACTAATTATGGATTAAACTAAAAAGGCTCAGTTCGCACAAGGGAAGCCGACACCATGAGTTAAAAATAATATTACAGTATTTAGAAAGAGATGAAAAAAAGAAGTCCAAGAATTTGGAGCGAGTTCGGCACAGTAAAATAATTGTACAAAATCGTTAAATACAGTAAATGACAGCGATAACACCGAAAAAGAAGGTGAATAAATGTAATTAAATAAATTCGACAAATTCTGGCACAGTGTAACACTCGCACCATCAACACCGTTATCTTGTTGAAAGAAAAGTCATAAAATTCATTCTTATGAAATGTACTAAGTTTAGTGCAATAGAATATTTGTACTACATTGAATAAAGGTATTATCATACGGAGGAAAAAGATGTAAAATCACTTTTATGAATTGTGCTAAGTCCAGTACAATATAATATTTGTACTACATTGATAAAAGATGTTACTATACGGAAGAAAATGCTGTAAAATCACTTTTATAAATTGTACTAAGTCCATTACAATATAATATTTGTACCACATTGATAAAAGATGTTATCATAAGGAAGAGAAAGCTGTAAGATGGATCTCATGAATTATACAAAGTCTAGTACAATTTTTTTTATTACGTTAAATATTAACCATAGTTATCATGCTGTGTAAAAAAAAAGAATAAAATGGATTTTTAGGAATTGTACTAAATCCGGTACAATATAATTAATATTCATACCATACTGACAAAAGAGTAAACTACGGTTACCATACTAAAGAAAAAGCAATAAAAAGGGTTTCATGAATTGTACTAAATTTGGTACCGTGCGTTCAATTTATCTTGATAACATTTTGATTCGCTGTAACTTTTTTATTTTTAAAGATATCAAGGTAAACAAAATGTAGCGTTGGAGCCCAATTTTTTTTCTAAGTTACAGATGAAACAAAACACTAACAATTTTCTGACATATAAGCCTAATTTATATTTTTTTAAATGGGACAACCTGTGTATTATTACATTTTTGGACTTTCTAGAGAAATATAAGCACATTTCGTGTATAATATCCTATACCTATCTTAAGCTGTTTACGAAATATTGACAGTTGAAAGTCGGGCATTTTGACATTTTGACAGGCGCCAAAATCTCAACCGCACGAGATCAAAGAAAACGGTTTGCACATTCCTATCTTGTGCTTTCATAAGCTATCGAATGATAGTAACTTGGAATTTAACCGGAGGTTTAAAAGTTCCGGTTAATTTTATCCGCGGGTTAAATTCAAAGTTACTGTCATTCGATAGTTTATGAAAACTTAAGATAGGAATGTGCGAATCATTTTCTTTGATCTTGTGCGGTTTGGATTTTAGAGCTTGTTAGAGTGGCAAAATACCCGACTTTCAACTGTCAATATTTGGTAAACAACTAAAGATAGGTATAGGATATTATACACAAAATGTGTTTAGATTTTTCTAGAGAGTCCAAAAATGAAGTAATATACAGGGTGTTGCATTAAAAAAATATAAAGTAGGCTTATATGTCAGAAAATTGCCAGTGTTTTGTTTTATGTGTAACTTGGAAAAAAACTTGGCCACCAACCCTACATTTTGTTTTTTCGTTTACCTTGATATCTTTAAAAATAAAAATGTTACAGCGAATCAAAATGTTATCAAGATAAATTGAACGCGCGTACAATAAAATATTCAAACCATTCTAACAAAAGAGTAAACTACGGTTATCATACTGTATAAAAAGCAATAAGATAGATTTTATGAATTGTACTAAATCTGGTACAATATAACATTCGTACCAAATTGATAAAATATCACAGTATGGTCAACATGATGAAGAAAAAGCGCTAAAATATATTCAATGGAAAATTGAACTAAACAAATTTGGTAAACAAATAGTCTGAATGATCTTCCAAAAATACTATCAAATAAAAAGCATTATTTAAATAATTAAAAATAAAAATTAAGTAAGTTAATAACAATGAAAGAAAATATGATGTAATCTGCGTTTATTTACGCAATCTGATGCCCTTAGCAAACGAAATCTAATAAAGAACACAACTAAATAAGCTAACAATTAACAACAAAGGTCCCCGGTTTAGTGTCTAATTAATAGTTGAAATCAATTAACCACACGAATCCCTAGAAGTTAATTACACGATATAAATCGAATTAAATCTAAACCCAAACTAACCCAACTATCGAATTGCGTTCGCGGCCAGATTTTTACCGGGTCACTCCCAAAATTTCTTCAACTCAACAGGTTAGTTGAGCTGCCCAATATACCCTCAGTATTACTGGTTGCCTATCTGCATCGCTACCTATTCAAATTAACTTCAGCATATCTGAAACTCAGTAGCGTAGAATTTCGATGGCGCGCTAGAATATATTAAAGTTTTTAAATTTAAGAAAATAAATTATTGTTTTTGCATATTTAAACGAGAATTAATAAATAAAATGTATGAATTACTGACATTGGAACAAGCATATCCAAATGATTGTAACAACTTTTTATTATAAAAATGTAAATCGATGTAAGTAGGTACGTCTCAGATTAGTGTCTCAGATTAGTAATTTGATTGACTACTCAAATAGTTGTTGAAATGTGTCGTATTTTGTTAGATGTTTGTCAGTTGTCAGTTATTATTACATTCTGCAATATTTGTCAATATTTTAGAGAGTATTGCGTCGAACACTGAAACTACCTATGCAACAGTTTCTCTCCGTGGACATTTACTTTGCAATTTTAACTTAAACTTCCGTGAAACTAATTATTATTATATGATATTGCTGGCTATATAGTAAATTCCACTAAAAAACGATCAAAAACATGTGCAAATTGCATAGCAGAATTAGGAAGAACCGACACTGTGTACAAAAGTGTTACTAAATTTACTCTTTTGAAATTATATAGAATTTATACTTTGTTTCTTTATAATGAACCTGTATTTTATGTTTTTCTTGAAATGAAAAGTGTCTTTACACAACATTATCGTATTGTGTTCCAACAAAGTATCAATTAAAAAAAAAATACTGAAAAATTAGACTCATTGATAGTACCATCTGAGACTGTCATAATATAAGGACTAACGTAATTACTCGTTATGTAGTATTTAGATTGAAAATAGCAAGTGAGAGAAAGAGTAATTTAACCCACAGATATGCCAATAATTCTTTAAGGTAAGTTTTTAGGTAAGTTTATTCCTAATTATCTCTAAATTATGACAAAGCTAAAACTTTTTTTTTCTCGACTCATAAAGACAGCATCTCAGTAATGATTAATTTTTTATAGTTTTAGTACTCGATTGTATTTTAAGATGGGACCCTCATGCAGTAAGTACGCTCATGTTAAGAAACTGTAAATGTATACCTAATTCTTATTTTACGTGTCCTCTTATGTTTCTATATCAGGATTACCTATTACCATTTGCTTTTAATAAAGATAATTTAAAGTAGTAAATCAAATGTTATTGCCATACTTATTTTTAACATTTCTTTCGCATTTCAATATGTAATATTGTGAACTAATTAAAATCATTAATTAGATATCACCCTGTCGCAAGTTTGAACTTGAACTTGAAAAATGTTTTATAAACATTCACTGTTAATTATAAACAATTTGAGCGGTCGACGGGAGCGACTTTAATCCTTAATGATGCAATCATCAGCATTTTGTAACATATTGTCACGACTAACAACCATCCGAACGTTTTTGTGCTACCCTATAGAACTAGCCGCCGCCGCCGCGCCGTGCCCCTCGCTTCTTTGTCTGTATGACTCATCGCCCGGCCGGTCGCGAAGTTTCAGGATCGCTAGACTGGAATTATCTCGATGGCCTCGTCGAGATCATATAGAGTGGCCTCGGAATACTTCCCGAATATTCGTGATAGATTTGAGATTATATATAAGCAGACCTAAGGCGAATGTTAGTCAGTTCAGTTCAGTTAATCATTGAGTGTTGAATAGATATTAGTGGTAAAGTTATAAGACTAGTTTAGTGAGTTAAATTGTATACAGTGGTAGTGAATAAAGAGAGTATTAGTTGAAAGTAGCAAAGGGACCGGACTTGCGAAGTATTTTTTTGAGGAAAGAAGTACAAGTACGTCAACGAGACCGTTTGATTGGTGGATTCTGGTAAAAAAAGTTTATAACATCCTATGGTCAATACGAGGCAACAAACGGCAGAAATGGAGCAAATTAATAAGATGTTAGCCGATTTCATGGAAAATCTAAATGCTGAGAGACAAATAGAACAGAGCCGGCTGCAGAAAATTTTTCAAGATCAAGAAGATAAAAAGCAAGCGGATCGAGAAGAGGATGAACGTAGAAGGCAAGCGGATCGGGAAGAGGATGAACGTAAAAGGCAAGCAGAACAGGACCGGCTTCAGAAAATTTTAAAAGACCAGGAAGATAAAAGGCAAAAAGAACAGGACGACCGGCTTCAGAAAATTTTGCAAGATCAAGAAGATAAAAGACAAGCGGAACGGGAACAGGATGAACGTAGAAGGCAAGCAGAGCAGGACCGGCTTCAGAAAATTTTACAAGATCAAGAAGATAAAAGGCAAGCGGAACGAGAAGAGGCTGAAGGTAGAAGGCAAGCAGAACAGGAACAGCTGCAGAAATGGATGCTGGATGTAATTGTAGGCGAGCAAGGAAAATTACAGAAAATATTGGACGGGCAAAATGAGAAATTTGAAAAAGAAGTAAACAATATACAAAAAGAAGTTGTAACTGTACAAAAAGAAGTAGGAGACGTACAGAAAGAAATGAAGAATCTACAAGCAGAAGTTTCCAGACTAAAACACCAAGCACCCACCGAGAGGGCATTCGCCTCAGGACAAAACATCAAACCTCCAATGTACGACGGTCAAACATCCTGGACAATGTACAAAAGACAATTTGAAGCCGCTGCTGTTGCCAACGGTTGGAATAATGAAGAAATGGCTACATCACTAGTGGTAGCGCTTCGTGGATCTGCCTTGGAACTACTGCAGACCATTCCAATCAGCCAACAAGGGAAATATGACATACTTGTAGCTGTCCTGGAGAGACGATTTGGAGACCAACACCGAAGACAACTGTATCAGGCACAAGTAAAGTCACGGCATCAGAAGCCTGGTGAAAACCTGCAAGAATTTGAGGCAGACATTAGACGTCTCATTCAATTGGCCTACCCGGGAGCGACAGAGGAATTTCAAGAGGAACTTGCTGCCCAATATTTCGTGGATGGTATCAGAGATCCAGAAACTCAGAAAATGCTACGCCTGCGCCTAGCCAAATTTGATAACAGCAGTGAAGCTTTGGGTCGAGCGCTAGAAATCGAGGCGGCCTGTAACATCTAAAAGCCAAAAATCAGGGCCGTATCCATCCAAGAAGAAAAGCCGACAAACAGCTGTGAATTAAATGAGATGGGTGAAATTTTGAAGAAATTAACGGAAGTTCTTCAGGCCACGGCGAGATTCCGGGAGCCAATGGAAGATAGGCCACATAACCGAAATACATCAAATCAGTGCTATAGATGTGGCAGGACTGGGCATTTCAAAAGAGACTGCTGAGTACAACTACGGTCTAGATCTCCATCCAGAGACGCTAGGGTCCCCAAGTCAAATCAGGAAAACTTCAATTAGTCAACATTGCGGGGCGGGTGTTGGCTAAAGAAGATAAAGCCCCCAGGATCGTCTCCATAAAAAGCCTAGGAAAAGCCGCCGACAGTCTAACAATTACAGGAAAGATCAACGGAAGAGCCATAACAATTACTGTTGACACTGGTGCGGCGGTATCTTTGATAAGGTCCAACTGAGTAAATAGAGTAGAAGTTCTACCCATATCAAAGAATGTAGTTTTACGTACAGTTACCGGTGAGACAGCTGAAGTACTTGGGAAAATGGATATCGAACTTCAACTGGGACGAATTAAATTACACCACACAGTGTTAGTCGCCGACATCGAAGACGAATTTATTTTGGGGATGGATCTCATCGGGCAACATGGATTCTCTTTTGACAACAAGCTTAATCTTCTGAAGTTTGGCACCGAAGAGTTCATCCTTAACAAAACAGACGATGGCACACCGACTAAAGTAGTGGCGGCATGTACTGTCAGAATAAGCGGAAATACCGAGCAGATCATTTTTGGGAAATTGGAGAAGGATTTTGGAGGCTGCATCGGACTTATCCAACACCACGATTTGCCTTGCAAACACCTCGTAGGCAAAGCGCTGGTCAAAACCGACGGCGAAATACCGATAAGGATAGCAAATATATCATCCAATTCCATCAAAATCAATAAAGGAGATGTAATAGCCACTTGCGAGCCGGTGCAGTGGGTAACCAGTTGCGAAACGCAGACAGAAGTAACACCCTCAACATCACCTAAGGAAGTCATAGAACATTTCCAGAAGTCGTGGCAACATCTGTCTTCCGAAGAACTGAAGAGAGCTACACAATTTATCAAAGAGCAGAGCACAGCCTTTGAAAGGAAAAATGGCAATACTGGAAGAACGAACATCATAAAACATAAAATCGACACTGGCAGTGCTCACCCCATACGGCAGCATCCTCGGAGGTTACCAGTGATGAAGCAGCAAGAGGTTACCACACTAGTGGATAAAATGCTTGAAGATGGAATTATTGAAGAGTCATCAAGTCCATGGTCATCTCCTGTTGTCTTAGTCACCAAGAAGGATGGGACTACCAGATTCTGCGTAGACTATAGAAGGCTCAATGACGTCACCAAGAAGGACAGCTATCCACTTCCCAGAATTGACGACACGTTGACAACACTAGCAGGTTCTCATTGGTTCTCAACACTCGATCTAAAGAGCGGATACTGGCAAGTAGGCATTGACGAACAGGATAAGGAAAAGACTGCCTTCTCTACCGGAAGTGGTTTATATCAGTTTAAAGTTATGCCCTTCGGACTATGCAATGCCCCCGCTACTTTTGAGCCTCTTATGGAAGTTGTTCTACGAGGCCTCACTTGGAAGACATGCCTGGTCTATCTTGATGATATAATGGTAATGGGAAAAACTTTCGAAGAGCACCTACAAAACCTGCATGAAGTTTTTACTAGGATCAAGAATGCTCAGCTCTTACTGAATCCAAAGAAATGTTTTCTCTTCCAACAAAAAGTTGAATTTCTCGGGCACGTCGTGTCATCAGAGGGAATCCAAACTGATCAACGAAAGATAACAGCAATCAAAGACTGGCCTCGTCCTCGCGACAAACACGAACTGCGGAGCTTCCTTGGATTATGTACTTATTATAGAAGATTTGTCGAAGGATTTGCAAATATAGCTGCACCTTTACATAAGCTCACTGAAGAACGAGCAAATTATAACTGGGATCATAACTGTGATTCTGCGTTCAGGAAATTAAAAGCGGCTCTATGTTCTAGTCCAATATTGGGATATCCGGAACAAAAGGGTAAATTTGTATTGGACACAGACGCCAGCAACACCGGCATCGGAGCAGTTCTATCGCAAGTACAAGCAGGAGAAGAACGAGTTATCGAGTACTACAGTCGAACACTTTCGAAACCTGAACGTAACTACTGTGTAACCCGAAAAGAGCTTTTGGCAATAGTACGGTCTGTTGAGCATTTCCATCAATATCTGTACGGGCAAGAATTTCTGATAAGGACTGATCATGCAGCACTTAAATGGCTTTTGGATATGAAACAGCCTGAAGGACAGGTAGCCAGATGGCTTGAAAAGTTACAACAATATAACTTTAAGATTAAGCACAGAGCAGGGAGATTGCATAATAATGCAGATGCTTTATCCAGAAGGCCATGCGAGAATAATTGTAAGCATTGCCAAAGAATAGATCAACAAGAAGGAATTACTCCCATTAGGCAAACGAAATTTGAGGTTGATCAGCAGTGGACCACAGAGCAACTTAAAAAGGATCAGCTTGAAGATAGTGAAATGGCACTATTGCTAAGAGCTAAAGAAGAATATCAACCAAGACCAAGCTGGAGCGAGATATCAACTAAAGGACTTTTAAAACTCTGTGGGCTCAGTGGGACTCCCTGGTGGTGGAAAATGGACTTCTTAAACGAGCCTGGGAAAGCGCCGATGGAAAAGTAGTGAAGACACAGTTAGTGGTACCAAGGAGGAAGATATCGGAAGTTCTGGAAGAAGTTCATAATGGAAAGTCTGGTGCTCATCTCGGAGTGAACAAAACGATTGACAAGATTCGCGACAGATTTTACTGGGTCAACTACTGCCAGGATGTGAAATCGTGGTGTCGGCAGTGCTCAACCTGTGCCGCAAGCCAAGGACCCAAAACAAGATCTAGGGGCAAAATGAAACAGTATAATGTGGGCCTACCGTTTGAACGTATCGCCATTGACGTAGCTGGCCCTTTTCCAGAAACAAATAATGGTAACAAGTACATTTTAGTGGCAATTGACTACTTCAGTAAATGGCCTGAAGTGTTTGCGATCCCCAATCAAGAAGCTGTTACCATAGCAGAGATCCTTGTGAATAACTTATTCAGCAGATTTGGTGTTCCGTTAGAGTTGCACTCAGATCAAGGACGCAACTTCGAATCCAAGGTTTTCCAGAAAGTCTGTGATTTACTCAACATCCATAAAACACGGACTACCGCCTTACATCCACAATCAGACGGCATGGTTGAGAGGTTTAACAAGACCATTGAAGAACATTTGTCAAAGGTCGTAGATGAACATCAGAAGGATTGGGACCAACACATACCACTATTTTTAATGGCCTATAGATCAGCAGTCCATGACACGACAGGACTAACACCAGCCATGGTTTTATTTGGAAGAGAACTCCGTTTACCCTGTGACCTATTATTCGGAACGCCAGACAACCAGGATATGGAAATTCAAGACTACGCAGACTCCCTTAAGGAAAAGTTACTATACGTCCATGAATTAGTCAGAGAAAACACGGAGAAAGCCAGCGACCGAATGAAGACACGATATGATCTCAAAGCTAATTCTATGGGATTTCAGATGAACGATAAAGTCTGGTTATATAATCCACAAAGGAAGAAAGGAAGATCTCCCAAGATAACGCCAGTATGGGAAGGACCCTATACAGTCATCAAAATAATTAATGACGTTGTGTATAGAATTCAGCGTAGTCCCAGAAGCAAACTGAAGGTTGTTCACCTCGACAGACTGCAAGCATACCACGGACATGCAGTATCTGATCGGGACGATCAGGTTTAAGAGGGAGGCAATGTCACGACTAACAACCATCCGAACGTTTTTGTGCTACCCTATAGAACTAGCCGCCGCCGCCGCGCCGTGCCCCTCGCTTCTTTGTCTGTATGACTCATCGCCCGGCCGGTCGCGAAGTTTCAGGATCGCTAGACTGGAATTATCTCGATGGCCTCGTCGAGATCATATAGAGTGGCCTCGGAATACTTCCCGAATATTCGTGATAGATTTGAGATTATATATAAGCAGACCTAAGGCGAATGTTAGTCAGTTCAGTTCAGTTAATCATTGAGTGTTGAATAGATATTAGTGGTAAAGTTATAAGACTAGTTTAGTGAGTTAAATTGTATACAGTGGTAGTGAATAAAGAGAGCATTAGTTGAAAGTAGCAAAGTTGTACTTCTGTTAAGAACCCACGGGAAAAACGTAACAATATAAATACGCCGGCAAACGCCGAGTAAAAGCAGACTTTCGGGTCTCTCAAACCGCTCAGTCTAGTTGCCGTACAGCACACAGGTGCGTACATTTCTAGCTGTTCTATCCCACAACCCCCATAACTGAGAACACTTATACACAGGTATAAGGTTGTCAGGTCCTTACCTAACCTGGGTGAACGTATACATAGGTATACGGCATTCGGGGGCTACTAAAAAGTATAGAGAGAGTCGAATTTATGAAGCATCAGAACTTCTAGTGAATGGAGAGTTTTTGGGGAGTTTCAAAAAGTAGTTAAAGTGCCTTAGCAATTTGTGATAAACTTAAAAGTCTTACCTTATAAATATCAGAACAAATACCTAAATAAAAGACAACCCGCTCACATAAACTTTATTAATAAAATAGTGACGTCGCTTGCTAGACAAACTTTGAACTAAGCCTCCCTCGAGAAGACATGCATTTCATATTAATTGGGTATAGTGTAAACTCTTAATTCATCTATAATCTTAAACACGCCTTTATTAGTATACAATCTAACCGTTGTTAAGTTTGTTTGTAAATAAACTTGTTATTGTTTTTATCGATGTGTCTCCTTTATTATCTCTTCTCAACTTGACGTAGTGCGTTCCTAAATCAGAGTTGCTCTCCTACACGCTAAGTAAGGCGTGTTGTCACCGATAAAAAACACAAATCGTGACAATATGGCCCTATTGGTGTGTATGATTTATAATTTTGACATTAATAAATTACATACTTACAGTTTTTGGGTATTTCGCCACCAAGCGGAGGTTGAAAAGCGGCTAGAATAACGTGTCACTTTTTCTAACCCCCTTCTCAATTCCTCCGTCGGCGTCGTCCCCCGTGGCGAAATACCCGAAAACGGAAAGTGTCTAAAAAATTAACCCGCCACAAAGATTCAGAAGTTATATTATGTATATTTGTATATAAAATATAATTCATTGTCGGTGTCCATATAAAATCCTTGTTCTGGCGTTTAAATTTTGATGATTAATGGCGGATGGGCGGGGCTTAGGCTCTATTGTCGCCACTGTCTTATATAAAGCCACTGTAGTGTTATATACAGTGTCGCTATAATACAGTGCCTTTATAGGGACAGTTTTTAGTGAGACGCAAAGTCTGCAGAACGGATGCACGGTTCGCTAGCATTTTTATTTTATATGATAAAATGTGCTGATCGTTGCACGTTTAAGGTTCATAATAGCTCCCGTTGCTTATAATTTGTCTTTAATGTTACATAATATTTTGCAAGTTCAAGTTCAAACTTACGACAGGGTGATAATTATTTAGTAGTTTATGCACTCTAGTAGTTCACAATACGCCGCGCCGTCTCTTCTGTGGTCTAAGATATAGGGTTTCTACTACCATTTGGAAAGTAATATTCTGTATGTATATAAATAAATAAATAAATATTGATTAAAATAGACAAGTCGGTTCCAAAGATGGAACCAAAAACGTAATTAGCTGAGTACCCTGGGGGCTCTATATCCCCGTTAAAGGTCACTTAAAAAAAATTCTGTGATATACTGGGGTTATTTTGACCTTCCTTGTACACTCCGGAGAGTATGCTATATCATACGTATCGGACACCCTGTATACTTTCAAGCACATATCCTGTTCTTTTCAAGAATGTGTCGATGATTGACTTTTTTTTTAATTCTCTGTCCCAAATGGCTAGCGATACCTGCTTGTGTCAACCTAGTGTAATAAAAGCTCTTCCACTAAACTGACCTAAAAATTCGCAACTTATCATCATTGCCATGCGAAAACTCTTAATGGAAATTTATTAAAGCTTAACATTTCGAACATAATAATGTTCGGGTTAAGGAACACGATATCGTAAGGAAACATAACGCACGCTGGACCTAACAACACAATTATTTTGAAATTACATGCGTTTATAAAGTTATAACGTTAAGGCAACATTGAGATATGAGATATGTTTCTATGCTGGATATTTAGATTTTGAGCAACCTGCAGAATTTTCTATTTTAATATAACGTTTATAGAATCGTTTGAGCTGCAAGTGGAGAGCACACAATTAAAACTATCGCTTTCGATGAAATATGAAAATTGATCCTTTTAAATAACTTTTACTTAATGGTATAAATCATGTGAAACCTGGCCAACCATTGAACTGATTTACCTGTCTTCGATAAATCACCGGGAAGATTTGCCACCAAAGACGATATTTTTTAATTCTTTTGTCTTGTCCATCTACCTTCATTATTTTGACCAAGGGCGTGGAATGTACACGCTCAAATTCTACTAAATTAACAGGGACCCGAACATATCTCACCAACATATAGTTGTGAAAAATGGGCACCTATAATGGTCCGTACCTAATTTGTAATGGCGTGGGCATGATCTCTAGTTTATGACCTGCTTGTTATGTAGTTACCTACTTTAAAAAATGTAATTTCACAATATTTTCAAATAATTCCTTTAATGTTTTATTTTGTTGTAACTATGGTGGGTCAACCCCCAGAAGTATTTAAATTTGTCATTAAATACATTACTAATTAATGAAATATTTTTTTTCATTATATTCCTCACATTGTTAATTGAAATTATTGTTTGTAATTGTTTCCTATAATTTTCCACATGTTTTTCTAAATTTTAGTTTTAAAATCATTGACGTTTTTCACAACAAGAAGAAGGTAATTGGCACGTTCCCCGTAGGGTTAGTCATTAACGATTTTTCAAAATATTTGAAAATAATATCTGTAGCGTCGCCCATGAGGGCTCTTGAAGGAATTTTTCCCAGGGCATAAAATTATATAGATAGTGGCAAAGGCCATAAATAATTCAGTGGCGCGCGGAATTCGTGACCAATAAATAACCGATTAGTAATCGTTGAAAAACTCGCGCAAATGTCGTTCGAACATCGGAATTCAATCGGGGTAATACCCGTGGTTTCGATTATGTTCAAATTAGTGATCGGCGAGCGAACGAGTTTCGGCATATGGAGGCAGTAAGGGAAATTCTATTTTCTCGGCTAATTCTCGATGTCGATAACTTGCTTCCCGAGAACACTTAACATTCAAATTAATCGGTTCATATTGTGTATCAATAAAATATTTTTTGTTTCCTGGAAAAATGGATAGATTAATGATGCCATCGAGACGAGGTGAAATGAGAGTAGCCTATCTCCCGTCTCGCGCATTTGCTAAGTTAATATTAAATACATAATCAGTGTTACTTTACTGGTTCGAAATAAGAAAAAAGAAGAAAAAGCAAATGGTTAGAATAAAAATATTTATGAATTGTAAGTGATCCATAAAGAATAATTAATTTGAAAAACAACATGTTCATATGACAATACCAATAATCGAATGCAATAACAAGAAAATCGAATACGAGAATTTGTCAATGCAACTTAAAACATGATTTTAGAATGAAGAAATGTACGAAGTTAGAAACTTAAAAATATAGATATAAGAAAGAACAACAACAACAAAAACAATGATTACAATATTTTCGAAACATAAGTTTCTAAACGAAAATTTCCAATAGGAAAAAATTGAAAATTATTCTTTCTAACTACAAGAAGACCCAAAATATGTTTTTTCTTTATGAAGAAATGTTAAGACTTTGAGATAAAAAGAAAAACTGGAAAGGTAACAATATGGTTGAACATCAAAACATACGGAAAACAACAATAATTAATTAATTATGAATGCAGATATTTGAAATCGAGGATTTGGAACGAAGAAATGTTCGAAATTAGAATCTATAAGATGGAAAAAGAAAGAAGAAACTTCGAAACAAAACAAGAGACGTCTGAAAATAATTCAAATGCTAGATTTAACGTTTAAAAATTAACTTAAGAAAGACGTTCATATGAAAATATAAGGTAATAACAAAAGGATTGAAAAAGAGAATATTTAAATTGAGAATATCGAATAGAAGAAGTTTTAAAAAGATAATATTATAATCATGAGAAGTCTTAAAATAAAAAAGGAACCTGGAAAATACAAGAAAACCGAAGAGATAACAAAATGTAACAACGTGTTCGAATTTCGAAATAATTTCTAAATAAAAAAAAAATAAATCAAGGATTTATATTTAAGACATGTTCAAAATTAAAATCTTCCAGATAAAAAACAAAGATGAAAGTTGGAAACAAAAAGAAACGAGAGAAATTTCTGAAATAGCATCAAACATCCGATTTGCAAATTATTTAAAAAAAAAATAAGAAGTTCGAAAGAAAATATTTTCTAATGGAAAGAGGTTTAAAGATGAGAATTTCAAATAAAAAGCTTTGAAAAGCAACAATCTAAAGGTAAAAAGAGTTTCAAAATAAAGGTTTTAGTCGACAGAAATTTAAAATTTAAAAATATCTGAAAGAGAAAACTTGGAAATACAGAATGACAATATTTTCCGATAAAAAAAACTCGATAAGATTTCGAAAACAATAAATTCGAACAGGAAATGTTTGAAAATGATAATTTCTAAATTGAAAAGTCTAAAAGTAGGTTTTGAGTGACAAAGATTGAAATAAGAATCCCTGAAGTACAAAAAAAAAACAGAAAAGTTAACACAATGTGGCAGAATGATCGAATATGTTGAAATTTTGATAAGGAAAGATATAAATCACAATTTATTCGAATATTACGAATTTCGACCATTTTTAAACAAGAAAAAATTAAAGCAAGGATTTAGGATGTAATTATTATGAAATTTTAAAAATAAAAAAGGAGGGAGGGAGTTCGAAGCAAAAAGTAAAAATTAGAGAAATATCCTTAAAAGATTCAAATGCTCGAATTGCAAACATTTAAAGGAACATTTGAATGGAAAAATGTTAGAAAGGGCAATGCTGAGATGAGGAAATGTTGAAAATTAAAAGGCAAGAAAAAGAAAGGAGAAACTGGGAAACAAAAAGAGGGAATTGTCTAAAATATTCACACATTAGATTTGTAAACATTAAAAAAATACCTTAAAAAAGGTCGGATGGAAATAGATGCTAATGATAAAGGTTTGAAAACAAACATTTCGGAAAGAAAACTTTGAAAAACGATAATTTAAAACCAGTGACAGTTACAATAAAAAATTATGGAAACAGAAAATTTGAGTGAAAAAATGTTCGAAAGAATACGGAAAAAGAAGGTAAAAGTTCGAAAGAAAAAGTTTCTAGTACCAATATATTCAGTCCAGATGTTTTGAAAGGAAGATGTCAGAAAGATAATATTTTCGAACAAAAATTTCGAAAACACAAAAATCCGAATTGAAAATCTTCGAAAAAAGAAGCCTCGAATTACGAAGAAAAAACCAAAGGAAAACAAAAAGAAAACAAAAAATTTAATGAAGTAAGTTCGAATTTGAAGCTTTGAAAAGGAATAATTTGGAAAACATGGAGTTTATATTAGAAATCAAGGATTAGAAATGAAGAAATGTTCGAAATTAGAATCTATAAGATAGAAAAAGAAAGAAGAAACTTCGAAACAAAACAAGAGACTTGTCTGAAAATGAATCAAATGTTAGATTTGACGTTTAAAAAATAACTTCAGAAAGAAGTTCATATGAAAATCTAAGGTAATAACAAAAGGATTGAAAAGGAGAATATTTAAATTTTAAGTTTTAAAAAGGTAATATTATAATCATGAGAAATCTTAAAATAAGAAAGGAACCTGGATAATACAAGAAAACCGAAGAGAACACAAAATGTAACAACGTGTTCGAATTTCGGAACAATTTCTAAATAGAAAAAATTTAAATCAAAGGTTTAAAATTAAGAAATGTTCAAAATTAGAATCTTCCAAATAAAGAAAAGAAAGAAGAAAGTTGGAAACAAAAAAAAAATAAAAAAATAAGTTAAAAAGGAGAAGTTCGAAAGAAAATATTTTCTAATGGAAAGAGGTTTAAAGATGAGAATTTCAAATAGAATGTTTTGAAAAGCGACAATCTAAAGGTAATAAAAGTTTCAAAATAAAAGTTCTAGTCGACAGAAATTTTAAATTAAAAAAACAAACTTGAAAATACAGAACGACAATATTTTCCGATAAAAAAAATTAAAGCGGTTTCGAAAACAATAAATTCGAACAGGAAATGTTTGAAAAATGATAATTTCTAAATTAAAAAGTCTAAAAATAAGTTTTTAATGACAAAGATTGAAATAAGAACACAATGTGGCAGAATGATCGAATATGTTGAAATTTTTATAAGGAAAGATATAATTCACAATTTATTCGAATTTCGAAAAACGACCATTTTTAAACAAGAAAAAATGAAAGCAAGAATTTAGGATGTAATTATAAAATTTGAAAAATTAAAAACGAAGGAGGAACTTCGAAGCAAAAAGTAAAAATAAGAGAAAACTCCTTAAAAGATTCAAATGTTCGATTTGCAAACATTTAAAGGAACATTTGAATGGAAAAATGTTCGAAAGGACAATGCTGAAATGAGAAAATGTTGAAAATTAGAGTATATAAGGTAAAAAAAGAATAAAGAAACTGGGAAACAAAAAAGGGAATTGTCTAAAATATTCAAACGTTAGATTTGCAAACATTGAAAAAATACCTTAAAAAAGGTCGGATGGAAATAGATGCTAATGATAAAGGTTTGAAGACAAACATTTCGGAAAGAAAACTTTGAAAAACGATAATTTAAAACCAGTGACAGTTACAATAAAAAATTGTGGAAACAGAAAATTTGAGTGAAAAAATGTTCCAAAGAATACAGAAAAAGAAGGTAAAAGTAAGAAAGAAAAAGTTTGTAGTACCAATATATTCAGTCCAGATGTTTTGAAAGGTAGATGTCAGAAAGATAATATTTTCGAACAAAAATTTCGAAAATACGAAAATTAGAATTGAAAATCTTCGAAAGAAGAAGCCTCGAATTACGAAGAAAAAACCAACGGAAAACAAAAAAGAAAACAAAAAGTTTAATGAAGTAAGTTCGAATTTGAAGCTTTGAAAAGAAATAATTTGGAAAACATGGAGTTTATATATTTGAAATAAAGGATTAGAAATGAAGAAATGTTCGAAATTAGAATCTATAAGATAGAAAAAGAAAGAAGAAACTTCGAAACAAAACAAGAGACTTGTCTGAAAATGAATCAAATGTTAGATTTGACGTTTAAAAAATAACTTCAGAAAGAAGTTCATATGAAAATCTATGGTAATAACAAAAGGATTGAAAAGGAGAATATTTAAATTTTAAGTTTTAAAAAGGTAATATTATAATCATGAGAAATCTTAAAATAAGAAAGGAGCCTGGATAATACAAGAAAACCGAAGAGAACACAAAATGTAACAACGTGTTCGAATTTTCTTAAGTTGGAAACAAAAAAATTTTAAAAATATATGTTAAAAAGGAGAAATTCGAAAGAAAATATTTTCTAATGGAAAAAGGTTTAAAGATGAGAATTTCAAATAGAAAGTTTTGAAAAGCGACACTCTAATGGTAATAAAAGTGTCAAAATTAAAGTTCTAGTCGACAGAAATTTTAAATTAAAAAATATCTGAAAGAGCAAACTTGAAAATACAGAATGACAATATTTTCTGAGAAAAAAAAATCGAAAAGATTTCGAAAACAATAAATTCGAACAGGAAATCTTTGAAAATGATAATTTCTAAATTGAAAAATCTAAGAATAAGTTTTGAATGACAAAGATTGAAATAAGAATCCTCGAAGTACAAAAAAAACAGAAAAGGTAACACAATGTGGCAGAATGCTCGAATATGTGGAAATTTTGATTTCATTTTTAAACAGAAAAAAATGAAAGTAAGAATTTAGGATGTGATTATAAAATTTGAAAAATATAAAAGAAAGCAGAAACCTCGAAGCAAAAAGAGAAATGTCCTTAAAAGATTCAAATATTCGATTTGCAAACATTTAAAGGGATATTTGGATGGAAAAATGTTCGAAGGGCAATGCCGAAATGAAGAAATATTGGAATTAAGAATATAAAAGGTAAAAAAAGAAAGAAGAAACTGCGAAAGGAAAAAAGGGAATTGTCTAAAATAATCAAATGTTAGGTTTGCAGACATTTAAAAAATACCTTAAAAAAATGAAGGTCGGATGGAAATAGATGCTAATAATAAAGGTTTGAAGATGAACATTTCGGAAAGAAAGCTTTGAAAAACGGTAATATAAAATCAGTGACAGTTACAATAAAAAAATTGTGGAAACAGAAAGTTTGATTGAAAAAATATTCGAAAGAATATGGAAAAAGAAGGTAAAAGTTCGAAAGAAAAAAATTCTAGTGCCAATATATTCAGTCCAGATGTTTTAAAAGGAAGATGTCAGAATGACAATATTTTCGAACAAAAATTATGAAAATAAAAAAATCCGAATTGAAAATCTTCGAAAGAAGAAGCTTCGAATTACGAAGAAAAAACGGAAGCAAAACAGAAATTCGAACGAAAATAAGTTCTAATTTGAAGTTTTTGGAAAGGAATAATTTGGAAAACATGAAGTTAACAATCTTTCGACTAACAACAAATTTTAAATTGAGAATTTGGAATAGCAGACGTTTAAAAAGGTAATATTATAATCAGGAGAAACCTGGAAAAAACAAGAAAACCAAAGAGATAACAAAATGGTTGAATAACAATCTATTCGAATTTCGAAAACACACGGTTCAAATCAAAATATATTCAAATAACAAAAAAATCTAAAAACAAAAATTTCTAAATATAAAAATTTTAAATCAAGAATTTAATATTAAGAAATGGCGGAAATTAGAATCTTCCAGATCAAAAAAAAAAAAAAGAAAGCAGTGACAAAAAAAAACGACAGATATGTCTGAAAAAAATCAAACGTTCAATTTGCAAATAATTTAAAAACAACAACTTAAAAAAAAATAAGTTCGAAAGAAAGTATTTTCTCATAGCAAGAGGTTTAAAGTTGAGAAAGCTTTGAAAAACTATAATATATAATTAATAAAAGTATCAAAATGAGAGTTCTAGTTGACAGAAAGTTTAAATAAAAAAATATTCGAAAGAGCAAACTTGGTAATACAGAAAGACAATATCTTCAGATAAAAAATCTCGAAAGGATCCTAAACCAATAAATTCAAATAGGAAATCTTTGAAAATGTTAGTTTCTAAATGTAAAAGTGTCAAAATAAGTTTTGAATGACAAAATAATTGAAAGAAGAATCCTCGAAGTACAAAAAAAGCAGAAAAGGTTACAAAATGTGACAGAATGGTCGAATAGGTTGGAATTTTGATAAGGAAATATTTAAATCACAATTTATAGGAATATTACGAATTTCGGAAAACCACCATTTTGTACACAAGAAAAAATTAAATCAAGAATTCAGAATGGAATTGTAAAATTTGGAAATTACAAAAGAAAGGAGAAACTTCGAAGCAAAAAGAAAAAATGAGAGAAATGTCCTAAGAAGATAAATATGTTCAATTTGCAAACATTTAAAGAAATATTTGAATGGAAAGATATTTGAAGAGGCAACGCAGAAGAATTTTGACAAATTTATTTGTGGTAGGAGTTCTAACCATATCCTAATCTTCAGATCCAACTCGGGAAGTGCAGTTCACAGGAACGTACATCTTGGGGAATCCCCGCCTTAAAACTACCAAAGTCGAATCTACGATAGATCTGTCAAAATTCTAAGTTAAGTGATTTTTAAAATGAAATAGTTATAGTACCTTAAAGTGCAGAATAAAATTAAGATAAACTAAGAACCATATATAACTATCTCATGAAATAACCAAACCTAATCATGAATTAAAACACAACATCGCTTCTAAAGGACTTTATTATAATACAGGGACTAAGATCTATAAACAATTCAAATCATGCCTCAACCGAAAGGACATGCGTATTTTAGTAATCGGGTATAGAGTAAACTGACTAATTATTTCACCAAAAGACGTGGTTATTGTTTTACCGAAATGCCTTCTTTATTATTTCTTCTGACCTGACGTAGATCGATCCATAATCTTAGCTATTTAACCTGCATGCCACCCAAGGCGTGGCGTCACGGATAACTGATCTATAAAAGCTATGTGATCGGTTAAAGCAAAATAATTTTTATTTAAATTTAAATTTAAAATACGGAGAGTTGCCAAATTTCGAAGATATTGAAGAAAGTAAAAAAATATATTAAGAAAGTTGCATTTAGTACCCTCTATAATTTTTGTAATAAATATTTGTCGTTGATGCCATTAAAACGAACAGGAAAAAATGATTGAATATGTTAGCATAATCCCGCTCTCCTCTCCTTCTTCTTGTTCTTATCTGTAGCTCTAGAACCCAGAGCGGATTTTGGCTGCCTTAACTATTTGTCACCATCTATTTCGATCCTTCGTAAGTCTAGTTCATGCCTCAAGGTGCACAGGTCGGCAACGATGTTGTCTCTCCATCTCATTCTTGGCCTTCCTAGGGTCTTTTTTCCTACTGGATTTTGTTCTCATTCAAGTTTGACATATCTTTGATCCGTTTGTCGTTGTATATGACCCGCCCATCTGAGTCACTGGAATTTTATTTCTAGTACAATGTCGGGTAGGTTATAAAGTTTCTTGAGCTCACTATTTGTGCGGATTCGGTAATGCTGTGTCTGGGGATTCTTTATTGCTATAAAGATTTTCCAGCTTTCACAACCATACATGACAATTGGTCTAATGATTGTTGTGTATTTTTTATCTTCGAGGTTCTTGATAGCCATTTAGATTGCAAAGTTGTGTTTAGTGCACAAGAGCATCTGTTGACACTCTGAATACGGACTTTGATTTCTTCCGTTATGTTGTTTTCGGATATTAGTGTTATTCCCGAGTATTTCAAACTTTTAACTCTTTCAAAATTTAATTCACCTTTGTTACGTTTTGCCCGATTCTATTTCTGTGCTGTCGTCTGCGTAGATGCATATATTTTGTTTTCTTTTCGTTAATTCTGAGCCCCATCTTTTTTGTCTCTTTTTTCGTTCTAATGAACGTTTATTTCACTCTGATAACGCTTTTACCGATCACATCAATATCATCTGCATATGCCAATAAAGATTGCATTTCTATATTGGCTTTTCGAATGGATTTGTCCAGGGCAATATTGAAAAGCAGTGGGGATAGTGCGTCACCCTGTATCAGACCGTTGTTAACGGTGAAAGAGTCTGACAGATTATCTCCTATTCGCACTCTACTGCTCGATCCCTCCACGCCCATTCTAGTGAGCTCAACCAGCTCCTTGGGAATGGAAATCATGGTAGCCCAGAGCTCTGTTCTTGTAATACTATCGTACGCCTGCTTAAAATCTACGAACAGTTGTGCAGGTCCTTTTCGAATATCCAATTTGCCTTATTGTGAAAATCTGGTCTGTGGTGGATCTCGATTTTCTGAACCCATTACTATTTTCGACAAATGGTGCTAGCCGTTCTAGCAGGATATTGACTAGTATTTCATATGCGGTGTTGATAAGCGAAATGCCCCCATAGTTGCCGCAATTCATTATATTGCTTTTCTTATGTAGCGGTATTCAAATACTTTCTGACTATTCTTTAGGCATATACACATTGTTCCAGATTTCAACCAGAATGGTATGTAATTCATTATGGAGCGTGGCGCATCCATGCTTCACATTCTGTTGCAATGTTGTCGTTGTCAGGTGTCTTTCCGTTTCATAGTTTTCCTATGGTTTTAGTGACTCCTTCCATGGAGGGTTCATTGATCGGGAAGTCGCCAGTGTGCAGTGTTTGACGCTATATAGGTGCAGATTCTGTAACATTAAAGAGTTTCTTAAATAGTTATTTGTGTATTTAGAGCGCAAAGTAACGGATTGCCGCTTAAGAAAGAATGTTACTGCGCGACGCGTAATGGAGCGCAGTAATCTTTCGAAAACGGCAATCTTACTTTGCGCTCGAAAAACACACAGAACTTTTTCTACAGCCGCATTTTTAAAATTAAATGCACATTTTTCTCTATACTTATTCTGAAATTTGCAAATGACAGTCAGTTTTGACGTATTATATTCGGGCTTCGGACATATTTAGAATAGGAGTGCCAGCAACAAACTGTAATTAAACGCACGACTGTCATTTATTTATCTTCGGTTTCCATGATCATTCATAGCACACTCGACGGAAAAAGTGAGAATTTTCTTTTCCATGTTCGCGCTAGACCGCAAAATAAGGATCCACGGCATTCGTCGATTTTGCGATTTCATTTGATTATAGTAATTAGTTATTTTGCGCGCGGCTGTAGAAAAATAGTCTTTTCAGGTTTTGATAATTTTGTCCTCATTGGTTGTAAGAGTACCGTTGTCTTTCTTCAGGTAGTTGCCAGTTCTAGGTTTTTTATTCAAATTCAAATTCAAAGTTTTATTGTCTAACAGGAAACAAATCCTAATGATAAGACAATTATTGAAAAATTAAACTTACTAACTAGTACAATATTAAACTAATAGTAGGTAGTATAACATGAGTTGCTTAAATAACTAACAGTCTAGCTTTATCTAAGAGTACAGATTTGAAATTATTTAAAGTCATGCCAAACAGATCAACATCAAACCGCAAATGAACATCATTGAACCAGTTGCATGCTCTATTATATAAGGGCTCTTTCTTGGCCAAATTGGTGCCATAAGTGTTAAGATAAAATACATTGTGTCTTCTTGTGTGGATGTAGGGATCAACAAAATTCAAAGCTGCTAGGAGATCTGAAGCATCAATTTGATTGCTGCATATTCTAAATTAAGACACTAAACTGGCACAAATAGTAGATTGATGAAGAGACAGAGCATTAAACCTTGAAAGCAATAACTGCTGACTAAATCCCCTTTCAGGGTATACACCATCCAATTTGAAATTAATGTATTTGTAGAATTTCCGCTGAACTGATTCGAGCCTGGTAATATGCACTGAATAATTAGGAAACCATAATAAAGAAGCATACAGTAGGCGTGATTTTACTAGGGAGTTAAACAAAATTGTCCTGCTTGAAGTGTTAGAAAATTGTTCAGTTGATCTTATAGTGAAACCTAGGGTCTTTAAAGAAGACCTTATGATGGTATCTATATGGGTATTAAAGGTAAGCCTTTTATCAATACAGACCTCCAGGTCACGAACAGAGTAACAATCTGGAAGAGTGTTGTTCTGTATTACGTATGTATTACGTAGCCAAAGTCAATCTCATGTTTTAGGAGGAGATTGACATCTTCTTATATTTCTGAAGATTAAGTGGGAGTCTGTTAGCTTCACACCATTCATAAATCCTATCAAGATCTGCCTGCAGCTGCATGCAGTCATGATGACTCTTAACAAGACGAAAAACCTTCATGTCATCTGCAAACAGTAAAAACTCACTGCCAATACCTGGAGAAATGTCATGGATAAAAATCAAAAACAAAAATGGAGTAAGACTACTCCCCTGGGGGGCACCACTTGAGGCGGCATAGATGGATGATCTGAACCCATTAAACTCCAGAAACTGAGGTCTATCCAATAAGTACGAAATGAAAAACTCTACTAGGTGTTTATGAAAGCCCATTTTATAAAGTTTTTTGGAAAGAATATCATGGTCCATCTTGTCGAAGGCTTTAGAAAAATCTGAGTAGATTACATCAAGTTGATATTTGCAATTTATAGCCTCATATGCGTTCTGCAGAAATGATGTTAAATTAGTAACTGCAGATCTGGACTGAAAAAAACCATGCTAAGGTAAAATAAGATCTTTAATTTGGTGAAACAGGTTGCTATAAATGCAGGTCTCAAAGACTTTGGAAAAGTTGGACAAAATGGAGATTAGGCGATAGTTCTCTACCATATTTATTTCACCTGACTTAAAGATAGGGCAAATTTTTGCTTGTTTCCAGGCATTGGGAAAAGTGCTTGTGCGAAGAGACAAATTGAAAAGTATACACAGAGGTTCAGTGAAAGCAGAAGCACAATCACGAAGGAGAAGAGAAGGCACACAGTCAAACCCTGCAGTATCCTTATTTTTTGGTTTTTTTTAAGGATGTTAATACATCTTCATGATTTAATTCATATATATGAATATTATGAGAAGCAGATCGTAAATGACTGAAATCAGCAGATGGACTGGAGCTGTTAAACACACAACCAAAGAAGTTTGCAAAAGCATTCACAATTTCCAGGGGAGTAGACAAACAATTGTCATTGTAGTTCAAAGTATTAGGGATTCTAGATGTGTTTCTTTTTTGTTGTATAAATTTCCAAAATTTCTTGGGATCATGATGTATAGAACTATCAGTATCTGTTATATAAACCTTATATGCTGCATCAATATAGGACTTTATAGAATATCGTAAGGCTTTATACGCATTATAGTCAACTAGTGATTTAGTTCTCTTCCACCTGCCATGCAACCTGTACTTTTCCTTAAGAGCTGGCACAATTTGGGCAGTATACCAGCTGGGATAGCGATATTTGCTTTTACGTTGTCTATAACGAGGAACTGTTTTGTCAAAGATATTATATAAAACACTATAAAAACTGGAAACTGCCTTATTAATATCTTCAAATTCATGAAGAAAATTCCATTGAACTTCAGAGATAAGGTGATATAGCATGGGAAAGTTAGCCCTTCTAAAATTATAGTTGAGACTTTCAGGGTTTGCTATAAAGTTACAATTCTTACTTGTTTCTGTTTCAAATGATATAACAATAGAAGGATGATAAGCATCCTCTGGTACAAGTGAAACACTATTATCAACAATGCATGAAAAATTAGCAAGTACCAGATCAAGGATATTACCTTGTGTGTTATGAATATTATTAAATTGACACAGATCAGAAAAGGCTAAAAATTAATGCAGTAACTTTATATTAATAATTGGTTCTGGAACTTGAATATTGATATTTAAATCACTCATAATTAAATCTTTCTGGTTCTGTAAATGGTTAAGAGTAGAAATATAGTTAAATAAAAACCTGCAAGTTTCAACTGGAGAATTAGGTGGTACGTAAATAGCAAATGTAAAGATAAATTTAGAGTCCACACTGATTTTGCAGCAAACCACATCTACCTGTGGAATCTGATCCTAAAGATTATTGAGATCTATTATGGTTGAACCTAGATCATTCTGCACACTAAGCATTACTCCACCTCCATGAGTCACTCCCATAGCCTCCAAATTTCTATCCTTGCGATATACAGTGTATTCACTGGAGAACAGCTCCTGGTTACAGACACCATTCTGCAACCAAGTTTCAGACACGGCAACAACATCATACTTTCCCTCACATACAGATTTATAAAAACATGAGTTTTACTAGTAAGACCTCGAACGTTTTGATACATTATATTAAGCTTCCTGTTAGACAAAATCACTCAGTTTAAATGCTGCCTATGGCTGGAGACAATTTTTAGAACTCCATTGCTATACACAATTCTCATGTCCTCCTCCTTAGCCTCAAGCCGCTCTTGCAATTGCTTCCTGACATTCCTATGCAGTTGTTCCTAGTTGATTTGGAGTCTTATCATCTGACAGAGAAAGGTGCTTCAGAGGAGGCACACTTTTGATCTTCTTGGAATTTTTTATTAAGGTGGAGGCAACATCAGCAGAAGTGCATAC
>MU182256.1:77587-118826 GCA_016904865.1 Pissodes strobi
CTGTTGTAAACGAACTAATGACGGTGATGTGCCGGCCGGTGCGCTGGCGAGCCGTGTTTTGCCGCATCGGAGGCGGCTGCCACGGGACGGACAAACTGCATGGATTGATAATGATTATACAAGGTGTTTCAGAACTAATGGGGCAACTACAGATATTAATTAATTGCTTTTTAAGAGAAGCAAAGTGTAGAAGAAGCAAAAAACGTGAAAGATGTACTATTATTTATTTTCTCAAAAATCACCAAGCAAACTATTGATTAATATGGTTATTTACGAATATATTTAGGTAATAATAAGTCAATGATTTTAACAAAAAATATTTAATTTTGAAGCTCGAAAAATAGTTTTTTGACTTTTTCTTGACATGCTTGTAATAAAAGAGCCGCAGACTGTTTTAAGAGAGCCAAAAGCATTAAACAACATTTTTAAATAAAAGTTGCCTCTAAGAAATTTTAAATTTGTGACCTTAAGAAAAACGTCATTGCAGTAGTTTCTGCAAATTTTAAGGCAAATACACTTAAAACAACAAAATAAAAATAGTTGTTACAAAAAAATCAATGTTTTCTTTTTGACCGCAAGATTCATGCAACCATTCGCTGCATAATTTACACTGGTACCAGTCCAATCCGATATGTTTTAAGGGTTATTCTGATAAAATGATAAATGAGAGAAATCCATTCAAAATTTTGACCCTCTAATGTCTCATCACTTGAGCCGCAACTGAGGTTAAATAAGCAACGTAATGTACTTAAGTTTCAATATTACTTGCAGTAGAATAAATGGTTCTTAGTCACAACTGTTCAGCTCAATCTTGATGAAATTCTCTTGTATAATTAATTATTTATTTCAGTATTTAGTTTTAAATCTATTGCTTCTGAACGTATATATTCTATTTTACCATAAAATGCATTTGTAAAAATTGTTACCCAACATCATCTACAGTAATAACTGTCAATAATTGACAAAATAAGTAAATATAAACTTCTATGCGGTTTGTTCAATCCGCGACGACTTGTGCGGCCTGTACCTGGCTGCAGGGCCGGCTCGATGATTACAGGCCCGCTCGGCCGGTACGCCCCTTCCCGACGCTTGACCCTGCTCCACGCGGCGACCGCAAACACGATTTATGCGAATTAAATCTTTCAATCAAAAAATTATATTGCTCGATAAATATAATGCTATTTGGATTAAAAGTTTTTGGAATAAACGCATCAACATATTTGGTACTTATATGAATATCCTGACTTTTCGGAATTGATACTTGCACTGTTGCCAAGTTTCAAATTTTTGCCGAAGAACTAGTCAATTTTTAGTTGCAATCGATTACCTGGATCAATTATAGTGTGTCCCTATAATGTTAATTTTTAAAATGACGGAAGGGTTTGCAACGGCACTTCGGATATGAACGCAGTCAAACGTGTCAAGATTAAAAAAGATTATTGCAACGTTGCCAAGAAATAAAAATTTTATATCTTTAATGGAATACCTACCTACATGCTGTTTGGATTAAAAGTTTTTGGAATAAACGCATCAACATATTTGGTACTTATCTGAATTTCCTGACTTTTCGAAATTGATACTTGCACCGTTGCCAAGTTTCAAATTTTTGCCGAAGAACTAGTCAATTTTTAGTTGCAATCGATTACCTGGATCAATTATAGTGTGTCCCTATAATGTTAATTTTTTATTTGAATTGATTTTTGAAATTTTATATAAAATAGTGCAGCAAATTTACTCTAAAATGACAAAAGGTTTTGCAACGGCACTTCGGATATAAACGCAGTCAAACGTGTCAAGTTTAAAAATAATTATTGCAAGGTTGCCAAGAAATAAAAATTTAATATCTTTAATGGAATACCTACCTACATATTTTGCTCTTCTATCAGTTCCCCTCGAAATATTTGAAATATTGAAATCAGTTGAATAAAATGTTAAGAGAGATAGTTTTATATTAACACTTTTTCTCTAAGAAAAACTACAATAAATTGTCACTAGAATAAATTAGGTACCATGGGCAGACACTAAAAAGTCATCTTTAAAATGAGGCTACAAGGCATGCACTATCAAGTGATTATTTCAATTAAAGTAACTAAAAAAATATACTTCTGAATAAAATGCCCATGAAGATAATTTGTGGTAAATTTGTGGTAAAAAAAATTAAAAATACACTTTTTTCACTTAGAGAAATACAACCAATTATCTCTAGAATAAAGTACCATGGCAGATACTAATGCATATTTTCAATGAAGCTACAAGGCATGCTCTATCAAGTGAATATTTCTATTAGAGAAACTAAAATAAATCTTTTTTAAAATCAAATATAAAGGTAAATCCTCTCAAGTAAACACTTGTATCAAAAATACTGAAAATCGTTTTTACAAAGAAGTACCAAACAGAGAGTTTTAAAATAACACTTTTTTCTTTTAGAGAAACTCCAATAAATTGTCTCAAGATTGAAGTACTAAAAAGTAGTTTTTAAAATGAAGCTACAAGGTATGCTTTATCAACTGCTTATTTCAATTAGAGAAATTAAGATAAATTGAGTTTAGAATAAAGTCCTAAGGCTATTACTCTCAAATACTTATTGGAGAAATTACAATTATCTCCAGAATGAAGTAATATAGGCAGTCACTAAAATTTCGTCTTTAGAATAATGGTACAAGGCATGTTCTATCAAGTGAATGTTTCTATTAAAGAAACTGATATAAATCTATTTTAGAATGATGTTCAATGACAGACACTGTCAATTGAGCACTTGTGTTGAAGATACTACAAGTAGGCTTTAGAATAAGCAACGATTGGCACACACTAGAAAGTTTTCTTTAAAAGAAGCTACAAGGCATCTTCTGTTAAGTTAATGTTTCAATTAGTAGAACTACTATAATGGAACAAAGTGCCGGGGCAGACACTCCCCAGTGAACACTTATTGCAAATAAATTAAAATCACTTTTTCTTTTAGATAAATTATATATGTCATTATATATTTAATTATCATAGGAATGAAGTGCCAAAGGCAATCACTAAAGATGAAGCTACAAGGCATATTGTATCAAGTGAATATTTCCATTAAAGAAATTAATACAAATCTATTTTAGAATGAGATACAAGGCAAACATTTTCATGTCACCACTTGTAGTAATAAAATTCAAAAACACTTTTTTCTATTGGGGAAACTACAATTAATTGTCTTTGCACCATGGGCAGACACTAAAAATTCGTCTTTAAAATAATGGTACAAGGCATGTTCTATCAAGTGAATGTTTCTATTAAAGAAACTAATATAAATCTATTTTAGAATGAAGTACAATGACAGACACTATCAAGTGAGCACTACTTGTGTTGGAGATACTACAAGTAGGCTTTAGAATAAGCAACAATGGGCACACACTTGAAAGTTATCTTTAAAAGAAGCTACAAGGCATCTTCTGTCAAGTTAATCTTTCAATTAGTAGAACTATAAAGGAACAAAGTGCCGGAGCCGACACTCCCAAGTGAACACTTATTGCAAATAAATTAAAATCAGTTTTTTCTTTTAGAGAAATTATATATGTCATTATATATTTAATTATCATTGGAATGAAGTGCCAAAGGCAATCACTAAAGATGAAGCTACAAGGCATATTGTATTAAGTGAATATTTCCATGAAAGAAATTAATACAAATCTATTTTAGAATGAGATACAAAGGCAAACATTTTCATGTCACCACTTGTAGTAATGAAATTCAAAAACACTTTTTTCTATTGGGGAAACTACAATTAATTGTCTTTGTACCATGGGCAGACACTAACAATTCGTCTTTAAAATAATGCTACAAGGCATGTTCTATCAAGTGAATGTTTCTATTAAAGAAACTGATATAAATCTATTTTAGAATGATGTAGACTCTGTCAAGTAAACACTTGTATTAAAGATACTACAAGTAGGCTTTAGAATAAGCAACGATGTGCACACACTAGAAAGTTATCTTTAAAAGAAGCTACAAGGCATCTTCTGTCAAGTTAATATTTCAGTTAGAAGAACTAAATTGGAACAAAGTGCCAGGGCAGATACTCCCAAGTGAACACTTACTGTAAAGAACTTAAAAACCCTTTTTTTCTCTTAGAGAAATTGTTTATGTTATTATATATTTCATTATCACTGAAATTAAGTACCAAAGGCAATCACTAAAAATGAAGCTACAAGGCATATTCTATAAAGTGAATGTTTCTATTAGAGAAATTAATGCAAATCTATTTTAGAATGAGATAAAGAGGCAAAAATTTTCATGTGACCAATTGTAGTAATGAAATTCAAAAACACTTTCTTCCTATTGTCACCATGGGCAGACACTAAAAATTCATCTTTAAAATGAAGCTACAAGGCATATCCTTTCAAGTGAATATTTCAATTTGAGAAACTAAATAAAATCTATATTATAATGAAGTACATAGGCAGTCACGCTCAACTGGACACTTGTAGTAAAGAAATCTGAAAAACACTTTTCTTTTCTTTGACAAATTATAGCTAATTGGTGCTAGAATAAAATACTATGGCAAACACTAAAATTTGTTTTTATGATGAAGTTACTATCATGACTCTATGAAGTAATTATATTTAATAGAAAAATTAAAATAAATCTATTTTAGCATGAAGTGCACTAAAAGGTCAACTTTATCTTTAAAATGAAGCTACAAGGCGTCGCGGCGTCGTCTATCAAATAAATATTTTAATTAAAGAAACTAAGTAAATGAATTAAATACAAAAACAAACATTGAACATTTATAGTAAAAAAATGGAAAAACACTTTTTTTCTTAGAAAAATTGGAATTAATTTTGTCTAGAATGAAGTATCATGGCAGACACTAAAAATTGGTCGTTGGGTTTTTGCAGCATTGCCATATTGTGATTTTTTTTAAATAATCTTGATTTTATATATTAGGCACTGTAGGTTTATATTGTTATTTGAAGCATTTTGATTTAGTTTGAAACTGAATATTGGAAAATTATTTACCTCAAAAATATTATGAAATTAGAATTGGCTGGACTCGGGAAGGTTGATTCAATATTGGTTAGGACAATTCAAGGTTAATTTCGGTTAAATTGCTGATAAAACATTATTAAAAAATTACATACATTTTTTTAGAGACATCGCCAATGATATTGTCAAAGAGGATTTGGCCTTGAGGCAATTTGAATTTCCCTCGGAATGTGTGTCGACGACGATTTGGGCGCTAACCACCACGTGTGGCAGAGGTTATGGCATGACGTGATCATCTATGCTCTTGCAGGGTGCGTAGCGCAGATGATGATGATGACAGAGGACAAAAACTCGCTTCGTACTAAAGATATGTCTATTACTGCCCAGGTTAGTATAAATGAAAGTATGCGCTTAGGTTGCTGACTTTGTTTAAATCTATTTCACCAGAGGAGCGTGGAAAGCATGACTATTCGTTGAAGACTTATCAAACGCGACCCACTCGGTTTCATGAGACAAATTGAGACTTCCTTGAAATACTTATTACTTAAATTATGTTGATGCTATGAGAGTTGCTTGGGTTACTTTATATATCTGACTTTAATTAACTTATTTTTTTTATTATTTTAACTGACGTGTTCTAAGAGAAGTTTATTTGTGCAGTCTCCGTAAAGGAACTAAATGCGGAAGAGACCCCCCAGAGTATTTCCCGTTAAGGTACAAAATATCTCAGATTGAACATCCAAGAGCCTTTCCCGTATAGGTACAAAATAGCTCTAGATAAACAGTGGGGTGAACTTGTTACCAGAACGCTCCCTAAAGGATCCACGAACTGAACCAAGTTGTCGTTTACTCGGTCCGCTCGATCTTTTATACTAAAATTTGTTGAATGTTTACTGATTGTTTTTAAAACATGTTTAGATAATAATCATAATAATTATGTTTCAAGATCAAGCATCCAGTTCAAACTTTAGACCGAGTGTTCTTCTTTAGTGAATATGATTTCTAGTTTACACATGCCCCCCTCCGTCTTGCATTGGTCCCCAATGCAAAAACAGTTTACGATGTATATTTTTATTTCTTTAACTGGTTTTTATCTTCTACAAAACTTATTTCTTCTACGTTAGTAGCATTATTATTTTCTATTTAAAAGTCGGTAGTTATGCTTAAAAAATCAATTGTTGTTACTAAATCCTTTACGGTAGGAAAGTATCACCCTTATAAATAAAGATTTGTTAGCGACTGCCAAAGAAATAATTTAAAAAACTCTGTTATCGATTAAAAACTCATTTTTGATGAGTGGAACCCCTTTAAATATTAACGAGTGGTCTTCAATATTTGAATAGTCATATCGTTGCCCATATAATAACATTTAAGTTATATTTCAGCATTTTCACTTTTTGTTCTGGCTTATCACGTAGTTCGGTCCTGGATTCCAGCCAATGGTTATCCTTGAATGAAGGTCCGTACTAAATTCCAGATCCTTGTCGTGGATCTCCATTTGGCTGCTGTCCGTATATCTGACCGAACTGTGGGTTGACATTGAATGGTGCTCCAAGAACATGCAAAAAATATAAGAGAACATTAGTAAACAATATTGACACGTACCTCTTAGTCTAATAAATTCCCGTATATTATTTTTTTAATATAAATATGCATGTTTATATATGTTCTTGCCTTGTTCTTTAAGTAATGAGACATACTAGAAATATATTTTTATCTTGTCATTCAATATCATTAGTTCGGTAATTGAATATTATAATTATCATTGAAAGCATTATATTATATTTTAGTACTATATTCGTACGTTTATATTATTTTAATCCTCAAGAAATATTGGCAATTATGCTTTAGCAAAAAATATTCGAACCATTATATGTTGCTCTATCTTACTTATGTACTATTAGATTAACACAGGTATATGTGTTCTCTGTATCCTTTTTTTTTCTATCCTCTTTTAAAATATATCTTATATTATCTTCAATATCTTAATGATAATGTTTGAATCATACTGTATGTATAATTGGATACAAATATTACAACTTATGCTTATATGTATGTACTACGTTGTTATACTTATTAAATTGTGGCATTATCTTTTTCTACACCATCTGGTGTATTTGTGACGTCGCCATCGGTCAGTATTAGTTCGTTGTTGGGTAGCCTTGTACTTGAGACAAATCGTGGAAGTTTCAGATATTTGTGCTTGCATTTCATTCCGGTTTGTTTCTGTTGAAAATAAAAAAAAATATTAGCGAATGCTGACGCTTGATTTATTTGAATGTATGGCCTTGTCTCGATTAACTAAATGGATTTTTTATAATTGTATTTATTATAACATCGACTGCTTGACCCCGTAACCGTTGACCAGTTTGTTGAGAACAATATTAATTACAGTGGATATTTAATACATGTATGGGTTATTTACACATTTTGACTGCAAATATATTGCCTTAACTGCTGATGTGAATTGGATATTAGTATTTTTAATTATTATCCTTTCCAGATATGCGCATTCTCTAAGAAGGCTAATGATTTATTTTCGGTGTAGATTACCTCACGCAAGTTACAAGTTTTTCGCTTAATTTTAATCATTTAATATATCTACGTATTTTGTCTACATATTTTAACTATCTCTATGTATTCTCTATGTTTTGTGCTGACTGGCACTTTTGTGATGTATTTTCTTTAATATAACCTCCTATCTTTAACTTTTAGTTTCTTTATTTCTATTACTACTCTAGTTTACTATCTTCTCATATACTGTCTACTTTTCCCTATAACTATATATGCCCATCTATAGCTTCTAATTTCATCTCCTATGTCCTTATTTTGCTCAAGTGTCCGACTTATGATTTTCCCTTTAGGTACTTATCTGCGACAGTTGGCTGCAACATTTCCTATACGACCTGTATATCATTTCGCTTTCTAGTTGTTCCTTTATTTTAGTTCAATATTATAACTCTTTTACTCTCAATATTATCTCCTTTATCCTCCAATTTATCTTCTAATTAAATGCCTGTGTGTTTTTTCTGTGACTTTACCAGTAAGGTACTATCGTTAAACACTTGCATTTAAAATCATAACTTTTTCCCCTAGTTATATATCCCCATTTCTCAATTTCTTTCTTTAATGCCTACGTGTTTTTTCAATGATTTTTCTAATAAGGTACTGTCGTTAACACTTGCATTGAAATTATAACTGTCTTCTTTGGTTCCTCGAAAAAAAAAATCTAACGCCCATGTTTCTTTTTTCCTCTGCGATTTTTCCAATTAGGTACTTATCGTGAACATTTGCGTTCTTCATTATTTCCTGTACTATCGTCCTCTACGCCACCTTCTTAGTTTCTTCGTTTCTGTGTGTATTTGCTTAGTTTTTGGTTACTTCTTAATTACTTAGTTACGTGTTCCAAAAAAGCTATTTTACCAGAGGAGCGTGGAACGCATGACTATTCGTTGAAGACTTATCGGACGCGACCCACTCGGTTTCATGAGACAAATTGAGACTTCCTTGAAATACTTATTACTTAAATTATGTTGATGCTATGAGAGTTGCTTGGGTTACTTTATATATCTGACTTTAATTAACTTATTTTTATTATTCTTTTAACTGACGTGTTCTAAGAGAAGTTTATTTGTGCATTCTCCGTAAAGGAACTAAATGCGAAAGAGAGCCCTCAGAGCATTTCCCGTTAAGGTACAAAATAACTCAGGTTGAACACCCAAGAGCCTTTCTCGTATAGGTACAAAATTGCTCTAGATGAACAGTGGGGTGAACTTGTTACCAGAACGCTCCCTAAAGGACCCACGAACTGAACCAAGTTGTCGTTTACGATCTTTTATACTAAAATTTGTTGAAAGTTTACTGATTGTTTTTAAAACATGTTTAGATAATAATCATAATAATTATGTTTCAAGATCAAGCATCCAGTTCAAACTTTAGACCGAGTGTTCTTCTTTAGTGAATATGATTTCTAGTTTACACATGCCCCCCTCCGTCTTGCATTGGTCCCCAATGCAAAAACAGTTTACGATTTATATTTTTATTTCTTTAACTGGTTTTTATCTTCTACAAAACATATTTATTCTACGTTAGTGGCAATATTATTTTCTTTTTTCATATCTATCGTCAGTTCAGGACGTCTCCAGAAACGTCGATAGTTATGCTTAAAAAATCAATTGTTGTTACTAAATCCTTTACGGTAGGAAAGTATCACCCTTATAAATAAAGATTTGTTAGCGACTGCCAAAGAAATAATTTGAAAAACTCTGTTATCGATTAAAAGCTCATTTTTGATGAGTGGAACCCCTTTAAATATTAACGAGTGGTCTTCAATATTTGAATAGTCATATCGTTCCCCATATAATAACATTTAAGTTATATTTCAGCATTTTCACTTTTTGTTCTGGCTTATCACGTAGTTCGGTCCTGGATTCCAGCCAATGGTTATCCTTGAATGAAGGTCCGTACTAAATTCCAGGTCCTTGTCTTGGATCTCCATTTGGCTGCTGTCCGTATATCTGACCGAACTGTGAGTTGACATTGAATGGTGCTCCAAGAACATGCAAAAAATATAAGAGAACATTAGTAAACAATATTGACACGTACCTCTTAGTCTAATAAATTCCCGTATATTATTTTTTAATATAAATATGCATCTTTATATATGTTCTTGCCTTGTTCTTTAAGTAATGAGACATACTAGAAATATCTTTTTTTCTTGTCATTCAATATCGTTAGTTCGGTAATTGAAGATTATATTGTATATTCGTATGTTTATATTATTTTAATCCTCAAGAAGTATTGGCAATTATGCTTTAACAAAAAATATTCGAACCATTATATGTTGCTCTATCTTACTTATGTACTATTAGATTAACACAGGTATATGTGTTCTACATATCCTTTTTTTCTACTCCCTTTTAAAATATATCTTATATTATCTTCAATATCTAAATTATAATGTTTGAATCATACTGTATGTATAATTGGATACAAATATTACAACTTATGCTTAAATATATGTACTACGTTATTATACTTATAAAATTGCGGCATTAGCTTTTTCTACACCATCTGTTATATTTGTGACGTCGCCATCGGTCAGTATTAGTTCGTTGTTGGGTAGTCTTGTACTTGAGACAAATCGTGGAAGTTTCAGATATTTGTGCTTGCATTTCATTGCCGGTTTGTTTCTGTTGAAAATAGAAAAAAATTATTAGCGAATGCTGACGCTTGATTTACTTGAATGTATGGCCTTGTCTCGATTAACTAAATGTATTTTTTGTAATTGTATTTATTATAACATCGACTGCTTGACCCCGTAACCGTTGACCAGTTTGTTGAGAACAATATTAATTACAGTGGATATTTAATACATGTATGGGTTATTTACACCTTTTGGCTGCAATTATATTGCCTTAACTGATGATGTGAATTAGATATTAGTATTTTTAATTATTATCCTTCCCAGATATGCGCATTCTCTAAGAAGGCTAATGATTTATTTTCGGTGTCGATTACTTCACACATGTTACAAGTTATTTGATCATTTGATATATCTACGTATTTTGTCTACATATTTTAACTATCTATATGTTTTGTGCTGGCTGGCACTTTTGTGATGTATTTTCTTTAATATTACCTCTTATCTTTAACTTTTAATTTCATTATTTCTATTACTACTCTAGTTTACTATCTTCTCATGTACTGTCTACTTTTCCTTATAACTATATATGCCCATCTATAGCTTCTAATTTCATCTCCTATGTCCTTATTTTGCTCAAGTGTCCGACTTATGATTTTCCCTATTAGGTACTTATCTGCGACAGTTGGCTGCAACATTTCCTATACGACCTGTATATCATTTCGCTTTCTAGTTGTTCCTTTATTTTAGTTCAATATTATAACTCTTTTACTCTCAATATTATCTCCTTTATCCTCCAATTTCGCTTTTAATTAAATGCCTGTGTGCTTTTTCTGTGACTTTACCAGTAAGGTACTATCGTTAAACACTTGCATTTAAAATGATAACTTATCGTGAACATTTGCGTTCTTCATTATTTCCTGTACTATCGTCCTCTACACCACCTTCTTAGTTTCTTCGTTTCTGTGTGTATTTGCTTAGTTTTTGGTTACTTCTTAATTACTTAGTTACGTGTTCCAAAAAAGCTATTTTACCAGAGGAGCGTGGAACGCATGACTATTCGTTGAAGACTTATCGGACGCGACCCACTCGGTTTCATGAGACAAATTGAGACTTCCTTGAAATACTTATTACTTAAATTATGTTGATGCTATGAGAGTTGCTTGGGTTACTTTATATATCTGACTTTAATTAACTTATTTTTATTATTCTTTTAACTGACTTGTTCTAAGAGAAGTTTATTTGTGCATTCTCCGTAAAGGAACTAAATGCGAAAGAGAGTTTAACCCCCCAGAGTCTTTCCCGTTAAGGTTCAAAATAACTCAGGTTGAACACCCAAGAGCCATTCCCGTATAGGTACAAAATAGCTCTAGATGAACAGTGGGTGAACTTGTTGCCAGAACGCTCCCTAAAGGATCCACGAACTGAACCAAGTTGTCGTTTACTCGGTCCGCTCGATCTTTTATACTAAAATTTGTTGAATTTTTACTGATTGTTTTTAAAACATGTTTAGATAATAATCATAATAATTATGTTTCAAGATCAAGCATCAAATTCAAACTTTAGACCGTGTTCTTTTCTAGTGAATATGATTTCTAGTTTACAATATAAAACCCTTTTTAGAATTGAATACAGTGTGCTGTTTTAAAAAAATCACTTTATCAAAATTGAAGGTAAGTCTTAAGCACCCCGTAAATTATTTAACTGTGACTTTTATAAGTTAATACGTCAAATGTAAAACATTTAGGGAGATAAACTATATTTCGGCAACATTGCAACCTGTGAAGAGGGTATTTTGGGGATGAATAATCATCAGAGAGAGGAACAATTTCAAGTAAATTTGAGGTTTTTTTATTTAATATGAGAAATAATTTTAATCTCATGGTTTTACCAAACACCCTGTATAGTTGAGAATATTTCTAAGATATGAATCTTTAATAACCAAGTATATTTTGCATTTTAAGTTACTTCTAGGTGTGATAATAAATCATAACTAATGTGTCAGTTTATTCGATATATCGGTATTTTTTTATAGGAATATTCGATATTTGATTTTCAATATGGCCCACCCCTAGTTATGTATAGGTACTATCTATCGAGCTTCCTTAGGGAGGAACTAAATAAGCTAAGCGAAACTTGAAACGATAAAAGTGAAATTCCAGCTTAAATTTAAAACTAATCAATGCAATTTAAGAAACAAAATTAATTTGAAAATAGCATTTTAAGGTCTGTGATATGAACAATCTGCCCAGGTTTAATTAACATACTAAAAAGAATACCGTTTAATTTTGACAACGAACCCCTCAGTTGACGGCAACCGCGCACCTAAAGCCCTCAAGTGTGGATGAGCTCTTGGTACCTGAACTGAATCGAGATAGATCAGAGGAACAGATACCTTTAACCCAGAGTGCCCCACTGACGGCTAGCGAGTATATTGGGGACCCTGAGGAATTTATATTAGACCCGGAAGTGGGCTTCGGTTATTACAGGGAATCTGTTTCTAATTTTGTTGAAACTAACAAATATTCTGAGGAAGCTTAAATCGAGGCGGTGCTCCACATAGGGGAGCTAGATCGTCACTCAGCCCGGCCGGGCTGAGTCTACGCGGCCCCCTACTAGATCACCCCGAGCCGCACGTGACATATAGTACGCCTTGGCCGCTCACTGGAGCGGTTCTGAAGGCCAATGTACCGCTACGGTCGACGCACGTGCGCGCGGATATCACTCTGTTTGACGCCAAGATATTGTCGTTTTCTCATTTGCTTGCACAGATATTTTCTAAATATTCTGTATTCTGTGTTCCCTTTTTTCAACACTAAATTAAGGACTCTTTGGTTGTTCTAACGAATTTTCTCCAGACAATACAACTCGTAGCGTCTCTCCTGTTGAAAAGAGAAGAAGGTAAAATGGCGGTTGGAAATTTGTAGTTAGACAAATCTATTCCTGTACTCAAGAATCGAATCAAATGTTCGAAATCTTATATCTCTGGTGAAGTTAAGTTGAGAGAATCGTAGAAGGAAAGTAACAAGGTATTTAGTGTGAAAGGAGAAGCAGTTAGTTTAAAAACAAGAACGTTCAATTAAATTCAGTAAAGAAAGCAGTTATCTAGTTCATTTTAGATTCAAGTAATCAAGAAGTCTTGTTAGATGTTAGATATTTACTAATAGTTACCCTGATGTACAGTATTTAGTTTTATGTGTGAAAGGATGAATGCTTGAAAGTAGTTAGAAATCATTGTATATATTAATCATCTTTAAATGGTTTAAAAATTAATTGTTATGTTTTTATCACCCCTTGTACCCCGCAGAAGTGTATAAAGGCCTTAATTGCATTAGATATAAATGCACCATTAATAATGCTAGTTATTGGTGAATTAAATTCACGTCTGTTTAGTAACTTAAATACAGGCCTTATTCCGCTTTGGTAATATTTATAGTCTACCCAACTAAAATTTCAACAGAGTCGTAAATCTTATTTTAAAGTAGAATGTTGCCAGATTGCCAGTAAATAATGAGGATCGAAGGCAAGTGACAATATTTTGCATAAAGGCGCAAAAATAGTATCATTGGGTGCCTTACATCATATCCTACTCCTGATCCCTAGAAGAGGTTTTTAGCTCGCAATGGAAAGTTACTCTCTTTATTTTTATTAGGTATTGGTCTACTTAGAAAGTACGCAGTAAAGTTAGGTCCACTCGAAGTTACATATTGTAGTATATATGATGTTGTGCACCATATAAATTTAATTTATCAAAGAAGTGCCCACCTTTTTACACCACTGGTCTACTAGTTAAAAACCAATCGTAATAACCTTATTCTGGTATTAAACAAATTAATCCGAGAACAATGTGGGTGTTCTGTTTCTTGCAGAGCGCACCGCACATAATTGCAACGGGTCTGGTCCATTTTTACGGTTCGGCGTGGGGATGTGCCAGAACGAATCACAGAATATCCAATCTATCTTGGGCTACCAATGGCGTATCAGCAACTTAAGCAGCGTGTTTATCTAATATAAAAATTTGACGGTTTGCGAAAGGCACTTAGGGAAAAGACCATTTAATATTGCGCGATCAGTACGACGTCATAGGCAATTATTACAATTAATTATTATAGATGTAATTCTAGATAATGTCATCGAGAATTGTGAAACTTACCAATAATTGAATAGCCTACATGAAAAAGGGTTCATCTTTTTAGGTGAATGTTCTATAAGAGTGCTTAAGACCACACGACAAAAGCGAGATTAATATCATGAAATACAAGTATTTCCGTATGTTCAAACGTTATTTTAATGGCAATGACACCCACACTAAACTACATTACGAAAGCTCAAAAATCGCTCCCTGAACTTCAAAGAAGTCTGTGTGCAGTGTCGCCTCGATAGCGAGAGCCTGAAATACGTAAGTGAGCTTAGCGTAAACGATTTTAATAGAACTGTGGCAAAAGTCCGTCAACACCACCGGGCTATCCACCCCGCTGGTATTAAGAGACAAATTTCCTCAGAGATAGACACTGGAAAGAAAAAAGCTAGCCCGACCAGTATCCAAGGCGGCGATGCTACAAAAAAAGCAAAGGTCACCTTGCCCGAAAAGCAAAAAACGGTTGAAACTTCTACTGCAACTAAAGAAACGGTATCTGACATCGACAAACATGAAAGCGGTCACACACTCATGGCTCCGCCGCCACCTCCTTCTGATAGCCTGATACCAACGAGCGAGAAAGACCCATTCAAAACGCCGTTTCGACAGCTACCCTTCAAACGAAACTTCAAGGTAGTAACCCTTGATATGGGCCAACCCCCGGTAGCCACAAAAAATGCGTTTCAACCCCTGACGGACATTGACACTGAAGATGACGATACTATCAGTGTGGCATCCACCTCGGCATCCGCGGGCATCAAGCGGAAGCAAAACGTTAAACAACAAGGGAAGACACCCCCGAGACTCAGGAGAAAACTCGAGCATTTGTCCTCCGAGGCCTCGACGGCGACATAAAGCTTCAGGAAGTCATCGAAGCCATGAGCGATGAATACAACATAACTCCTAAAAATGTCTACGTTATGAACAAGACGCGAATGCCAATGTTCCTCGTTATCCTGGGCACTAATTACACCGTGCGTAAACTAAACCAGGATGCTCGAACATTAATGTGCGTAAGAGTGCACTGGGAAGCACGACGATCCGGAAAGCCGGTACTGCAGTGCAAGCGATGTCAGCAATTTGGGCACGCTAAGACGTATTGTAGCCGATAAGTTGCGTGCAGCAAATGTGCAGGCAGGCACGAAATTATCCACTGTAGCAACGATTTTCACAAATGCGTGAACTGCGGGGGCCCTCACCGAGCAATCGATGAGACATGCCCTGTGTACATATACAAACTAAATATGATACAAACTACTGTAAATAAGCCTAAGCAAACCTACCGACCTGCGCCTCTCCCGACAAACCCCGCCTGGAAGAATCAAGATGCACCCGCAAGAGCTGCAGACGGCCCACGGGGCCAAGGCATAAACAATTGCCAACGGGAAGAAGAATTCGACCGGCAGTTTCCCCCAATGCGCGGCAATCGCAACCATGAGCAGGCACCGAGAAAGCAACCACCACAAAATGTAAATCAGGTTAGTGGTACTGCTCGCGCAAACCCTAATGTGAATAACGCTAATCCAAATGTAAATATTTCATCAGTTATGTCTAACTTAAACAGTGTTGTTTCGAGAATCAACAACCTCGTAAACTTAGAGCAACTTTTTCAAGCCCTCGAGCATTATTCCAACATGTTGGAAGCATGCCGAGGAGATAAAGCGGAGATTATTCAGGCGTCAATACGCTTTTTCTCTCACGAGTACGCAATATTCAATGTATAAATGTTACTTGTCGCATCTTGGAATTGTAATGGTATTAGGTCCAAACTGGGCGAATTTCGTAACTTTATGTATTCATCCAATTTTCAGATCGTTTTCCTCAATGAAACGAATTTAGTTCTTAACTTTACTTTTAAGATTAGGAACTATAATATCGAGCGTTTTGATAGGCCTGATCGAAACGGGGGAGGCGTGGTCTGTCTCATACATAGGTCGCTCCGTTATAAAAGGATTCAACACCTGCGATCCGCAATAGAACACGTCTGTGTCGAGACGGAGAGTGGCCTACGTATTTGTGGCGGCTATGCGCCCCCGCGTCTCCGCCTCACGGAAAATGACCTCTTTGCTTTATTACCGCAGAACAGAGTATCTTTGCTGATAGGGGATTTAAACGCCACGCACGCCGAATGGGGCGGCGTAACTAACTCCAGGGGTAGATTATTCAAGAGGATAATCGAAAATGATCTGGAAATGTCCTATCACCGAACGCCAAATCCCACCTTTCTTCGTAGTCCCTCGTTCCTGGACGTCGCTATTACTAGGGGAGCGATACAAACTACAGAATTACAGGAGCTTAACGACCTAAACTCGGACCACCTTCCAATCAGGATTGGCCTGTACTGCAGGGTCCCTGTGGAAAATGACACTGTCATTTCGTACAGGAACACTGATTGGAGGGATTTCTGAGCTAGGCTCAACGAGTTAACTGTCGTCCCTGAACAAATAGCGACTGTCCAGGAGCTTGAAAACGAGGTAGATTAACTAACTTTGAATATCCAGCACATCTGCTATGCCATGTGTCCTAGAGTCACTCTGCACCCTAGGACAGAATCCCTTCCCGAACCTATCCTCGATCTCATCACCTATAGAAATCGCTTTCGAAGAAGATGGCAGAGAACCCGGAGTAGACAGGGCACCGCTCAAATCAACGCACTGACGGAGGAAATAAGGATAAAAATCCGGGAACACCGTAACAATGCGTGGATGGCTTACATAAATACCATCAACAGGGAGGACGGCTCATTGTGGAAGTTGGCCAAGCGAGTCCGCGGAGGCATGACGCAAATTCCTGCAATTAGGCATCGCGACCTTGACATAACTGATGAGCAGGGAAAAGCAGAGGCATTCGCGGATTACTTGGAAGGCGTCTACAGTGAGGCGCCCGACACCCTGCCCGAGCAGGAACGCATTAGCGCGGCCGTAAATATATTTAAACAACGTAAATATCCTATCGCCCCGTCAGTGCTTGACAAGATGAGAATAACGCCAGCGGAAATCCGCAAAATACTCAGTCATCTTCCAAGAAATAAAGCTCCCGGCCCGGACAACATTCCGAATATAGTCCTGAAAAACTTACCCAAGAAAACACTTATCCAGCTAATGCATATAGTTAACGCGGTAATCCGACTGCAATAATACCCATAAAGCCCTTTTTGCCGACGACACGGCAATCTATTCGCTCGATCCTAAAGCGGAAGTGGCAAAATCTAACTTGGCCAAACACTTGAGTGTACTTATGCCCTATTACGAGAGATGGAAGGTCACCTTAAATGCAGCTAAGACTGAACTCATCGTGATAACACGTAAGAGGAAGGACGTCGACGTCACTCCTCTTGTAATAGGGAATAATGCAATACTACCAAAGACCCAAGTTAAATATCTTGGCATTATATTTGACAAAAAATTAAACTTTAGCAATCACTTTCGAGCTATTGCAGCTAAAAATGCCTATATCAAAAAAGGACTTAATATGTTGATAGCGGGCCGATCCTTTTTAAGCCCAGCTAATAAGCTTATATTGTATAGAACAGTAATTAGGCCGGCTCTGTTCTACGGTGCTCCGGTCTGGTGTTCGGCGGCTAAAACTCATAAACGGAAACTCCAGGTGATCCAAAACTGTTACCTGCGAGCGGCGTTTTCCTTAACTCTGAGAGACCGAGTCCGGACTGAGGACCCGCATGCTTGGGCAAAAATGGAGTACGTCGATGAATTCATTGACACCCTGGCATGCAGGTTTTACGCCCGACAGATAAGAGGATCGCCGCTTACAGCAAATATTGCCGACATTAGATACAACCCGGAGCGCCGTATAATACACGGCACGATCTATCGGGAAATTACCTTGTTCTATCAACAACTAATGCCTCCCTAGACTCAATTTCCCTAGGGCATATTAACTTGCACCATAAAAATCGCATCTAATATCTAAAACCATGAACTAACTTTCGAAAACAGTCTATTTCTAACTTTTCAAATTTCACAAAGTATCAGAAGAGCAGGAGCACATCGCCCAACTGGGTAGTATGAGCGACCTGCCTCCTGATTGGCTAGCTCACCGTGTTCGGACACGGGGGCCGGGCCTGACAAGGGACATGCGAAGCATATAAATATGCAGCAGCAGTACCTTAGCCATTCATTTCAGCACATGCCACGGAAGCGTCCGTGTCTCCGCAGTCGGACCGTGAAATTCGATTCATGCGACCTAATACTATTCAATTGCTACTGTAACAGGCCTACGCCTAGTAAGCCTATACACACGTGTAAATACATCTTGTATATATATTCTGTATATACTTATTATATGTTGTATAGTGTGCTTGTCCATTTTAACATTATGATTCCCTGCTCGAATCATGAGCAGTTTTAAACAGGGTTTTTCATTGTTTTTCCCTGTGTTTCCCCCAGGCAGTAACATATACCCCATTTTACAAGCTTTTTCATCAACCAAGAGCTGTATGCAATTCTAAGAGTAATAACGGCTTTGAAGGGTCCGCCCAAAGAAAGCGAAAACAAAAAGCAGTACCACATAACCTAGTAAACTAAATAGGCTAAGATCAACCCCCACTAAGGGTGTCAGCTGCTGTTAGCAATGGCGTTGATCGAACAACGCCACGCACATAACATGCGCTTGTATTACTTGGTAATATAGACATATTTAGACTAGGCATGTAGTTATAACTTGTTAATAACTAAAATAAAGACAATTAAGATTAAGACCCACACTAAAGGGATATCCTATGTCATCGATGAGCGGTGGTTATGCGAAGATGTTGATTGACACGGTTTTTGAATAGCTGTATATTGTAATTTGGGGGAAACAGATGTCCGGGGAGTAAGTTCTACAGCGACAAAACAAGACAAAATACATACAAGTTCTTGGATGAAGCGCTATTCTAGGTGTTTTCAATTGTCCAACGAACGGGTGCGCTCTTGCCGTCTGTCGTGACTGTCTGACAGGCGTTGCTGGGGGTGGGATGAGGCGAGCCAAATCCTGAGAACATATGCCGTGAAAATATCTGTAAAATAGATCTCGGTCACATGTCTGCGGTTTTCCAGACTATCCAGATTCCGGGTCAGCTTCGGGTCGCCGACCAGACGCACAGTTCTCTTCTGAATGGAATCCAGCAACTTTAGGGTGTGATTTGGTGCGGCACCCCAGATATGTGTGCAATATTCTAAGCACGGTCTTATTTGCGCTTTGTAGAGCAAGAGCAGCTGCTGCGGTGTATACAGTTTTTGTTGCGAAATAGCGCACGCAGCTCCGCGAGGCTGATTTTGCGATGTTAGCAACGTGGTCATGCCACGACATATCGCTGTTGACCGAGACACCCAGCAGTCCGATTGACGAGGATGAAGGAATGGTCGATCCTGCTATAATGATATCAGGGCCCGCCGTATTGGCTTTCTTGGTAAACATGGCTGTTTGAGTTTTTTTCTGCATTGAACTCTACCAAATTTCTGTCGCCTCAAGTTCAAACTTTCTCCAGAACTTGATTAATTGTTGTAATCTGCTCCTGTCTGTGATTGTAAGTCTCAGTCGCTGGTAAAGGTTTTTCTGATCTAAATTGGGAGACAAGGGTACTGTTATCTGCAAAACTGTAAACATGATTATTGGTTTCGGTCAGCAGGTCATTACTATAGATGAGGAGGGTCTAGATTTGAATCTAAATTTTTCAAATATAGATCAGCCTTTACAAAGCACTTAGCTGCTGATACTAATAATCTTTCCTTTCTGCTCTTGAATATTCAATCACTTAGAGTCAAGTCTGCCGAATTGTATCTCTTTATTGATCAATGCAAATATCCAAACTTTATACTGATAACTGAACATTGGCTAAGGGACGGTGAGCTGACCCTCATTCCTGGCTATGTGGTAGCGTCGTCCTTTTTCAGAGCATGATTCTAGTGAACGAAGAATTTTTAGCTAACAACTATTTTCAATCTTTAACTAAGTTCAATGACCTGCTTGAGGAGAAGATTTTTGAATTTACAATTGTGTGTTCAAAATCACTAAATATTCACATTATCTGTATTTATAGATCACCTAATTTTGATATTACTACCTTTTTTAATAAATTGGAGGCGCTATTGTCGCTAGTGCCAATATCTTCATCTGTCTTACTGGCCGGTGACCTAAACATAAATTTTAATGATTCAGACTCCATTGCATTGACTAACCTTTTTAGATATTTTGATCTACAGATGCATGTTAATTGTCCAACTCGTGTGTCACAGTATTCGTCTACTTTGATAGATTATTTGCGTTCAAATGTTTGTTCTGAACTGGTTGGCTGTTCAGTTATTGATGCAGGCTTGTCTGATCATCAGGACATTTTATGTAACATTGAAATGACAACTCTACAAAAGCCACCAATGCATAAGCGTCCTTTGTGTGGAGTCCAATATATTGAGCAAGTGTTTGGGTGCCGATCTCCACACATGGGAATAATATTCCAGAGATGGTCTTATCTGGGCCTTATAGAGCAGTAAAAGCTGATGAGGTGTATACAACTTTTTTGCTCTATAGAGTGTTCCTAGCTTATGTGCTGCTGCCTTGGCGATTTTGGTGAAGTGTTTTCTACGTTGATGCCCAACAAGTTTATGGATGAGGCTAGAGTCAGTGTTTGTCCTGTCATTGATAAGTCAGGTCCTGCGGTGTTTGCTTTTTTTGAGAAGACAGCTGCTCGAGTCTGTCCTGCGTTAAACTGGACATTGTTTTCCTCACACCATTCCACGATGGCGTTCATATCCTCATTGATGGCAGCAATTTCTTCGAGAGATGCCCATCAATGACGACTCGGATGTTTCGAGCCCTTAAGAAATTGGGTAGTGCTGTTTAGAGTTCGTATGCTATCAATTTGCTTAACAATCCGTCATGCCACACCCTAATGGCAATGGCAATTGCTTTGGATATGTCAAGAGTCCCTGCATGAGATTCACGGTGGCTCAAGATGGCATTGGTCAACTGCTATTTTCAATCCATTTTTCTTAATTAACGATGAATTTAGGATCCTCTTCCAACGTAAAGAAATCTCTAAGGTTGGATGTATCTGAGAATGGTCAATTTGGCAACATTATCATTGACATATAAAGGCATAACCATTTTTCATCTTTACTAGTTCTGCATATACTTATTACACCGTTTTGGCACTTTTAAACGAAAAAGCTGAGTTAGTTACGATCTGATATTTGGTGTTTATAGTAATAGTGATGCGATGATTTAATTGCGATAAAAATGAAGAGGGAGCTCATTTAGAATACGGCAAACTTGGCAATATTGGTCTTGCCATTTATAAATCGAGCGGAAACAGTAACTCCTTATGTAGCAAATTTGATTTTTCTTTCTTCAGCCATACTTGATGCACAATAGTCCCATTCACAAAGAAAAGAGCATTAAAGGATCCGAAAAATCCAAAGCCCAGCGGGATAATAATTCCCTTTTCCAAGGAAGTCAATTACCTAGGTATCACTTTTGACCAAGCTATGACTTGGGGACCGCATCTTAGCAAGGTCACTCAGAAAGCAAGAATTGCACTGGGTAGATGCAGTCTGGGAGAAACTAAGGGCTGAGCCCTGAATTGAATCTCTGGTTGTACAAAATGGTGGTAATATAGCCTGGGGCATAAAGGCCACGCAAACAGGTGCAATCAGGCAACTAGAAGGCGTACAAAGGTTAGCACTGGAAGTCCTGCCAAATCTACCTCCGTTACATATCCTCATACAGGGGGAACGTAAGAATGGTACAATACCAGCTCAAGCCCATTATTGAATGGAAAAGGCCCAAAAGCTGGAAACTAGGGGACAGCGAGGAGATCAAGTATCTCTTCGAAATGCCATCAGACGAAACAACCCTCTCTTATGGGTTTGATAGACTTTTTCCAGTAGCAATTGTAGGCAGAGAAGAATGGGAGAGGGGGTCTCCTATAAAAGCAGACCAACCATGGTATACCGACGGTTCTAAGACCAATCAATAAAGGGGTGGTAGCCGGTTCACATACTAAGGTCAAATATCTCCATAAACATGGGCAGTCAAGCCACAGTGTTCCAAGCATAGGTCGCGGCAATTCAACACTGCGCCATGGAGATAGAGAAATTGAACATTAGAAGAAGGAGGGTAGTCACATACTCCACAATCAGGTCGCCTCAAAAACAGTTAGTGCACACAAGGTCAGATTTAGACTAGTTAAATACTACATAAGCGCCCTTGAAGAGATCGGTCATAACAATAAGCTCATCATTGCGTGGGTTCTGGAACATGAACGTTATCAAGGCAACGAAGCAGCCGACAAACTTGCAAAAGGTTACGTTGGGACCTGAGCCCTACTGTGGGATAGCAGGAAGAATCTTCAAAACAGCAGTTAAAAGCTAAATAGAGAAACAATCTCTAGGCTGGTGGTTACAAATACCGGTGCAACTACAGGCCAAGCAATTCATAATACACGGCTCCCCAAAATACACGGCAGACCTACTTAAGAGGAGTTGCAAGACGATAAGAATTTAGTGGGTTAGCTGACGGGTCACTATGGAATTAACAGAGACATGGAAAAGTTCGGCCTGGCAGATAATAGCCATTGCAGGTTCTCTCGGGAGGAGGAGGAAACTCCAAAACACGTATGGTGCGAGTGTGAGGCTTTCTGCAGGCCTGCAAGGTGCATGGAGGAGCCGGTACTCCATTTGTGGAATCTGATTAGGAATACCAGACTGGATGAGGTTCTCTAAGCACGGTTCGGAGTGCTACAATAAACCTGCGTAGGGTGCAGTGGCAGAGGTGGGTACCAGCGCCAACTCCCTTTGATGGTTTAGACTATTTTGAGAAAATTCAAGTTTCTGAAAAAGACGAAATTATTTTAAGATTTTCATCCTAATTTTCGTAATCTACCAAAATTTTTCAATATATTTGTAATAATTCGAAATTTTTGTAAGAATATCAATATTTTAAAAGTTAATATGAAAAGAGGCTTTTGATTTTTGTTAATTACTGAAAAAATTATGGAATCGAAAAATTGGGAACTCTGAACAATATTATTCGAAATCTACGTAAATTTCACTATACTTGTACCTGACTGGTATCATATTTTTCTAAAAAAAAATAGTATTTCCACTATTTCTAGCGACGTGATTAAATTATCATGATATTTAACGAATTCGATATTAGACTTAATACAGGGTGTCCCACTGAAAAGTGACACATTTTGAATGCTTATATCTGGAAATCTAAAAAAGATGTCAAGGTGCGGTTTTCAGTAATTGTCTTACAATTATCATAAGTTTTTTTTCTGCAATGTTGCCACAATTTAATATTTGTTACACGACTGCAAGAAAAAAATGCTCTTTTTTGACATCATATTGCTGGTATACTTTAAATGGAACGCCCTGTATATTTTTACCTCGTTGGATGGTCTAACAGTTTCTCTTATGAAAACTGTATAGTTTGATCATATTAATTTTGGTTTTATACAAGAACCGTCAGATATTTGGACATAACGGGAATTTTCTTCATGCTTCATTTGACAAAAAAAATTATTATTGACAAAAGTTGCTGCACCTTCCCAAACTCAAAAGGTAATTGCTAAAATTCAAATATTTCTATTCGTATACGGGGGAGATTCAAAATATGAAAATTGCTCAAGAGTAAAATAGCCTTATTTCTTAAAATACAAACAAATTTTTTTTGAAAGTCACTGCCATTTATTCTAAAAATTAAAAAATCCTGATTTTTCCTATTATATTTAATATTCATATCTCGAAATCTAAGAAAGATATTAAGGTGCGGTTTTCACTGATTGTCTTTTAATTACCATAAGTTTTATTTTTGCAATGCTGCCACATTTTAGTATTTGTCACAAGATTGTAAGAAAAAAAATCTCTTTTTTGACATCATATATATTTGAAATGAAACACCCTGTATGTTTTTACGCCATTGGATGGTCTAAGAGTTCCACTTTTCAAAAATATATAGTTTGTTCATATTAATTTTAGTTTTCTATGATTTATAAAGTTCAAGCCGGAAATAATAGTCACTGACTCATTTTTAGTTTTAAGGCGCGCTCGAGGGGTAAGGGAAAAGAGAAGGAAATTCCAGTGGCGGATACAATTGCTTTGTAAATTAATATGTTATAATAACTGTATAATGGAATACTAATAAGTAGACTTAGGCAAATATCCACTTAAAAAAATAAAGTTAATGCACATAAATATGCATGATTTTAGTCTAAAATATGCAAAAAAAAGTATATCAAAATTATTCCTAAGTCTAGTAATAAGCAACAAATTTGTACTACAAACAGATAGTACTATGTATTCATTAAGGCTAGGAAAAAAAGAGTCATGGATGATAAGGGGTTTTTCTTATCATAAAATACCATATTGAAAGTTGCATCGAAAGTTTACATCAAAAATCAATAAAGTTTTAAGTTTCCTACTCGTTATCGGAGGTTTGATCAAAATTTGATTCAGAATCATTACTATCACTACTTTCGGAACCAACATTGATAATAAGAGGTTCAATTATAACTTCGACCGTAGTATCATTTTTTGTTTTATGACTTGTTCGATACACTTCTGCCAATTATCAGCTGTAACGTTATCAATAGCTTCGTTTAACAAACAAACATACACGGTTTTTACCAATGCATGTTCGCCCACAGTTAAATGTATTTTCACTTTTTTCGTAGGGGGGCCAAGACTTGTCGCTGCTTCGCTCTTTCCATTTTACAAATTAATATTTTGAATTAACAATACAAAAATTCACTGTCCTTCGCAAAGATGCAACTGGGGAGACATTGAAAATGATGAATAAAAACGCAAAAATGTGATTTGCGTAGAAATTCATATAGTTTCCAAAAGCATAGTTTAAAAAAGTAAAAATACAAACACACGAGTGTTTATAATATTGGTATATAATTAAAGAAATGCATTTTTATTAATAATGTTAAACATTATCATAATTAAAACAAAAATAAATAAATAAAATTAAGCGAGTCTGCTAGTACTCGAGACTGATGTGTAAACATATCCTATAACGACATCGGTTGTAAAAAAAATGACAGCAGCAAGTTATGTTCCCAAGCGGTAACCCATCCAAGTACTAATCACACCCGACGTTGCTTAACTTCAGTGATCGGACGAGAACTGGCATTTTCAACGTGCTATGGCCGTTACCTGTACAATTTAGCTTGTTCCTAGAATAAAAACAAAAACATTCGCATTTATAATATTAGTTAGGATTCTTTAATAATACGCACTGTCAGCTTCGGAGCGGATTAATTCACTGCACAAATTCGACACGAAAATCTAATGCCACCAGGAATAACATCAACATATGGACACAGCATATTTACCTTATAATCTTGGGCCGACATCCTTTGATTTGGGACAGTTAATAACCAGCTTTTTCAAATTTTACTGCTTTAAACGTCTGGGCATCTGAATAATACTTTTGACAGTTCGTATAATTTAAAATAATAATATGCCTTTTTATCGTCTAAAATCCGTTTAAAAACGATTTTAAATGGCACAATTGTATAAAAAACCGAAAATTCGGACGATAGCCGTGGCTTCGGACGAATTTGTCGTGGATTTTGAAGCGAAAATCAATTTAAATTCAACCGTCTATTAAAAATAAGCTGTGATATGGATCCAAATACACTGCGAATATAATATAATAAAAATAATACTTTTGACGGTTCGTTTAATTTTAAACATGCTTTTTTATCGGCTAAAATCCGTTTAAAACAATTTTAAATAGCAAAATTGTATATGGTACTGTCCTAGCGGCTAGAATCGGTTTACACATTTCCGTCCCATTTGCCGAGATTTACCCTCATACCGCCGCGTAAGATATTTACACATCAAAACTGTGCAGATACGAAAACCGAAAAAATTAGGAAAATCTATTAATATATAATTAGCCATAACGTTACTGTAATATTTTTAACCTCTTCTGATTCTGTTTAGTCCGTTTTGGCTATTTCTAATCACTTTTGGTTAGTCGTTCAAACAACTTTCCGTTAGTTCCAACTTATTGATGTGTAAACATCTTACGCGGCGGTATGAGGGTAAATCTCGGCAAATGGGACGAAAATGTGTAAACCGATTCTAGCCGCTAAGGCGGTATTATATACAATTGGCCATTTAAAATCATTTTAAATGGATTTTAGATGATAAAAAAGCATATTTTAAATTAAACGAACAGTCAAAAGTATTATTTATTTATTATTATATTCGCAGTGTATTTGGATCCATAGCACAGCTTATTTTTAATGGACGGTTTAATTTAAAATGAATTTTCGCTTCAAAATCCACGACAAATTCGTCAGAACCCACGGCTATCATCCTAAAAAAGCCCGAATTTTCGGGTTTTTATACAATTTTGTCATTTAAAATCGTTTTTAAATGGACTTGAGCTTATTATTATTTAAAATTAAACGAACTGTCAGAAGTATAATTCAGATGCCCAGACGTTTAAAACAATATTGAGTCATAGCCCTCTTCTAAAATTTGCAAAATTTGATTATTGACTTTCCCAAATCTAGGGATGTCGGCCCAAGATTACTAGGTAAATAAGCTGTGTCCATATATTGATGTTATTCCTGATGGCATTAGATTATCGTGTCGAATTTGTGCAGTTAATTAATCCACTCCGAAGCTACCAGTAAGTATTATTAAATAATCCTAACTAATATTATAGATGCGAATGTGTTTGTTTGTTTGTTTCTTACGCTTTCACGCATAAATTATTCCGATCATCATGAAATTTTGTACAGATATTTTCAATAATATAGTAAAGAACATAGGACACTTTTAGCTTTTACCCGGGGCTTCGTTCGCGTTGATTTTTTATTATTTTAAACTTGATTATTAAACCTAATTTTTATTCCATGACCAAGCTAAAACGTACAGGCGACGGTCATAGCAAGTTAAAAATGCCAGTTCTCGTCCGATCACTGAAGTTAAGCAACGTCGGGCGGGGTTAGTATTTCGATGGGTGACCGCTTGGGAACACAACGTGCTGCTGTTGTTTCTTTACAATCGATGTCGTTATAGAATATGTTTACACATCAGTGTCTCGACTACTACCAGACTCGCTCAATTTTTTTTAGTCATTTGAACTGACTCCGATACGTTATAATCAAATTTAATCTTTTTGGTTAGTTTTGGTTAGCCGCAAAAATTCGGTTCGTTTTGATTAGTTTTAACTTACTTTAATATTTGCAATCTATTCCGATACGGTTTAGCTCGTTTTGGTGCTTTTGGTTACTTGTGATTAGTTTTGGTTAGTCATTCAATCAGCTTTCGTTAGTTTTAAATTATTTTAGTAATTTGAACCGGATCCGATACGTTATGGTTAATTTTAGTTAGTCGGCAAAATTCGGTTAATTCAAGTTCGTTTCACCTTACCTTAATATTTTTAATCTATTCTGATATGTTTTAGCCCATTTTGGTGCTTTTGGTTAGTCGTTCACTCAACTTTCGGCTAATTTCAGTTAGTTTTAATTTATTTTAGTTATTTGAACCGGTTCCAAAACGTTATAACCAATTTTAGTGTTTATGGTTAGTCACCAAAATGAGGTTAATTTGAATTAGTTTCAACTTACTTCAATATTTTTAATATTTTCGATACGTATTAGCCCGTTTTGGTGCCTTTAGATACTTTTGGTTAGTTTTGGTTGGTTATTCAATCAATTTTCGGTTACTTTCAGTAAGTTCCAATTTATTTGAGTAATTTGAACCGGTTCCGATCCGTTAAAACAATTTAAACGTTTTTGGTTAATAATTTAGGTCGTCGCAAAAATTCGGTTAAGTTGGGTTAGTTACTTATTTTATTCTTAATCTGTTCCGATACGTCTTAGCCCATTTTAGGTTACTCTTGATTAGTTTTGGTTAAACATCTTTTGGTTAAGTTTAGTTAGTTTTAAATTAGTTTAGTCATTTGAACCGGATCCGATACGTCATATCCAATTTTGATATTTTTGGTTAACTTTAGTTAGTCGCCAAAATTCGATTAATTGTTAGTTTCAACTTGTTTTAGCCCCTTTTTATGCCTTTGGATACTTTTGGTCCATATTGGTTAGTCCTTCAATCAACTTTCGGTTAATTTCAGTTAATTTTAATTTATTTTAATCATTTGGACCAGTTCCGTTACACTATAACCAATTTTAGGGTTTTTGGTTAGTCACCAAAATTCAGTTAATTTAAGTTAGTTTTAACTTACTTCAATATTTTAAATCTATTTCGATGCGTTTTAGCCCGTTTTGATGCTTTAGTTACTATTGGTTAGTCGTTCAGTCAAGTCTCAGTAAAGCTCAGTTAGTTTTAATATATCTTAGTCATTTGAACCGGTTCCGGTACGTTATAAGCAATTTTAATGTTTTGGTTAGTTTTAGTTAGTCACCAAAATTCGGTTAATTTGGGTTAGTTTTAACTTACTTCAATATTTTTAATCTATTTCGATACGTTTTCGCCCGTTTTAGTGCTTTTCGTTAGCCTTGGATAGTTGTTCAATACACTTTCGATTAGTTTCAGTTAGTTCCAATTTATTTTAGTCATTAGAACTAATTCCGATTCGTTATAATTAATTTAAGTTTAAATAAACAAGCTAACACGATCTCTCACGCGTACGACGGCAATGTTATGTGTGGCAAATGTAGTATGCACTTTTTCACGATTTGAGACCCTATTTAGGAAAACAGAAACATTTTCAATGGTAAAACAAAACGATAGCCTAAACCCGCAAGCGCGACTATGCAACAGATCTCTCACAAGGTACATGCTCGTTTACTGTTGCAACGTTGCGCCCTCCGCCCGACGGTCGTAAAATATCAGTATATTTACGTCCGTCGATCGCGAACCTCTGTTAAAATACAGCTGCTTCAAATGCTCCGCGTAACGCGCGTATACGGGCCACAATGAATTTGGCAGCGGTGCACGTTTTGTGTCGGAACGTTGTGTCCGCATTTAGAATAAGCGGCATTTTGCGAGCATTTCATACCAGATTTATTGTTAAATATTAAATATTACTTTAAGCCGCTCACGTTGGTCTGTTTTCGAACTAGTGACTGATGTCACTGACTATTATTTCCGTCTCAAGGTATAGTTATTGTTTGTATAAACTATGCACTTGACTGGCTGTGCTTGCTGCTAAATCTATTACATAATTCCAACTCTTAAAAAATACATAAAGCGATTAAAATTCTATCTCCGCCAATTGACATATAGTTGTAGGTCAGTTGGGAGAGGGGAGACAAATTTAGATTTAGTACGAAATTACTCAATTACAAAAAGAATTATGCCGGATGTAGCAACTTTTCAATTGAATGGAAGAGTAAGCAAGAACAATTGCCGTACTTTCCCCCAAGAAAGTAATCCCCGTGAGTTCTTAGAATTCGAAAGGAACTCTCCAAAAGTGAATGTTTGGTGCGCAATATCTTCTGCTAAAATTTACGGTCCATTTTTCTTTATGGAAAATACGATTTTTAATGCGAATTATACAGACATGTTAGAGATTTTCTGCTTCCCGCAACTTCAGCAAGAAGGTATCATAGACCAAATTTACTTTCAGCATTATTCTGTTGTCGCTAGAAATTTTCTAGATAGAGTGATACCAAATAGATGAATAGACCGGGAGGTCCAATTACATGGGCTTCATACTCTCCAGGTTTAACGATTCCAGACTTTTTTTTTATGGTGGTACATAAAGGAGAGTTGCTACAATTAATTATCGGAAAATTTGGAAGATCTGAAACAAAACGTAAGAAATGTAATTAAAAAGATTGCTCAGGAAACGATGCTAAGTTCCTACACCAATTTTTTGTTTAGACTTTCTAAATGTGTTGAAGTTAATGGCGGGCATATTCAACAGTTGCTTCATTAGACATTTTGACGATTTTTCCTGTATTAATAAAAAAGTTTATTAGAACATTAAGAAGATTTGTTTAAACCTAATTTTAGCATTACAATTTTTTTCCATATCTTGCAAATATTATACACAATGAACTACTGCAGTTATATTCTAATAATTTAAAACTATCTGTAAGAATATGAGTAGATTTAGCAACGTTGTAAGAAACATTAACGACAACTAAGTAAACGGATGATGATTTAGCCATATGCCGTTTGCAAGGTTTATACAAATAACTCCTAGAAAACTAAAATTAATGTGAACAAACTATACATTTTTGAAAAGAGGAACTGTTAGACCGTCCAACGAGGCAAAAATATACAGGGTGTTCTGTTTAAAATATACCAGCAATATGATGTCAAAAATAGCATTTTTTTACAGTCTTGTGACAAATATTAAAATGTGACAACATTGCAGAAAAAAATGTATGGTAATTGTAAGACAATTAGTGAAAACCACACCTTGATATCTTTTTTAGATTTCGAGATATAAGCATTGAAAATGTGTCACTTTTCAGTGGGACACCCTGTACTCAACCTTTCAAAATTATCATAATTTAAATTCAACTGATCCCGGTATACTATTATGAAATTATGTACTGACTAAAGAGCTGTCTTCATTTGAAGCCCTGTACCCAAAGGCCTACATATTTTAATAAAAACTAGCCCCAAATCCGGGTATTCGAACAATTCCTATCAAGGTTCATAACATAACAGTCGACCTTTTCCCCCGGACGCATCTCACAAGAATGCGGGGAATTCCCCGCTTCTCGACGGAATGCCGTAACGAACTAATTTAATTTTTGTGATATTGCGCTTGAATATTTCACTCGACGGTTCATATCTTTCGGAAACATTGAGGCAACGTCGTTTTCCCTTTTTTAAAAAACGCTCGCTTAACATGGCCGGAATTCCTTCAGATTATCAACGGCGATATTGTAAAACGATCTGTTGTTCTGACGGCCGATTTTACGATATGACGACGATATTATAATGATTTATTCCGCTTTTATATCGGCACCAAAAATCTGAAATGAATAAATTTTTGTTTGGTCGAAGGGCAATTAGGTGCGTTCATTTTTAAAATATTTAATAACGATTCATTTAAGCAAAAACATATGAATATTTTTAAAGATATTTCATATTAGCTGGTACAGTTCTACTCGAAATGAGAAAGTACGAACGTCAACTTTCGAGAAAAAATTGCAATAAAAGCTCATTTATTTAATATACTCATTTAAAATAATTATCGTATCAGGGACCACCCAATTTTGACTGGTTCATCACTTCCTGGGGGGCATGTTAAGACATCTTCATAGGCCCGGGACATAAATTTTTGATCAGAAATAAAAATCGTATCATGCAATGCGACGTTGCCATTTGTATCTGAATCAGGACATGTTAGTGGAGCTTTACTTCTTTTCTCTTGGTAATGAACTTAATAGGAAACGTTTCAACGTTTACGCTTTGATTATATTAAATAACGCTTCGATTGGCATCATTAAATTATTTGATTAAAATTATATACCTTCGTCAGACCTATCGAGTTTATAGTTAATGCAAGACATACAATTAATTTTGACTTGGTTGGTTTGAGTTTCGATTGGTCTTGGTTTATTTTGGTTGTATTGAGTTTGGACATAAGTCTAGATTAGAGCACTTTTGGTATTTTGATAAGGATTTGTCAGGGTTTTGAAATGATTGATTTTAATTGTCAGAAATTTGATCATCGCGATTTTGACATAACAGGCCCTTAATATAGAATAAAATTTTACAATGTTAGCATTTTGAATTGTCAAAAACAAGGACCTAACAGTGGGGATATTGATTGGCAGGATTCAGAATTATCACATAAGTGTTAAATTTTGACACAATCAACGTTTTATCCTATCGAGTTTGACATAGTCGTGAGTTTTATCAGTCTAGATTGCGATTCGATTTTGATATGGTGGAGATTATCATTTTTCGGAATGTCGACTTATCAGCAATTCGATTATATGAAATATTTATTTTTAGGCGAAATTTTAGTTTGTCATACATTTGATCATCAGAATATTAACATCAGAAATTTGGTTTCTTAGGATATTGATGGACAGGATCCTGAATCGCTTGGTTGTCAGAATTTTGATATAGTCGATATTTTATCAAGATTTTGATTTAGCTGCGACTTTGATTCGTTTCTTTACGATTATAAGGATTATAATTTATCGGGATACTGATTGCTAGGAATTTGAATTATCAGGATATTGTCATTGTATTGATTATCAGAATATTAATTGTCAGAATATTGATTGTCAGAACATTAGTTGTCATCTTTTCATCGTCGGGATTTTGATTTATCTATGTATATTGTCAGAAATGCTGTTATTTGATTATCATGATTTACATAAAGTTCCAATATGAACTCGAGGATTGCAAAAATTTTGACATAATAGGAATTTACTTGTCGGGATTTTAAATGTAAAAATCTGATTTGAAATTGAATAATCAGATTTTTTGCGAAATAATTTTGATTTTGCAGAACCTAAATTTATCGAAAGGTTTTATTGCAGGAAGTTCGATAATGCCGAAATGTGAAATGCTCAAGATAGTCTATAATTTAATATTTGTAGCCGGAATAGTTATGTTAGAAGATTCGGAGCATTTAAGAGTGAGAAATAAGATTATCGTTGTCGGGATATTAATTGCCAGGATTCCTAGTTGTCAGAAATCTGATTACTTAATTACGAAGATCTCGGTATAGTTGCAATATTGTTTAAACTAAATGTTGGGTGGTTTAATTTTGACTTCATAAAATTTCTATATAGTCGGAATATTCAGTTGAAAGAGATTTGATTGCAGGAGGACATTGTAACAGACGTGATTTTAATTTTTCGATTACTTAATTGTCAGAAACTTGTTATGATTGAGATGTAGATTGTCAGGAATTTGATTATCACCGTTATTGTATAGAAGAGGTTTTCATTTATCAGGAATTAAATTGACGGGATTTTGTTTGTCGGAATTTTGATTATATGGATTTTGTTTTGTCAAGCTATTTATAAACCGTCAGGGTTTTGAATTGTCAGGTTTTGACAGTCGCGATTTTCATTTGTCGTTATTTTAATTGTCAGGATTTTGGTTTGCCAGAACCTTCGCATAGATTAGATTTCTTGGTTGTCGGAGTTTTGAAACACCAGGAAGCCGTTGTTCAATATTTTCATTTAACAAGAATATTTCTCAGCCAGAATATTGATTATTAGGATTTTGAATCGCTAAAAACTAAAATCTAATAGTTCTGATTATGATGTAATCCGAATTTTTATTTGCGGCCATACTGATTGGCAGGATTCTGAATTATCATTAATTTGATACGTAATTGTCAAGACCTTTATATAATCGACATTGAAAATTGTCAGGATGTTCATTGTTAAGATTTTAATAAAATGGATTGTGATTTGAAATGATTTTGACATGGTGGCGATTTTGGTTTGTCAAGAATTTGATTATCTGGATAATTACACCGCAAATTTGGGTTTTTAGGATTTTGATTGTCAGGATCCTGAATTGCTGGGAATATGATTATTTGGTTCTCAGGATTTAGATACAGTCGGGATTTTAATTTATCAGGATATTAATTGTCAATATTTCAATTTAGCTGAGATTATGATTTACCCAATTTTGACTGACAAATTTAGTTCATCATGATTTTTGTTCCTCAGAATATTGATAGTCAGGATTTTAATTTGTTAGGATATTGATATTGTTATTATTTTGATTAGTGAGGTCTTGTTTCGTCAGGATTTTAATGTTTTGATATGAATTAGTAGGATATTGATTGTCAAAATGCGGTTTGTCAAGATTTTTATATAGTCGGGATATTGATATATCTTAATTGTTATTAATTATGATATTTGATTGTCAGAATTTTAATGCAGTTCGCATTTGAATTCATCAAGATAAAGATTGTCAGAAAGTTAACATAGCCGGATTTTGAATCAACATAACTGTGTTTTGTCGATATTTTGAAAGTCATAATTTTATTTAAAGAAAATCTTCTGAAGAATTTAATTATCAGATTTTCATTGTGACTATCAGAATGTTGATTTGGTAGAACTTTAATATATTACAAAATAATTTTTAGAAATTCGATAATATAGTCGGGCTACGTATACGTCAGGATATTAGTTATCAGAATTTTGACGCAATATTGATTTCCAGGTTTCTGGATCTAGATTTTTCTCGTCAATTTGTCAATCATATTCTAAATAGCCAAGAATTTTATTGTTATGATTTCGAGTTTAGGGGTTCTGTAGCAGCATTTAAGTTGGTCGGGATTTTACATCTCGTAATTTTGTTTTTTTTTAGGATTTTATTTTATCGGGATTTTGATTTGTTGACATCTTGATTTATCAGGGATTTGATTAAGAGATTCTTGATTGTTGATTTTTGTGAAGGGTTTTTGTAGCTGGATTTAAATTGGCCGGGATTTCTCATCTCGTAACTTTGATTTTTTAGGATTTTATTTTAATCGGGAATTTGATTTGTTGGAATTTTGATTTATCAGGAATTTGAACGAGTGATTCTTGATAATTGATTTTTTTATTTGTTATGACCTTAAGGAATTCGAGACTTTGATATTACCGGAAGGAATCTAGGATTCACTAAGAATTTAACTCAAGATTTTAATGTAGTTAGACTATTTATTAATCGGGATATCAATTTTGAGGATTTGGTATTTTCAGAAATTTGATTGTCAGGATTTTGGTATGGTCTAGATCTTTTTTCTTAATTTGTCAAAACGGATATTGATTTGTTGTGATTTTAATTTTTCAGGCATTTGATTAAGAGAATCTTAAATTTTTTGGTTGTCAGGATTTTGATATAGTCGGGATTTTAATTTATTAGGATTTTAATCGTCAAGATTTCAATTTAGCTGCAGTTTTGATTTACCGAACACTGAAGTGCCAGAAATTTTATGCCGTTGTCAGTATATTGATCTATATGATTCTTAGTTGTCAAAAACCTAATTACATAATTATGAGAATTTTGGTATAGTTATCATAATGATTGGACGATATGTTGGTTGTTGGTATCTTGATTTCAAACATTTTAGATATATATTCCGAATTTTGATTACTATTTTATTATGATATTTGTCAGGAATGTAAAGGGTTATTATACAGACGGTCTTTTTCGTCAAGAGTTAAATTGTCAGGATTTTGTTTGTCAGAATTTCCATGTCGTAGAAATTTTGGATTGTATGATATTGTATGTCTTTTGTTTTCTCAGGAACTCGTCAAGTTATTGATTGTCGGGAATTTGATATACCCGGATTTTTAGTTGATATATCTTTGAGTTGTCGGAATATTGAATGTCATAATAATGTTATTTGAAGGAAATCTGGTTTGTCAAGATTTTGACTTTTCATTGTGATTGTCAGAATGTGGATTTATTCGAACTTCAGTAATATATTAAAAAAATCATTATGTGAATCTTAAGATTGTTCAGATTTAATATTGATGGAATTTTGTTAGTCAAGATTTTATTATAGTTGGAATATTTATACGTCAAGATATTCATTATCACAATTTTAAAGTGTCCGAAATTTAATTGTTTTTGTTAGATTATTGATTTTCAGGATTATTAGTTGTCAGAATTCTAATTACTTAATTATGAGAATCTTTATGTAGAAACCATAATGATTGGACGAAATGTTGGTTGTTGGTATCTTGATTTGAAACAAGTTCGTTTTGTTAGATTTTTTTCACAGATTTAATTTTGTTATTATGAAGATATAGATTTGTCAGGAAATTAATTATAAGAGTTAAATTTGCAGGATTTTGTTTGTCAGAATTTCGGTGTTGTTGGAATTTTGGTCTGCATCATTTTAATTTTTGATACTCTGATACTGTTTTTTTTCTCAGGAATCTGGCTGTAATGATTTTAACAGGATATTGACAGTGAGAATTCTGACTTCTTAAAATATTATTTGCCAGGATTTTTAATTGCTAGCAGTATGATTATTTGGTTGTCAGGATTTTGACATAGTCGGGATTTTTATTTATTAGGATATTGATCCTCAAGATTTCAATTTATCTGCGATTTTGATTTACCAACATATTTTGACTGACAAAATTTAATTATTCATGATTATCATTCCTCAGAATACCGATAGTCCAGATTTTACTTTGTCAGGATTATGGGTGATTATTAAAATATTGATACAGCCACTATTTTGATTAGTAAGGTCTTGTTTTGTGAGAATTTTAATGTTTCTATATTGATTATCAGAATGCTGATTATCAAGTTTTTTATGTAGTCAAGATATTGAATCATCTAAACTGCTATTTGATTGTCAGGATTTTAATACGGTTCGAATTTTAACTCGTCAAGATCTTGATTGTCAGGAATTTGATATAGCAAGATTTTGATTGAATTAACTTTGACTTGTCGGGGTTTTGAATGCCATAATTTTAATTGAGGGAAATCTAGTTTGTCAAGATTTTTACTTAACTAACTTCAATTATCACATTTTCATTGTGACTGTCAGAGTGTGGATTTGTCAGAACTTCCGTATATTAAAAAATTCATTGTAGGAATTCGATATTGTCGAAATTTCAATTCTTTAAGATGGTCGAGGTTTAATATTGCTGGAATTTTGTTGGTCAAGGCTTTAATATAGTCGTAATGCAGGGTATTGATTATCAGAATTTTGAAGTACCAGAAAATTGATCTGTCAGAAATCTAGTTACTTAATTATGAGAATTTTAATATAACTACCATAATGATTGGACGAAATGATGGTTGTTAATGTCTTGATTTTAAACAGTTTCGATATAAGGTCAAAATTTTGATTTGTCAGTAATTTGACTGTAGGAGTATCGTTTATAGATGGGATTTTAATTTTTCAATGATTTAATTGTCAGAATTTTATTAAGATCAAGATATAGATTTATCAGGAATTTAATTATAAGGGTTATTATCTAGAAGGTATTTTTTTGTCAAGAATTAAATTGTCAGGATTTTTATGTCAGAATTTCGATGTTGATTTTTGACATTTTGATATTATATGACTTTTGTTTTCTCAGGAATATGACTGTAAGGATTTTACCAACAGGTTGAATTTGAACTCGTCAAGATATTGATTGTCAGGAATTTGATATAACCATATTTTGAGTTGATATAACTTTGACTTATCGAGATTTTGAATATCATAATTTTATTGAAGGGAATCTGGTTTGACCAGATTTTGACTTCTCAAGAATTCTTTTATCTGATTTTCATTGTGATTGTCAGAATGTTGATTTGTCAAAACTTTAAAATATTAATTGTAGAAATTCGATATTGTCAAAATTTTATTTTTTAAGATTGTCGAGATTTAATATTGTTGCAATTTTGTTACCCAAGATTTTAATATATTCGGAATATTTGTAAGTTAGGATGCTGATTACCAAAATTTTGAAGTTATAGAAATTTGATTGACGTTGTCAAAGTATTGGTTTCCAGGATTCTTAGTTGTCAGAAATCTGATAAGTTAATTATAAGAATCTTGATATAGTTACGATATTCGTTGGACGAAATGTTGGTTGTTGGTATCAATTTCGATATATAGTAAAAAAATTTGATTTGTCGGAAATTTGACTGTAGGAGGATCGTTTATAGATGGGATTTTAGCTTTTCAATGATTTAATTGTCAGAATTTTATTAAAATTAAGATATAGATTTGTCAGCAATTTAATTAAAAGGGTTATTATATAGACGGTATTCTTTGTCAAGAGTTCAATTGTCAGGATTTTGTTTGTCAGAATTTCGACGTTGTTGAAATTTTGGTCTTCCGTCGTTTTGATTTTGACATTTTGATATTGTATGACTTTTGATCTCTCAGGAAGCTGATTGTAAGGATTTCAATACCAGTTTGAATTTGAACTCGTCAAGATATTGATTATCAGGAATTTGAAATAACCAGATTTTAAGTTGATATAACTTTGATTTGTCGGGATTTTGAATGTCATAATTTTAATTTTACGAAATCTGGTTTGTCAAGATTTTGACTTTTTAAGAATTTAATTATCAGATTTTCATTGTCATTATCAGAACTTCAATATATTAAAAAAGTCATTGGAGGAATTTGATATTGTCGAAATTTGAATTTTTTATAATTGTCGAGATTTGATAGTTTTGGAATTTTATTATTGTCGTTGTTGAGCCATTGATTTCTAGGATTCTTAGTTGTCAGAAATCTTGTTACTTAATTATGATAATATTTATATGGCTACCAAGATGATTGGACGAAATGTTGGTTGCTGGTAGCTTGATTTCAAACAATTTCGATAAAGAGGAGATTTTGATTTGTCAGAAATTTGACTGTAGAACGATCGTTTATAGACGGAACTTTAATTTTCCAATAATTTTATTGTCAGAATTTTATTAAGATTAAGGTGTAAATTTTTAAGGAATTTAATTGAAAAGGGTTATTATATAGACGGTGTTTTTTGTCAAGAGTTAAATTGTCAGGAATTTGTTTGTCAGAATTTCGAGGTTGTTGGAATTTTAGTCTGTCATCCTTGTGATTTTTGACATTTTGATGCTTTTATTTTCTTAGGAATCTGACTGCGAGTATTTTAACAACAGCTTGAATTTGAACTCGTTAAGATATCGATTATTCTAGAATTTGATTTACCTAGATTTTGGGTTGATATAATTTTAACTTGTCGGGATTCTGAATGTTATAATTTTAACATCAAATCTGCTTTGTCAAGAATTTAATTATCAGATTTTCATTGTGATTGTCAGAATGTGGATTTGTCAGAACATCAATATATTGAAAAATTCATTGTAAGAATTTTATATTGTCGAAATTTTAATTTTTTGATATTGTGGAGATTCAATATTGTTGGTCAAAATTTTAATATAGTCTTAATAGTTATACATCAGGTTATTGATTTTCACAATTTTGAAGCGCCAGAAATTTGAATTGCGAGAAATTTGAATGATTTTGAATGATTGCTAGAATATTGATATTCAGGATTCTTAGTTGTCAAAAACCTGATTACTTAATTATTAGAATCATGATATAGTTACTATAATGATTGGACGAAATGATAAATCTTGATTTCAAATAGTTTCGATATAGTCAGAATTTTGATTTGTCAGAAATTTGACTTGAGGAGGATTGTTTATAGACGGGATTTTAATTTTCCAATGATTTAATTGTCAGAGTTTTTTTATGATGAAGATGTAGATTTGTCAGGAATATAATTGTAAGGGTTATTATTTAGACGGTGTTTTTTTGTCAAGAGATAAATTTTCACGATTTTGTTTGTCAGAATGTCGATGTTGTTGGAATTCTGGTCAGCCATCGTCTTGACATTTTGATATTGTATGACTTTTATTTTCGCAGGAATCTGACTGTAAGAGTTTTAACAAAATCAGAATATTTATTAGTCAGGATATTGATTGTAAGAATTTTGATTTATCAGGATATTGACTTTGAGGCTTCTGAATAATCAGAAATAGGACAAGATTTCATTTACCATCTTGTCAAGATATTTGTTGTCAGGATTTTGGACTCTCAGGATTTGTGGTAGTTCCTTCGTTGCGACGTCAACGGAAGATCCATCTAAGAAAAACTTTAAAAAGTGAGAGGAATTATAGGAGGGAACATTATGGACCGATATATAAAATTACTAGCTTAGCGCTTTGCATTTACAATATAGGTATACTTAAATTGAATAATCGGCAACGTTGCACGACGACTGACACCTATCGATTAAACCGGTCGAAATTCAGGCCCACGAACACTCGGTATATTTATGGGCATTAACGGCCGAATTTTTAATAACTTCATATTATACACAAACAGTTAAATCAACACGGACCTTTTAATGGCCCTTAATATTCGTTCGCGTGACATGCATTCGCGATTAACCGCGAGCCGATGCCGTCACGCGGGTGGGCTTCTCGAGGCTTTTTCTTTATTAATATTATATGATTTGTTGCTTTTAATTATAAAAAAGCACGACATAACAGGCGCTGTTCAAATTTTTATATTTTTGTACTGATTGAAGCTGTGCGGCGTCGAAGTTAATATATCGTGTATTTGGAGTGACCAAGAAAAGTTTCTTTTGTTTGTCAATTCGGCAAGTTACGTGGATTTTTAGATTGGTTTAGTATACGACCAGTCGGGCAGTTTTGTTGGCTTTTTATGAGGGATAAATCGAAAATACAAATTCAATAGTTAATATTTAAGCACATTTTCCTGGCCGCTCTCCGTGACCACATCAAATGTGAGTCACATTGTACATTGTACATGTAAACTAGAGTTTTTCGAAATACATGGAAATTCTGAAGTATTCTTTTGCATACCATTTAACCATTCCAACCACTAGGCAATTCAAAATTAGATTTCTTCTTCGGATTTAATACCAGATTGATTTTTAGTAGTTGTAGATAGAATTCGCGGTTTTCAAGCCTTAAAATAATATTAAGGATAATTTACATAGTTTCTCTTTGGCAACAGAGCCTTGCTATGATTTTCTTCACATGATCGTTATCTTTTTCTGCAAATTGTTTCTTAAGGTGGACTAAGGTTTTTATTACACCTAAATATAGTAACAAAAATACTAAAGGTTTTAAATTGTCTGGATTTTAATTTGTCAGGATTTTAATAGATTTCGATTTATCAGGATTTTGAAAGTAAAATTTTGATATTGTGGAACTTTCCTTTCGTCAGAAATCTGACTGGGAAGACTTTAATATAGTCGGAATATTTATTATGTGTCATATTAATTTTTGGCATTGGACGTATCAGAAATTTGACTGTCGGATTCTAAATTGTCAGGAATTTGTTACGATTTCGAGTCTAGGGCTCTTACAGCAGGATTTAAATTCGTCAGGATTTTGCATTTCGTAACTTTGATTTGTAGACAAAACTTGGATTTGCTACTATTTTGATTTATCAGGAATTTAATTAAGAGAATCTTGATGCTGTCGAAATTTTGATATTATCTGAAGAAATCTTGATTCGTTAGGAATCTGCCGTCAAGATTTAAATGTAGTTGGAATATTTATTTTCAGGATTTGGAACTATCAGAAATTTGATTGTCGGAATTTTGATAT
>MU182256.1:133826-145844 GCA_016904865.1 Pissodes strobi
ATTTCTTTCTCTTTAATATATGTCTTGATAATTTATTATTGGTATACCTACTTAATTTTGGTGATTTTTTGCCCCAATGTTTGTATTGTGGAGTGAAAAAATCGACTTGTTCTGTTCTTTCGCAAATTTATAGATGATTTATGTCATGTTTTTGGTTTTTTACATTTCTTTAGGTCCTGAAAATGGTAATTTGTATATACATTTAATTACATTGTTTTGTAGTGTCATTAAATTATTTTTATTTGCTGTTCCTCATATATTAGCACTTGTTACAACATATATGGTTTTCATTTATTATCATTAACAACATATTGATTCACCTGAGCAACGTTTAAAATTGTAAGAAATATTCCAGGAAATATCATTTAAATCAGTAGGTACAGGCCAAATAAATAAAAATCGACTTGTTTGGTTCTTTCGCAAAGTTTATAGATGATATATGCCATGTTAAACTTGGAAATAAATGAAATGTTTCAAAAAAATGTTTTTTGGTTTATATACATTTTTTGTAGGTCCTGAAAATGCTCGTGAAAATGGTAATTTGTATATACATTTTAATTATTTTGTTTTGTAGTTTCATTAAAAAAAATGTTTCGCTGTTCCTCATATACTCAATATTAACACTTGTTACAGCATACCTTTGTTTTTGTTTATTATCATTAACAGCATTGATTAGCCCCAGCAACGTTTCAAATATCCGAGGCCGAGGAAATATCATTTAAATCAATACATGCTAAATAAATAAAAATACACCTAAATAAATAATTTATTATTACATTTCTAATTACCTACTAATACTATAATGTAATAGTGATTTTACTGTTTATTTATTATTATTTATTTAAAATTCATTCATTTTTATACCACATTGAAAACCGCTAACGACATGTGTAACCACGATATGCGTGAAACTACACAATTATGCCGCACTAAGTTCCCTCGTCCCCCCCTACTGCTTCCCGGCCTTGTCTTCGAGCCGAGCCGGTAGTGCATAATCAGAGAAGCTCTAGAAATCGAAAAGGACGCACAGCTCAATAAGCGAGACGACGCTCTCAATATTCCAAAAATTTGGAAATCTTTTCTCAAGGTTCAAGAAAATCAATCCGGCTCCACTCAACAAACGAACCAGAACATTGCCGAAGGAAGAAAAATGGAACCAACGGAGGCGGAGTCTATGCTGCGTTACAATCTGCGCAGACGCCCACCTATAAAAGCAGACGCATACGGATCCCAACATCAGTTCGAGCCCAGAAGCGGAGCGAGCAACACTTGAAAATGTCAGATGCGATACTGGCGAAACGTCGTGAAGATGAAGAATTTCAAGACGAACGGATTGACACCCGGAATACTATTTATTTTGCTTAGGACCTTTGTAGAAAAAGAGCTTTAGTGAAGCAATTCATAAAGTGTTTTATTGAAGTAATGAAAGTCATGCTATCATAAAAACTCGAATCTTCTTATGTGTAAACGTTTGTTTTTAATATTATGAATGTCGTAATTAGTGTCGGAATTAAGATTTGTCTTATTTATTTTTGCTTAGGACTTTTGTAGAAAAAGAATTTTAGTGAAGCCATATAAAGTATAAAGTCCTGCCATAAAAAAATTTACAATCGTCATACTTACACATATATGTTTTTAGTGTTATGACGGTCGTAGAGAAGACAATGTGTGGTAACATATCCGTAAAGTATTTTATTGATGTAATTAAAGTTATAAAACTCTGCCATCATAGAAACTCGCATCTTCATATATGTAAACGATTATTTGTAATACTATGGCTCTCGTAATTAGTGTCGGAATTAAGATTTGTCTTATTTATTTTGCTTCGGACTTTGGTGGAAAAATAGTTTTAGAGAAGCAACGAAAGGCATAAAGTCCTGCGACAGGAAAATTTACAATCGTCAAACATATAAATATATATTTTTACTGTTATGACGGTCGTAGAGAAGCCAATGCGCGGTAACATATTCGTAAAGTGTTTTATTGAAGTAATGAAAGTCATATAACCTTAGAAACTTGAATCTTCATATATGTAAACGTTTATTTTTAATACTATGACTGTCGTAATTAGGGTCAGAATTAGGATTTGCCTAATTTAATTTGCTTAGGACCTTTGTAGAAAAATAGTTTTAGTAAGGCAATGAAAGGTATACAGTCCTGCCACAAGAAAATATACAATCGTCACACATATAAATATATATTTTTAATGTTATGATCGTGGTAGAAAAAACAATGTGTGGTGACATATTCGTAAAGTATATAATAATTGAAGGAATGAAAGTTATAAAACCCTGCCATCGTAGAAACTTGAATCTTCTTATATGTAAACATTTATTGTTAATACTATGACTGTCGTAATTAGTGTCGGAATTAAGATTTGTCTAATTTATTTTGCTTAGGACCTTTGTAGAAAAAGAATTTTAGTGAAGCAATGAAAGGTACAAAGGCCTATCACTGGAAAATTTACTATCGTTATACATACAAATATATATTTTTATTGTTATAACGGTCGTAGAAAAACAATGTGTGATAACATATTCTTAAAATGTTTTATTGAAGTAATGAAAGTCGTAAAATCCTGCCATCGTAAAAACCCGAATCTTCATATATGTAAACGTTTATTTTTAACACTGTGTCTGTCGTAATTAGTGTCGGAATTAGGACTTTTCTTATTTATTTTGCTTAGGACTTTTGTAGAAAAAAGTTTTAATAAAGCAATGAAAGGTATAAAATCCTGCCACTGAAAAATTTACTATCGTCACACATGTAAATATATATTTTTTATGTTATGACGGTCGTAGAAAAACAATGTGTGATAACAATTCGTAAAGTGTTTAATTGAAGTAGTGAAAGTCATAAAACCCTGCTATTCAAATATGTAAACGTTTATTTTTAATATTATGACTGTCGTAATTAGTGTCGGAATTAAGATTTATCTTATTTATTTTGCTTAAGACTTTTGCAGAAAAAGTCTTTCAGCGAAGCAATGAAATATATAAATTCCTGGCAAAGGAAAATTTACAATCGTCATACATATAATGTATGTGTGGTAACATATTCGTAAAGTGTTTTATTGAAGTAATGAAAGTCATAAAACTCTGCCATCGTAGAAATTCGAATCTTCATATATGTAAACGTTTATTTTTAATACTGTGACTGTAGTAATTAGTGTCGGAGTTAAGATTTGTCCGATTTATTTTGCTTAGGACTTTTGTAAAAAAGTGTTTTAATGAAGTGCATTCTGCGACGAGAAAATTTACAATTGTTGTATATATAAATGTATATATTTTAAATATTATGACTGTCATAGAAAAAACAGTGTGTATTAACACAGTAATGAAAGCCTTAAAAGCCCGTCATAGTAGAAATTAGAATCGTCATGTATATAAACGTTTATTTTTAATATTATGACTGCCGTAGAAAAACAGAAACAGAATGAAGGAATTAACGTCTGAATTAAAATTTGTTTTATTTATTTTTCTTAATACTTTTGCAGAAAAAGTGTTTTAATGATACAATGAAAGTTAAAAAACACCGCCACGTGAAAATTTACAATAATTTTCATAATATATAAATATATATAATGTTATGAATTAACAATGAATGGCCAAGCTACGCATAATTTCTTGACGTTTAAAGAAAAAGTACTTTATGTCAATATCTTAGTCATAAGACCTGAAAGCCGTTCAAAATCCTAGTTCAAGTACGTTGGATATTTTCGTTCAAATAAACAGACACATTTAGTATGTACAAGCTTTTATTAGTAACCGAAATAATCACATGTAAAGACAACACGATAAATTACATACAACTATATACAAAAAGTCCCGATCACAAATTTACTGACAAATGCTGTACCTCATGGTCTCGTTGCACACTTTGCACTTGACGTGGCAACAAAAATGAAACTCGCACTGACAATTTTTCTGCACCACTTTACTATACGTATGGAAACCTCTTGCGCAACACAAGATCCCGCATCCGTCCTCGCCTGGCGAGGTCTCGTTGCATTTCCTACCTTGAGTGCCGAAGCTGCCCAACGTGCTGTTGGGGTTGCAAAAATTCGAGGATTCCTCCGAGTACACCAGATCGGCTCTGCCGGGTGGCTTGATGGTGTCCCCTTCTGGGATGAAGCTTTGCCCGTCGTTTCCGGGTATCACTTTGGCCGCCCCGTCGAAACGTTGTTTCAGTCTGTTGCCGACCTCACGAAAGCTGGGCATTTTTCGCATGCACGTTTTGAGGGTGCACGACCCGGATAGGCCGTGACACTTGCACTCCTTGTGCATGTAATTTTTTATTGCCTGGAACAAAAATATGTAATTAGAGATCACGTTTTTCGCTGAATATTTTGAGTAATACAATTTTATTAAATATTATTTTTCTTTAATTAGGTTGGTAAAATTCTTCGGCATGATTTATTATAGGTTTAGAATATCTACAGTTTTTATACACAGTTGATATACATAATAAGTATTAATAAATTTCTAGTTGAGGTACGCTAAAGCTACGGTTATGAGTTATAGCTTGAGTTAGTTTGGGTTGAGTAATTTTGATGTATGAATTTTTAGCTTTGGATTAGATTTGGTCAATCTTGGTTTGTCTGGAGTAGTTTATACGCTACCTATTTTTGTGAGATTTAAATCTTGGTTTAGTTAGACTTACTCGATCAAAATTGTGGTTTCGGCGATTGTGATTTGTTTATTTCCGATGGTACGTACATTTTTGAATTGTATTACATGAGTTATATTTTGCGTCAATTATTATTCGAAAAAATCTATTTTTGGGCAATAATTTCAATTTAAATTTGAACTGCTTTATTGCCATAAAAAATCTCGCTAGCAAAGCATGTTAATCATAATACATCTAAATATTATTTCTAGAGTTTCAATTTAATAATAATTGTTATTCGGTAAATTGTGATTCGATGCCTTCCGCATTCGATAAATTTGAATTTTGAATAATTCAAAACCACAATTTATCAAAAGCATAACACATCAAATCACAATTTATCGATTAACAATTGGTTTTCCAGAGAATCAGTTGTCGTTCAGTGAATTATAATTTCTATTTTTTGTGATTCGATAAAATGTGCTTGTAATCCATTGTATTATTGATCAATAATTATTGCTATTTCTTCAATATAAATTTGATGAATTATTTCTTTAGCAATTGTTCTTCAATGAATAATGATTCGATGCATTTCCCTTTCAATCCTCAATTCACTTCCAAACAATTGCGATGCGTTAAATTATGCTTTAAATTAATTTTGTTATTGTATAATCATGGCTCGATAAATTGTATTTTTGGTCAATTTCTGTTTGATCAATTGTTAGTCGATGTGTTGGGATCTTAATAAATTGCGATTGTATCAATATAGTTTTTGAATCTAATATTATGTTCGTAATATTTGTGATTGGGTAAATTTTGTGTTTGAATCATTTTTGTTGAATCTTTACTCGATGAACTCTAATTCGAGAAATTGTGATTTGGTTCAACTGTGATTCGATTATAATATGGGCCTCCATTAAATTGGGTTACGATTAATTGGGACTTTAATATTTGTTATTCTAATAATTAAATTTGACTTGATGAAATTTGTGTTTGATAATTTATAATTGTAATTGAGTGGTGCTGAGATTTATTTTGGATTAATTTGCATTCAACCAATTATGGGATTTCGCTTAATTGTGATAGATGAATTTTGTTTCTTTTTTCAACTGTAATAGGATGAATAATTATTGTGCTCTCAATGATTTGCTTTTTAAATGATTATTACTTGCTGAATCATGCATTTAAAGAATAATTGTGTTTCGGATCAATTGAGATTCAATGATGAATTGCGTTTTTGGCTAATTGTGTTATTACCAATTATTGTTCCATGATGTTTTTTTATCAACTTTTACTCGATCAATTGTGCTGTGATAAATTGTGCTTATATGATCAAATGTAATCTAACAAATCAGGCATCCCCAATTTTTTTTTATCAAAGGCAACTTGACGAATTGTGTTTCGATTAATTATGTTTTTCCAATTCTTGTTTCAAGAATTTTGTTTTTGATGAATTTTTATTCTATAAATTGTGATTTTATGAATTATGCTTTATATGAACTGAGTACTCGATCAAATGTGATTTCGCGACTCGAGCAGTACCCATGAATTGTCTTTTTCTAATGAAAAGTGAGTTCACGAATTGTGCCTCTAACTTATTGTAATTCGATTAACTGCCATTAGATGAATTTTGATCTTAAATAATTTTTGTAGAATTTTTACTTCATCGACTGTATATCGACGAGTTGTGTTTTGGTCCAAATTGTAATTCGATATTGTCATTTTACCAGTTGTCATTCGAATATTAAGGCTTTTGGTAAATTGGGATTTAATAATAAAATTGTGATCTTAAAAATTGCTATTTTAATCAAATTTTGTTTGATGAGTTGCGTTTTTGATCAATTCATATTCGTTTAATTTTTATTGAATTAATTATGCTTTGGAATATTCGAAATGTGCGAGTTGATTATATCTTTGATTAATATATAATTAATCAATTGTATGATGTCGTTCAAATGTGATTAGATAAATTTTGTTTTTGTTCAAATGTGATCCGACGAATAATGCTCTCGATGATTTGTTTATCAAACAATTGTTATTAGATGAATTACGCTCTGAATTAAATGTGTTTTCGATCAATTAAATTTCGATCAATTATGCTTGTGATTAATTGTGTTTTTATGAAATATTGTTTTATGAATTTAATTTTTAATCAATTGTGATCCAATGAATTGTGCTTCCTATGAAATGTGTTTTCAATCAGTAAATGTGCTTTCGATTAATTGTGTCTTTCCAATTACTTTTCCATGAATTTTGTTTTTGATGTCCTTTATTCAATCAATTGTGATTTAGTGAGTTGTATTCTATATGAACTGAGTTTTCGACCAAAAGTGATTTCACGAATCTAGCACCCATAATTGCTCTTTTTATTTAATTGAGTTGAATGAATAATGCTCTCGATGATTTGTTTTTCAAACAATTGTTATTCGATACATTACGCTTTCAATTAAAAGTGTTTTCGATTAATTGCGTTTTTATGAAATATTGTTCTAGGAATTTCATTTTTAATCAATCGTGATCTAATGAATTGTGCTTCCTATGAACTGTGTCTTGAATCACACGTGATTTAGCGAATCGAGCATCCTATGGTTGCTGTTTTGTGATGAAAAGTAAATGTGCTTTCGATTAATTGTGCTTTTCCTATTATCTTTTTATGAATTTTGTTTTTGATGAATTGTATTCTATATGAATTGGGTTTTCGACCAAACGTGATTTCACGAATCTAGCACTTACAATTGCTTTTTTTCTATGCAAAAGTGAGTTGATGAAATGCGCATTTAATCAATTGTGATTCGATTAATGGTCACTGAGTGAATTTTGTTCAATGAGTTGTGGTTTAGTTCAGTTGTGATTCGATATGGTGTGTAATTGTCATTCTATCAGTTATCATTCGATTATCGGACTCTTGGTAAATTGAGTTTTAAAGATTGTGATTCTAAAAATTGGCATTTAAAACAAATTTTGTTTGATGAATTGCGTTTGTGATCAATTCTTATTCGTTAAATTTTTATTTGATTAATTATGGTTTGGAATAATTGAGATGTGAGTTAACTATATCTCTGATTAATTTGCAATCAATCAATTGTGGGTTTTCGTTCAAATATGAATAGATAAATTTTGTTTTCCTTTAAATATGATCCGATGAATAATGCTCTCGGTGAATTGTTTTTCAAACAATAATTGTTTTTCGATCAACTTTAATTCGATGAATTACGCATTCAATTAATTGTGTTGCTTTTATCAAATATTTTTCTATGAATTTTGCTTTTAAACAATTTTTATTTGATCAATTGTGATTTAATGAATTATGCTTCATATTATGAACATCCTATTAATTATGTTTTTCCAATTCTTGCTCCCTGAATTTTGTATTTAGTAAATTTTTATCCAATCAATTGTGATTTGATGAATTGCCCTCTACGTTTTTGATCAAATGTTATTTAACGAATCGAGTATCTAATGAATTGTTTTTTTAGTTCAAACTGAGCCTTTGATCAATTGTGATTCGATTAATTGCCATTGAGTACATTTTGTTTTTGAATAATTTTTGTTGAAGTTTAACTTGTGATCTGTGAATCGATGTAAATTGTGATTCGATATTATGCTTTTAGTCACTTACCATTTTACCATTTGCTATATTTGGGCTTTTGGTAAATCGAGTTTCAATAAGTATTATTCTGAAAATTGTTATTTCAATCACAGTTTATTTGATGAGTTGTATTTTTGATCAATTCTTTAATTATGCTTGGAATAATTGAAATGTGAAAATTAATTTTCTCTTTGATTAATTTGTAATCAATCAATTGTGAGTTTTCGTTCAAATATGAATAGATACATTTTGTATTTGGTCCAATGTTATCCGATAAATAATGCTCTGGATGATTTGTTTTTTAAATAATTGTTATGCGATTTACTGTAATTCTATTAATTACGCGTCCGATTAATTGTGTTGTTTTTATCAAATATTTTTCTATGAATTTTGGTTTTAAACAATTCTTATTTGTTCAATTGTGATTTAATGAATTGCGCTTCCTTAGAGCATGTGTTTTTGATCAAATGTGATTTGACGAATCAAGCATTTGATTAAATGTGTTTTCCAATTCTTGTTCCTTGAATTTTGTTTTTGATACATTTATATACAATCAATTGTGATTTGATGAATTATTGTCCTCTATGTTTTTGGTCAAATGTTATTTAACGAATCGGGTATCTCATGAATTGTCTAGTCAGTTAAAAGTGTGTTGAATTGTGTCTTTGATCAGTTGTGATTCGATTAATTGCCATTGGGTGCATTTTGTTTGTGAATAATTTTTGTTGAATTTGTACTTGTGATCTGTGAATCGGTGTGAATTATGATCCGATCAATTGCCATTTTGCTAGTTGTGATATTTGGGCTTTTGGTAAATTGGGTTTAAACAAAATTTGATTAAAATTGTTATTTTAATCAAATTTTGTGTGATGAGTTGCGTTTTTGATCAATTCATATTCGTTCAATTTATATTCGATTAATTATGCTTTGAAACAATTGAAGTGTTAGAATTAATTGTATCTTTGATTAATTTGTAATCAATCAATAGTGTGTTTCGGTCAAATGTAAATAGATAAATTTTGTTTTTGTTTAATTGCGATCCGACGAATAATGCTCTCGATGATTTGTTTTTCCAGCAATTGGTATTCGATCAACTGTAGTTCGATGAATTACGATTTCAAATAATTGTGTATTCGCTCAGTTGATATTCGATGAATTATGCTTTCGATTAGTTGTGCCTTTATCAAATTTTAATATTGTTCTATGAATTACAGTATTAATCAATTGTGATTTAATGAATTTTTCTTCCTATGAACATGGTTCCAATCACATGTGATTTAGCGAATCGAGCATCCGATGAATTGATCTTTTGTGATGAAAAGTAAATGCGCTTTCGACTAATTGTGTTTTCCAAATATTTTTCGATAAAAAAAATTTTTGATGTTTTTTTTCTCAATCAATTGCGATTTGATGGATTCTTAAATCAATTAATTACTTCTCTTGTCAAAAGTAAGTTGATAAACTGCGTTTTTGTATAACTATACGATTATTGTGTTTTTTATCAATTATTGTTGTCTGTTGCGGAATTCATTTTTACCAATTCAGTTTCCGATCTTTTGTAATTCGGCTAATTGCGCTTTTGATTAATTACAGTTTGATTAATAATAATTATTAATATTAAATCAATTATGGTTTGATACATTTTGCTTTCTTTCAATTTTAATCCGATGAACTTTTCTCCATTTGCTCTTTAATCGATTGTTATTATATCAACTGTGAATCGAAAGTATGGTTTATCAATTACTACTATCAGACTACCGTAATTTGATGATTTATGCTGTCAATGCATTTTGTTTTTGAATTAGTGTGACAGTAGCACAATGAAATTTAGACTTGTTCAATTGTGATTCGATGAATTTTGATTCGAGGAAACGTGTAATAATTTGATCAAATTAATGTTATGTTTTCGATGAGTTGTTTTTTAAAGCAATCGTTATTTAATTAATTCTTATCTGATGAATTGTTTTCCTTATCAAGAGTGATTGGACGGAGTAAATGTGATTTAGATACATTTTGTACATACAATTAGGGTTCGATGAACCTGAATATTTTGTCAATGTCAAAAAGTCAAGTGGGACATTTTAAGAACATCTTAAAGTAACAAAATAAACACTAATTGGAGCATTAACGATAACCCATTGTGTGTTCCTTGAAATTTCCTGCAACAAAGGCTTGTTATTGGCTAACAGATCGAGATACTTACTAATCTACCAGCAACGTAATTGTGTAGCTTGACTAAAGTCTTCATATCACTTCTCTTCTTGTACCGAGTGTCTAGAAAATCCTTGGACCTCTTGATTCCGTACTCTATGTTTTCTCCACAGCCATCCCACGCCCAATCACCTTCTGGCATTTTCTTCTTTTTATTCTTTCTGGAAATAAAGGATATTATAAAAATATTTAATCAGTCAGCTATGATTGATAAGCATATTTTAGAATTAACCCAAACATTTTTCAATTTAAAATCGTATCTCAATGAGAGACAAAAGTAAAACGCAAGCAATACTCATCAGAGACTGAAGCTGCAACAGAAAAACATGGCAAACGATTTAGTGTTTTGCTTCACGAGAAGAGACGTGGTGCAGTCCAAACGAGAGTAGGCAATTGTTGCACGAGAGCATGAATTATGTTCTTGTTTTAAAGCTCTTCATAGAAATGTGGGCATAGATTATTAGATAAATGGTGAAAAAACAATGCAATATTTGGATTATGCACTTACCTCTTATTTCTATATTTATCACATGAACAGCCAATTTGTTCCCCCTTTGTACACGCTCTCGTCACTTGAAACGTAATTCCTGCTGCGATTATGGCATTCACGAATCCAGTCTCTCGAGTGTCTGAAAAAAAGAAACGCAAAATAAAGTACGGTTCCAATTAGGGCTGCATAAATACAGATTTTCAAGAAAAGGCAATGCTCCAATGCTGCTTGTTCTGTAGGTATAAGGTGTATAAGAGCCCTTACTAAAAAATATTTTGGAAATAGCGTTAAAAAACGTATGGAAACCGAAGCAATTGAAAAACAAAATTGAAAATCAAAGCAATGTTGCTTTGCGGTTTGCAATGTAGGGTTTTATGGAAATTTAACCTTTGCCCAAATTAAATGTAAATAACGGAGTTTTATCCACAATACCGAAACAGAATTTCTGCACTCGACGCGTGTGTCGCTAACCATGTTAGCATCATCAGGAGATCATGGATGGATAGCGAAAAGCGCGTCGGGTGCGAAAATTCTGTTTCGGTATTATGAATTAAACTCTGTTTTTAGTTTAGCAATTAAATGTTTTATTTTTTATATTGTTCAGGCCTTGTATTAACTTTTATTATTTTTCTCTAATTCTGTTTTATTTACAAAAATGTTTTGCCAGTACATTCGTGTTAATTTTGATGTACAGTTCCTACATATTCCAGCTCCGTATAAGTAATAAATTTCCGTTACTCTTCTCAATTTATTTAAAATTTTCTTTTGATTTAGCTCTGTATTAAATTTTATTGTTTATCGTTATAGTAAGACGGTTCTCTTTATGATTGTATTATAAAAATATAATTTTGTCAGTATATTTCCATTTTTCTAAACAGTCTTTTAATATTTTGGCGCTGCATAAATATTTTAATTTATTTTATTTCTTTATTCAGCTCTGATCCCTTATTAAATTTCATTGTTTAGCGCTTTCATAATACCTCTCTAATTACTGTTGGTCGTTATTACTCTCTTATATATAAAAATTATTTTTTCTTACTACATTTGTGTCAAAATTTTAGGCACAATTCTTGAATATAATCCCGCTGTATAAATATTTTAAAATCTTCTATTTCCTTGT
>MU182256.1:145944-193847 GCA_016904865.1 Pissodes strobi
TATATTTCCTATTATTCTGGTCTTTTATTTAATTTTATTGTTTACCGCTTCAGTAATATTGGTCTGATGAAACGCTTATCAAAGTTGAAACGGTTATCAAAGTGAATCGCCCGAGCGCGCGCCCCTTACATTAAGCGTGTTCCAGTATTGCAAGAGTCCTGAAATTTTCAAGACATGTACCCAGAGTAAAATGAGGATCCTGGACGAAAACTGGACCCCGTACCTCTCCCCGTTCGACCAGGAGAGGGAAGAGAAGAAAAAATTAAAATAATTAATTTCGGGAGAACGGGAACAGCTACTATGGTCCTCATGGGGGGCTACCATATGCGGGGCTCAAATTTAAGGAGAGATTTTAGAATATGTCGATATCTCTGCAACGGAGCCTCGGATCGAAAATCTAACGAGCAATGACCCCGTATTAACGGGGTCATCAGGGGGGTGGGGGAAATTATACCCCCAGACCCCACCTCATCGGATACCCAAACATTTTCGCAAAAATGGGATAAAATTGAATGATTCGTAGAAAATTGTCCGGAAAGTTAATAAACCATATTATAAAACGAATTATGTTACGTTATACGTTATAGAAATGCGGTTTTCGGCGAAAAAAGGCGAAGGGGTTCAGCTAAGAGGTCGGGCATGGCAAAAATAAAATATATGAAAAAATCGAAAATAACGTAAAAAATTTTCGGAATGTTAATAAAGGTAGTATAAAACCAAAAATGAAAAAAATAATAATAAAAAAAGGAAAAAATTGTTCGGAAAGTTAATAAAAGAATTATAAAACGAAATAAGAAAATAAGATTTATAGAAAACATAAAAAACTGTTCGGAAAGTTAATAAAAGTATTATTAAACAATATGAGTAAAAAAAATTAATAAAAAAAGCTAGAAATGCGGTTTTCGGCCAAAAAAAGTTGAATAAAATGCAAAGAAAGTGTCTAAACCTGGGGCAAATGTTGTTGAAACAAAGCTTAAAAAAATAAAAACTCAATTCCTAATACCTCGTTCAGAAGTTTCACTTCAGTTGTGTGCTAATAAAGGTGAGGCACATAATGTTCAATTTATATACATTTCTTTCCTATACTAGGCAAGTACATCAATCAAATCGCTGTTTTTTCTTCATTTTATTTAATTATTTTGCCTATACTTTGCAAGTATACAAATCAAATCGCTGTTTTTTTTTCAATTTAATTAATTATGTATTTAACAAATTTTTGTTTTATTTCGTATTGTCTAGTATTGCATTTTATTGCTTATTGCTTTATTAAAATCTGTCTGTTTTTAGTCTATATTTAAGTTTTATCAAAAAAAAGTATTTTTGACAGTAGGTTCGTGTTAATTTTTATACACAGTTCCTATGTATCTTTGGCACCTTTTTATTTTAATTTTTAAATTATTTATCGTTTTAAATATCCGGTCTGCAGTTTGTTTTATGTATAAAAATTTCCTCTTTTCAGTATATCAACACAGTTGATAAATATTTTCTCGCAGTGTTAACTTGTTTTAAAATTTGTTATATTCTTTTTAATTAATTTTATTTGATTCTAGCTTTGTATTAAACTTTATTATCTTTACTGCTTTCTTATTTATTTTCACTTTTAGGCGAAGAAGTTCAGCTACGAGGTCAGGGATGATAAAAATTGGAAGAAAAAAAGACTATGAAAAAATAATTTGTTTTTTAAAAAATTTAAAAAAACGTAAAAATATTCGGAAAGTTAATAAAAATATTATAAAACGAAATAAGGAAAACAAAATAAATAAAGAAAGGTAAGATTGTTCGGAAAGTTAATAAATGTATTATAAAACGAAATAAGAAAAAAAGATTCATAAACACCTAAAAAATTGTTTGGAAAGTTAATAAAAGTGATATAAAACGAAATGAGAAAATAAATTAATAAAAAAAAGTTAGAAAAGCGGTTTTCGGCGAAAACAAAGTTGACAAAAGGAAAAAAAGCAAAAAAAAATTTTGTGAAAAAAAGCTTAAAAATAAAAATATCTCGTTAAGAAGTTTCACTTCAGTTGTGTGCTTATAAAGGTGAGGCACTGTGTTCTTATTTATTTTCACACGTAGGCCAAGGAGTTCAGCTACTAGGTCGGGGATGTCAAAAATTGAAAGAAAAAAGACTATGAAAAGAAATTGTTTTGTAAAAATGGGAAGAAATTGAAAAAAACGTAAAAAATATTCGGAAAGTTAAAAAAATATTAGAAAACGAAATAAGGGAAACAAAATAAATAAAAAAACGTAAGATTGTTCGGAAAGTTAATAAGAGAATTATAAAACGAAATAAGAAAAAATATTCATGAAAAAACTGAGAGCATTGTTCGGAAAGTTAATAAAAGTATTATAAAACGAAATGAGAAAACAAATAAAAAAAGTCAGAAACGCGGTTTTCGGCAAAAAAATAGTTAAATAATATTTTCAAAAAAGTGTCGAAACCTGGGGCAAATGTTGTTGAAAAGAAAGCTTAAAAAATAAGAACTCTATTCCTAATAGCTCGTTCAGAAGTTTCACTACAGTTGGATGCCTATAAAGGTGAGGCACTTAATTTTTTTATTTTAATTTATATACATTTCCTTCCTTTACTATGCAAGTACAAAAGAGTTAAATTGCTCTGTTTTTTTTTTCAATTTATTTTATTATTTATGTAACAAATTTTTATTTTATGTCTTATTGTCTAGTATTACATTTTATTGTATATTGCTTAATTAAAATCTGTCTGTTTTTGGTCTATATATTCATTTTATCAAAAAAAAAAACATATTTTTGCCTGTAGGTTCGTGTTAATTTTTATACACAGTTCCTATGTATCTTAGGGACTTCTTTACTTTAACTTTGAATGATTTATCGTTTTTAAATGTCCGTTCTGCAGTTTGTTTTATGTATAAAAATGTCCTCTTGTCAGTATATTCCTATCAATTTTTCAACACAGTTTAATATTTTCACGCAGTGTTAACTTTTTTAAAATTTGCTATATTCTTTTTAACTAATTTAATTTGAGTCTAGCCTTTTATTAAACCGTATTATCTATCGCTTTAGTAATCATTTACTATTTATTTTCACCCATCATTCATTTTGTCAAAAAATGTGTGTTAATTTTTATACGCATCTTCTATATTATATTTTACTTTTGATAATCATTTTGAATTTCTCTTCTTTTTAATTATTTAATTTTTTTTTCATATCGACGTCGCATTCAATTTTATTATTTCTTCTTGTATTTCCATTGGCCTTTGGCCTGTCTTTATTTCTGATTTACTTATTAAAATATTGATTTGTCAAATATTCGAGTTAATTTTTATATATAAATTCTGAATGTTTTAACGATGTATAAGTATTTTAAAATATTCTTTGACGTATTAGATTTATTTTTATTTTCATTTGTTTCGTATTAAATTTTAATATTTACCTTTTTAGTATGACCGCCATGTTTTCGTTTGACTTTATTTTTTACCTTATTCATGAAAATGTAATTGCAATGAGAAATATACATACATTGGCCGTGTAAAAATAATTTAAAATTTTCAGTATTTTCATTCATTTATTCTGGCCTTGAGCTTTATTTTTAATTTTTGTTTTATTTCTCAGAATGTTTTTGGATCTTGTATTAGATTTAATTTTTAATCGTTTATTGTCGCTTTAATAACATTGCTTTGTTCTCTGCGTTTTGTGCATACAAAAATATTTATGTCCATAATTTGTGTTTTTATATATTTTAGCTCTGCATATATATTTTTATATTATCTTCATTCTTTTTAAGCCATTTTATTTTAATTTTGCAAATTTTAATTCTAAATAATTTATCGCTTTTGACACGCAGCAATACTTTTTGTTCAATTTAAAAATAAATCTTCATGTCGGTATATTCCTGTTAATGTTCCAAGAATATTTTCAAGCTTTATAAACATTTTTTGATTTGCTATGTTCTTTTTAAATTATTTTATTTTATTTTGGCCTTGTATTAAATTTAATATTTAATTAGTTTCCTATATTTTTACTTGCCCCTATTTCTATTTGATTTACAAGCAATCCTTTTGTCAGTATATTCTTAATAATTTTTATAGGCAGTTGCAATTTTATATTTTAGTGCTATCAATTTACTTTCCTTTTTATGATTCATTCAGTTTTAGTATTTATCGTTTTAGTAAAACCGCTTAATTTATTTATTTTAATTTCATTTATAAAAATGTGATTTTGTTAGTAAATACATGATATTTTCATGAGCATTTGTGGTGAAAAATATATACACTGGCGGTGTAAAAATATTTAAAATTTTTTGTATTTTGCTTGATTTATTTTATTTTACTTGCTGCTTCATAAAACGGCTCACTTTTGCGTTATTTCCTATTTTTTATGTATTTCTAAAAATGTTGCCTTGTCCGTATATTCTCAGTAATTTTTAAATATAGTTTTTATATATTTTAGCGCTGTATAAACATTTTATAATTTGCTATGTTCCTTCTAAATTATTTTATTTTATTTCGGTCTTATATTAATTGCAATTTTTACCGCTTTAGTAACACCGTCGTATATTTTTACTTATCTCTTTTTCTATTTGATTTTTAAACATTCCTTTTGTCAGTATATTTTTAATAATTTTTATATTCAGGTCTATTTTATTATTTTTATATGAAAACCTGTATGATTTGACATTGTACAAATATTTTAAAATTTTCTTAGCTGTATATATTTTAGCACCGTAGAAAAATTGTAACAATTTAATCGGCGCATGTTAATTTATTTTATTTTAATTTTATTCGGATCTTGTATTAATTTTATTATTTACCGTTTTACTCTTACACCTACTTTTGTTCGTCTCTATTTTCGCTTTTCATATGGGTTTGCTAGTAAATTCATGTTCATTTTATACCGATTTCCTATATTACTTAGCTCATTATTATTAATTTGTTTTAGCTCCTCGTTATGTTGTCGCTAAATAAGTATTTCTAAATTTATTTATTTTAGTTCTGATTTTATTCTAACGCCATATTAAATTTTATTATAAACAAATTATAACAGGCAGTGTGGTGGTGAGCCTTTCGAGCACTCCACTGGCAAGTTTTAAATGTGTTTTATGTCAAGTACAATGTGTACTAAAAATGACCAATCAAATTGAAAAAAAGTCCATCAGTGGCGTGCCCGAGGAGCTTATCATAAATGTAGGCCTACCCTTTAATTCGCATTGTTAATCAGATCATAGCTGGTAATGTGGTGGCCAGGATGTTTTTATTTTAATTTTAGATAACATATAAAATACGATAATAATGATCTATTATTTCATTAAGTTTAACAAGAAATTTCGGATATACACCATTTAAATATTGAAATGTCTGAAAAAGCACATGCGAAACGTTCAATATGAAAAAATAAGTGTTTTGCTACCCTTCTACAATCAACGAATTAAACTCATTAGACATAGTGTTTAGGTACATTTTCGAGTAAATGCCGAGCAAACGATTCGAATAATAAATCACTGACACAAACTCGTCGAGATTACCCGTATTTACAGAGGTGTAAATTTAGCTAAAGTGACTCCCGAAGACTTAACCGACAGAGATTTAACCTGCAGATAACACCTAGCAGGTAGCAGATGCGAGATAGTGTTCACTTGTCAACGGGTTTAAAGAGATATCTTCAGTTTCGGGCAGTTATTAAGCTCTTCAAAAAATATCGGCCGTGTAGATAATGCCGTTCAAGTGCCACTTGAATTTTGAATGGGCAATTATTATTGTTAAGAGCGATTTTCTTCTTAGATTTTATCGGGCAGGGTACTTATAAATATATTAAATAGAAATTTATAGTATGTGGTACAGAAGTTAGAAGTGTTACAGTAGTTTTATCATTAATTTCACTATACTGCAATTATCGCGGGAAACTCGACCTCTTTCTATCTTAATCAAGCATTTACATAGACACTGTATATAAAAATTTACGCAAATATACTGATGGAACGACATTAAGAAAATGCTAAAAAAGAAATAAACAAAAAATAAAATGGAGCTGATACAATGGTGAACAATAAAACTAAATGCATTGCCAGAAAAATATGAAAAATAAAATAAATTTAAAAGAACGAAAAGAAAGATAAACTAAATTTTAATAGCACCAAAAATTATGTATACAATTTAACACGAAACAACTGGTAAAATGATATGTTTATGAATAAACCAGAAACAGCGACAAACTAATAACAGAGCGGTATTATTTGAAGGATAAAAATAGAAATATAAAAGCGAAATAAATTAAAAGGATCGAAGGAAACTATAAAAAATATAAAAAACTATACTGCGTTAAATAAAAATTAACAAAAATGTAGTGACAAAATGCAATTATTATAATTAAAAGTGGATAGAAACAAAGAAAAAGGAACCAGTGCTAATGCAATGGTAAACAATAAAATTTAATGCATGGCTAGAACAAATTGAAATATTTATATTATATATGACATTTATGCAGTGTTAAAAAATGTAGTAACTGAATATAAAAATTATCCCGAATTTACAGACAAAGTATTTTTATAAATGAAACAATATTAGAGATAAACGAAAAATAATGCGGTACAATTATAAACAAACGATTAAAATTAATACATATAGAAGGAACAATTTGAGAAATAAATTAAATTGAAAAGAACGAAAAAGGATTGTAGCACAAAAAATTATTTATAGAATTAAGCATGTATTAAGTGATAAAACCATATTTTTATAAATATACCAGAGAAAGCGACAAACGAATAACAGAGCAGAGTTGTTAAGCGAGAATGAAAAATATTAAATAGAACGAAGAAAACTATGAAAAAATATGCTACGCTTAATTATGTAGAATAAAATAAATTAAAGAAAACATAGGAATTTAAGAGGATACCTTAACAAGAACTAAAATGAAATAACTATGTTTATATAGTGCCAAGAACAGAGGCGTGCTATTTGAACGAAAAACAACATAAATATAAAAACGAAATAAATTAAATAAATGGATAGAAACAAACAAAAGGAACCAGTGCTAATGCAATGGAGAACAATAAAATTTAATGTAAGGCTACCAAATTGAAAAATAATATAATTTTATATTATATATTACATTTATACAGTGCTAAAAATGGAGGAACTGTATATAAAAATTATCCCGAATATACCGACAAAGTATTTGTATGAATGAAACAATATTAGAGATAAACGAGAAATATAGCGGTACAATGGTAAACAAACGATTAAAATGAATACATAGAAAGAACAATTTGAGAAATAAATTAAATTGAAAAAAAATATGTGCCTCACCTTTATAAGCATACAAATGAAGTGAAACTTCTGAAAGATATTAAAAATTCAGCTTTTTTAAGCTTTTTTTTCTAACTTTTGCCCCCGGTTTCGACACTTTTTTTACTTATTTTTTTTTTACTTTTTTTTCGCCGAAAATCGCGTTTCTCTAATTATTTTTATTGTTTTTTTTATTTCGTTTTAGAATATTTTTATTAACTTTCCAAACCATTTTTTATTTTTTTATTAATTTTTTTAATTTGGTTTTATAATACTTAATAACTTTATTAACTCCGAACATTTTTTTACGTTTTTTTCAATTTTTTCCCATCTTTCCAATTTTATTTAAAAGAATTTTTTTCTTCCCATTTTTGCCATCCCCCACCTCGTAGCTGAACTCCTTTGCCTTTTTTTCGCCGAAAACCGCGTCTCTAACTTTTTTTTTATTTTTTTTCTTATTTTATTTTATAATACTTTTATTAATTTTCCGAACAATTTTTTGAGTTTTTTAAATTTTTTCCCATTTTTTCAAAAATTTTCGATTAACAGAGGGCTGTTATTTAAACCATAAAAAAGAGAAATTGTAAAATGAAGTAAATTAAAAAGAACAGAAATAAAACTATAAAATATTATGCTGCGCTAAATAACGTAAGAAATTCATATAAAAATTAACACGAATGTAGTAAAAAATAAATGAAGACGAACAAAAATTGCGCAGGTTTAATGCAATGGTGGATATTAAAATTTAATACATAATTAAATAAAAAATAAAATATTAAGAACATAGGAAATTTAACAGCATTTGTATAGTATCAAAAAGTATAGGCACTGCACATAGAAATTATCTCTGATATACCTGGCGATTAAAATTTTTATTAATGGGACAACATTAGAACAAAAACAACGGCACACAATTAAAAATTAATTCACAACTAGAGGAATATGAATAATAAAATAATTTAAAAAAGAACGAAAAAAATTAACTAAACTTAGATAGTGCCAAAAATTACGTATACAATTTAAGATGAAGTAACAAGCAAACCGATATCTTTATAACTAAACTAGAATCATTGATAAACGAATAATAGAGCGGTGTTATTGAAACAATAAACATCATAAATTGAAAAACGGAATATATTTAAAAGGACGAAGGAAATTATAAAAAATTATGTTGTGTTAAATAATATAGGAAATGTGTATTAAAATTAACACCAAAATCAGTGTAAAGCTAATGAACAATAAAAATGTATACAGGATCAGAACAAAATGAAAAATAAAATAAATTAAAAAGAACATAGGAAACTTAAGAATATTTATACTGTGCAAAAGAGTATAGAAACTACTTTTAAAAATAATTCCGAATATGCTGACAAAATCTTTTAGCGATGAAACAAAAATTAAAGGCGAACAAAAAATAGAGCGTGCATAAAATACAATCGTAAACAATAAAATTATTACATGCCTGGAACAAATGATAAAAATAAAATAACTTTAAAAGAACGAAAAAAAGTTAAGTAATTTTACATAGTGCTAAAAATTATGTATACAATTTAACACAAAGGATCTGGCACACTGATATTTTAATAAAAAATTATATGCCACTCCTTTATCAGCACATAACTGGAGTGAAATTTTTGAAAGAGATATTAGGAATTGAGTTTTTATTTTTTTAACTTCTTTTTCCTTAACTTTTGCGCCCGGTTTCGACACTTCTTTTCCTCTTTTCAACTTTTTTTTTCGCCGAAAAACGCGTTTCTCTAACTTTTTTTTTATTATTGTTTTTCTTTATAATGTTTTATTGAAACTATTAATTTTCCAAACATTTTTTCTTTTCTTTTTACTATTTTGCTTCTCTTATTTGCTTTTATAATACTTTTATTAACTTTTCCAACAATCTTTTGTTTTTTTTATTCTTTTTTTTCTTATTTCGTTTTATAATACTTTTATTACCTTTCCGAACATTTTTTTACGTTTTTTCAGTTTTTTTCCCTTTTTCAAAATGTTTGGTTTTTTTTATAAGCAATTTTTTCTTTCCATTTTTGCCATCCCCGACCTTGTAGCTGAACTTCATCGCCTTTTTTCTCCGAAAACCGCGTTTTTTTTATTATTTTTTTTATTTAGTTTTATAATACTTTTATTAACTTTCCGAACAATTTTTTAGGTTTTTTAAATTTTTTCCCATTTTTTCGAAAATTTTCGATTAACAGAGGGGTGTTGTTTAGACTATAAAAAAGAGAAATTGTAAAATGAAATAAAGTAAAAAGAACATTTATAAAACTATAAAATATTATGCCGCGCTAAATAACGCAAGAAATTCATATAAAAATTAACACGAATGTAGTGACAAAATGTCATTGTTAAATATAAAAAATAAATAAAGACGAACAAAAAGAGCGCATGGTTAATGCAATGGTGGATATTAAAATTTAATACAGAATTAAATAAAAAATAAAATGAATTATAAAGAACATAGGAAATTTAAGAGCATTTGTATAAAATTATCTCGGATATACTGACTAAAACTTTTATTAATGAGACAACATTAGAGAAAAACAACGGCACACAATTAAAAATTAATTCACAACTAGAGTAATATGAATAATAAAATAATTTAAAAAAGAACGAAAAAAATTAACTAAACTTAGATCGTGCCAAAAATTACGTATACAATTTAAGATGAAGTAACTAGCAAACCGATATATTTATAACTAAACTAGAATCATTGATAAACGAATAATAGAGCGGTGTTACTGAAACAATAAATATCATAAATTGAAAAACGGAATATATTTAAAAGGACGAAGGAAATTATAAAAAATTATGTTGTGTTAAATAATATAGGAAATGTGTATTAAAATTAACACCAAAATCAGTGTAAAGCTAATGAACAATAAAAATGTATATAGGATCAGAACTAAATGAAAAATAAAATAAATGAGAAAGAACATAGGAAACTTAAGAATATTTACACTGTGCCAAAGAGTATAGAAACTACTTTTAAAAATAATTCCAGATATGCTGACAAAATTTTTTAGCGATGAAACAAAATTAAAGGCGAACAAAAAATAGAGCGGGCATAAAATACAATGGTAAACAATTATTAAAATTAATACAGAACGAAAAAAAGTTAGGTAATTTTACATAGTGCTAAAAATTATGTATACAATTTAACACAAAGTATCTGGCATACTGATATTTTAATAAAAAATTACATGCAACTCCTTTATCAGTACATAACTGAAGTGAAATTTCTGAAAGAGATATTAGGAATTGAGTTTTTATTTTTTTTACTTCTTTTTCCTCAACTTTTGCCCCCGGTTTCGACACTTTTTTTTCTTTTTTTCAACTTTTTTTTCGCCGAAAACCGCGTTTTTCTAACTTTTTTTTTATTATTATTATTTTTTTCTTTATTTCATTTTAATATAATTTTATTCATTTTCCGAACATTTTTTCTTTTCTTTTTATTATTTTGCTTTTCTTATTTGTTTTTATAATACTTTTAATAACTTTTCCAACAATCTGCTTTTTTTTATTATTTTTTTTTCTTATTTTGTTTTATAATACTTTTATTACCTTTCCGAACATTTTTTTTACGTTTTTTCAGTTTTTTCCATTTTTTCAAAATGTTTGGTTTTTTTTTATCAGCAATTTTTTCTTTCCATTTCTGCCATCCCCGACCTTGTAGCTGAACTTCTTCGCCTTTTTTCCGCCGAAAACCGCGTTTTCCTTTTTTATTATTTTTTTTCTTATTTCGTTTTATAATACTTTTATTAACTCTCCGTACAATTTTTTACGTTTTTTTCAATTGTTTCCCTTTTTTTCAAAATTTGCTGGTATCGGGGGAGGTGGGGAGGAGGTGGGGGGATATAATTACCACGTCCCACGATAACCCCGAGAATCGGGGTCATCGCTTGTCAGATTTTCGATCCGAGGTTCCGTTGCAGTGATATAGGCAAAACACGTTTTTCCCCAAAATACACCCTTAAATGAGAGCCCTGGTCCCCCCATATGGTCAAAGGTAGCTCTCCATAAAGCGCACATACCATAAAAATGTCGACCCCGTAGCTCTTCCCGTTCTCCCGAAATTAATTATTTTAGTTTTTTTTTTCTTCACCCCCTCACCTGGCCGAACGGAGGGGGTACAGTTTTCGATACGGGATACAGTTTTCGTCCACGGTTCTCATTTTACCCCAGCCACATGTCCTGAAAATTTCCCCTCTAGCTATACTGGAACATGATTAATTAAAGGGGCGTTTCACTTTGATAACCGTTTCAACTTTGATAAACGTTTCATTTTTTCTATCTTTACCCCCGCTAAAGAAGTTTCACTTAAAAAAAACAGAATCAGCGACAAACGGATAACATAGCGATATTACTTAATCGATCAACAACAGAAACTGAAAAATTAAATAAATTAAAAAGAACGAATAAAACCCTAAATAATTATTATGCTGCGCTAAATAATATAGGAAATCTATATTAATATTAACACGAAAATAGTGACAAAATGACATTATTATGGATAAAAAATAAATACAGAGAAACAAAAATAGTGCGGTGTTAATGCAATAGTGAATAACAAAATTTAATATAGGGCCAGAATACAATAAAAACTAAAATAAATTAAAAAGAAGGTAGAAATTTAAGAATATTTGTATAGTATCAAAAAGTATAGAACATGCCCATCAAATTTAACGCACATGTACTGAAAAAATCTTTTATTTAGTGAAACAATATTAGAGACAAATAAAAATTAGGGTGAAATTAAAATACAACTTTAAAATTAGAATAACTTAAAAAGAACGGAAAAAAATTAACTAAATTTATATAGTGCCAAAAATTATGTATACAATTTAAGACAATATTTTTATAAATAAACCCGAGACAGCGAAAACGAATAACAAAGTGCTAAAGTGAAAATTGAAAAATGAAATATGTAAATTAAAAAGAACAAAAAACGTATAAAGAATTCTGCTGAACTAAATAATGAAGAAAGTATGTAATAAAAATAACACAAATGTAGTGAGAAAATGCCATTTTTATAACTACAAAACAAAGAGAGACATAGAAAAAGAGAGCAATGTCAATGCATTGATGAACAATGAAATTTAATACAGGGCCAGATCAAATTAAAAATATTTATACAGTATCAAAAATTAGAGCGTATTTAAAATAAAATAATTAACAATTAAAATTAATACATGCCTAAAACAATATGACAATATCAAATTTTTAAAGTGCTAAAATTATGTATACAATTTAACAGGGTTAACTGCCAAAACAATAAATTAACCAGGAAAAGTGACAAATGAACAACAGAGCGGTGTTATTTAAATGATATACAACAGCAATTGAAAAAGAAATAAATTAAAGGAAAGAAGGAAATAAACAAAAAAATTATGCTGTGCTAATTAATGTAGGAAATGCATGTAAAAAAAGGAATGTAGTGAAAAATGATATTATTATAAATAAAAGAAGAAATAGATGCAAACAAAAACAGAGGAGTGTTAATGCAACGGTAAACAATAAAATTTAATACTACGGCGGAACAAATTGTAAAATAAAAAATATGAATAAGAACAAAGGAAAATTAAGGATATTTATATAGTGTTAAAAGGTATAAAAACTGCATATCAAAATTATCCCGAATGTACTGATAAAACCTTTTATTAATGAAACAATATTAGAGGCAAACAAAAAATAGAGCACATTTAAAACACAATGATAAACACTAACAAACGAATAACAGAGCGGTGTTATTTAAACGGTAGGCAACAGAAACTAAAAACTAAAAAAACTAAATAAATTAATAAAAAACGAAAAAAAAATATAAAAAATTATGTAGGAAATGTGTATAAAATGAACACGAATGTACAGGGTGGCTCGAATTCGAGTCTATGTATAGGCATCTCGAAAACCTGAAGACATACAGTGTCGGTTAAATGAGGGCAACATAGTTCGGTAACAATATTCCGTTTAGAAAGTCTTTAAATTTCGTGTATTGCCGGTGATATCCGGAAAAAACCGAAATTTTTAAAAATCATCTTATTTTTTTCCTGGGTTTATTTAAAAACGGATTTCAAATTGAATTGCGCTTTTGCATTGTCACTTTTTCCGCTCCATCCAATGATGGTATCCAATTTGGAATACAACGTTTCGTGTTCAAGGGGTCATCATCAAATTTTTTTTTTTTTAAATACAAACTTTAATTTGTTTTATCGGTTTTCAGATGGCATTGGCGTTATTAATATATTACAGTAAGTGTTTATAATTTTTATTTTATTTAATTTTTTTTTAATTCCTTTTTTTATTTAGTTTGCTTGGGCGTAATTTTGAATAGTTTAAATTTAATTAGTTCGTGTTTAAAGAAAAGTTGATGCGGGGCTTGGAATCCGACGTTTCGTCTTTAAAAGATCATCAACTATTTTGAAATACGAACTTTAATTAAATTTAATTAACCGAAACTACTCAAAATTACGCCAAAGAATGATAAATAATAATAAAAAAATAATAAAAAAAAATTAAAAATATAATAAAAAAATTAAAAAAAGATTAGAAAAAAATGTAAATTACATATTCATATTAATAACGCCCATATCATCTGAAAAACGATGAAAAAAGTTAGAGTTCGTGTTTATAAAAGAAAGTTGATGATGACCCCTTGAAGACGAAGCATCGGCTTCCAAATTCGATACCATCATTGGATAGAGCGGAAAAGTGACAATGCAAAAGTGCAATTCAATTTGAAATCAGTTTTTAAATAAACCCAGGAAAAAATAAAATGATTTTTAAAAATTTCGGTTTTTTTCCGGATATCTCCAGGAATACTAGGAATTTAAAAACTTTTTAAACGGCATATTGTTAGGCACCTAATTGCGCAATTTTGCCCTAATTTGACCGACACTGCATCTCTTACGGTTTTCGAGATCTCCATGTACTGATAAAGTTCATTATTATAAATTAAAAATAAAGAAAGACAAACAAAAACAGAGCATATAAAATAAAATTTAACACAGGGCCACAACAAAATGAAAATGTACCATAGAAAATTTAAGAATATTTATGCAATGTTAAAAAATCCCGAATAGACTGAAAACAAAAAAGAGAGCGGAGTTAAAATAAAATGGTAAACAATTAAAATTTATGCATGGTGAGAACAATATGCATGTCCAAATTAACACGAAGTAAATGACAAAACGATATTTTTATAAATAAACCACAAACAGCTACAAGGGAATAACAGAGCGATGTTACTTAAACGATAGACAACAGAAATTGAAAAATGAAATAAAAAACGAAGAAAATTATATAATCATATAGGAAATGTGTAAAAAAATTAACGCAAATGCCACAATTATAATAAAAAGAAATAGAGACAAAGAAAACAGAGCAGTGTGCAATGGCGAACAATAAAATTTAATACAGGACAGGAATAAAACGAAATATAAATTAAATTTAAAAGAACATAGAAAACTTAAGAATATAGATACAGTGTTAAAAAATATAGAAACTTTATATAAAATTGTTCCCGACTAAACTGGCAAAACATTTTTATAAATGAAACAACATTAGAGATAAACACATGGCAGTGCTAATATCTGATATTTCAACTAGAATTAACTGTGAATTATTTCGCAGTCTATGCGTAATTCGGTCCTAGGCAATATTACTAATAACAGTGGGCACATTTTTTGTCAGATTGTGTAATTAAAGGTGAGGTGGTGACCATTAATGCCGGTTACTTTCTTAATTATTGTGCATTGTGCTGTGTACGACTAGTTTTTAAAAAGAACAAGGCATGATATTGCTATATTGCCCTCCATGTATATAAAGAAGAAACACTGATTAAAATGAGCGACTGCAATGATTAAGTTTAGTTATTTTCAAGCGACAACATCTCACCTCTCAACATAACCTTCTTAATACTCTTTTTGGCGCCGGTGCAATTCCAGCGCCGGTGCCGGAACTGGTACTGGCACTCGGCCTGCGCCATTCCGACGCCGCCCGTGATGTGTTGCAACAGGCCAGGCTTGTTGTTGCAGATGTCGGCCATCTTGGAGCGCGACCGGCGCGCCTTCTTGCACATCTGTTTCGGGTTCAGAACTAGTTCGCTGCTGGAGGCCCTGCAAGCAAATAAGTAAATTTTAGTTCAAAATAAATAAAAACAGTCATCCATAAAAGGCAATAATAACAATATCTAAGGGCAAAATCATTATATGTGAGCAATTTTCCAAGAATCGTTGCAAATTCTTATTATTAAGTCATTTTTATTTTAGCGATAAAAGCACCTTTTAACTGAATGGAGCTAAAAATACACAGATTTATAGATATTGAAGTGTGGTAAATCCCCATGTATTTCGTGAGGAGTTTAATATTTGGGCGGGTATTCTAGTTGACCACATTATAGATCTTATATTTTTAGATGAAAACTTAAATGGTCCATATGCTTACAAATACTGCAGAACAATATCACTCCTACTATCAATGAACTTGTGGCACAAAACCCATATGAGTTTGGATATAATATTTCAATAAGACGGTGCACCACCACACTAATTTCGGGGCGTTAGAAATTATTTAGGTGAAACTTATCCTTCGTAGTCATAGGTTCAACAGCGTGGTCAGCTCACTCGCCGGACCTTACATCTGTTAACAATTTCTGCAAAGCTATCTAAAATGAAAATTTTCAAAACGGTTTGTGTAACTTCGTCATCATATTGTCGCGATAGGTTTTAGCCGCGACGCCACGCCTTGGTTAGCGTGCAGGAACATAGCTCAGATTCGGGATCGATCTACGTCAGGTGAGAAGAGATGATAAAGAAAGCACTTCAGTTAAAAACAATAACAACGTCTATTGATAGTGAGAAAACATTAACAATGTCTATTGGTCAGAAGCTTAATAAGATTATATTATACCCGATTACTAAGGTGCGCATGTGCGCGTATGAGGTATAATTATGAATTGTTTGCAGGCCTTTGGTCGCTGTTTTATAAATATAGTTTGTCTTAAAAATTTGGGTTCTGTTTCATTTATAGCTAACATTTCACTTAAAGTTTACAATGTTCTTGAGATCTATTGATTCTACTTTGAAAATTATTTTTCTCAGAACTTTGACAAATTTATCATAGAATCGGCTTTGACTTCTGTAGATATAAAACCCCTGGACTTCACGACCATGTGATCTGCAAAACTCAGGTTTGTGTAAAGGAAAAAGGATAGGTTAGAATCCAAAGCGCCCATGTGGAGAGCCCAGGAGCCGGTTTTAGGTGAGACACAAAGTCTGCCGAACTGATGGTTCGCTAGACCTTTTATAATATAAAATGTGCTGAACGTTGCACGTTTAAGCTTCATAATCGCATTGTTTGTAACTAATTTGTCTTTAATGTTTACATAACATTTTGCAAGTTCAAACTTAGGACCCAAAAATAACGAGTCCCTGATAACTGATAATTTAAATAAAAGCCGTATGAAATCAGCAGACCAAATCATTGAAACAACCTTAGAAGCTAAATCAACAGTAAAGTTACCTTCTGCTTCAAAATCATGTCGTAGTAATTTAGCTGACAACAATACCACAAACAAAATTCAAATTTTAGAAATAGAATACCTTGAACCAGCTAAGCTTCCAACCGATTCAGTCAATGACAATAATTTTCTTACGCGTCCCAGTCAAACATATTCCGTAAAATCCGATGTCAACGACGCTAAAGTCAATGATAAAGACAATATTTCTTTAAATAACAATTTGCTTACACCTCCCAATCAAATATCTTCCCTAAAATCCGATTTTGTCAATCCACCATTTCCTGAAGTATCTTTGCATGTAGTAGTCATTACCCTAATAAATTATGAGCCCAGTGTGTGTTTCTTAAGGAAATAGTGTAAAAAAATCGTTCTTCGAGTGTGGAAAAATGTCGACGAGATTTCTTGGAAGTGTGCCATAACTTAGTGGTCGAGAAAACTACGACGAGTTGTATTTTGCGATAGAAAATTACTTCATTTTAGAGGGGCAAAAATGATGTATTCCTGGAACCGAGACGGTTGCTACAAAGATAGACCAAGCCAGATTAAAGATAATTTTGACCATCGAACGAAGTCTTTTCGTGCGTGCGACGGACGCGAATACTTTGTGGGATAAATTAAAGTCGTCATTTGACGATAGTGGATTTACCCGAAAAATCGCCTTATTAAGGTCACTGATAAATATTCCCAGAGAAAATTGCGATTCTATGGGCGGGTACGTGACTAAAATGGTGGAAACTGCCAGTAAGTTGAAAAATACTGGTTTTGCCATAGGTGGGTTGGAAGCCTGCAATTAGATGGATTACCTGAAAAATATGAGTCGATGATTATGACTATTGAACACTCAAGTATAAACATAACAACAGATAAGATTAAAACTAAGCTTTTAGACATGGAGTGTGATATTGGTGTAAATGGGGCTTTTGCTACGAAATTTGAAGGCAAACCAGACAATTCCTACTTAAGCAAAAATAAAATGGAAGTAACTTGTTTTCGGTGTCATTCTAAAGGGCATTTTGCATATCAGTGTCCTGAGAAAAGGAAAGAAAAAGAAAACAAGAAAGAGAGCAAAAATAAGTCTAAAGACAAAGGCAAAAAACGTGTTTACAGTGCAGTCTTTATGAGTGACAAATTTAGCAACCATGATTGGTATGTGACTTCTGGAGCGAGTGCGCATATAACTCCAAACAAAGAATGGCTGTCGGATTTGAAATCGAAACCAGCTGATATGCCTAATATTATAGTTGCCAATAACAGCACAGCACCAATGGAATGTGTTGGTAAGGGTGAGTTAAGAAGTAAAGTAGGACAGGATGTGATTGAAGTTTGTGTCAGAACTGTACTTTGCGTGCCATAATTAACAACGAATTTGTTGTGGGTCAGCGAATTAATCAAAAATGGCAACAGTGTAAATTTTGATAAAAAGGGCTTGAAGATATACAACAGCGAAAACGTGCTAATTGGGGAGGCAAGCCTTAATGACAATGTTTACAAGCTAAAAATGGAAATTTGGCAACCATGTTTTTTGGCAAAGGCATCTAAGGTCACTAAGCAAACATGGCATCGAAGATTTGGCCACTTAAATAGCAAAGATTTATCGAAAATTAAAAATGGGGCTGTCTAGGCTTAAATTTTTTAAGGAGAAATAAGAAAAAACAAGTATAATTGTGTAACATGCAACGAAAGCAAACGAACGAAAACCTTTTCCGAAAAAGGGATGAAGATCTGAAAATTTGTTAGACCTAATTCATGCAGATTTGTGTGGACCGATGGAGGTGCCACATATTTTTTTGGTGGTGGAAGACGGCCACAGCAGGATGTCTTTTGTATATTTTTGCAATACAAAAGATGAGGCTCTAAAGCACTTTATAGAGTTTAAAAGTATGGCAGAAAATCAAATAGAAAGAAAAATTAAAATGGTTAGATCTGATAACGGAGGTGAGTTTTGCGGCTTAAAAGTTAAAATCATGCTTAAAAGAATTGGCATTGTTCACCAAACCACAAATAGCTACACACTTGAGCAAAATGGCAATGCTGAGCGCATGAATAGGACCTTGGTGGAAAAAGCGAGATGCTTGTTATTTGATGCAGGACTAGAAAAATGTTTTGGGCAGATGCAATAAACAGAAGTGTTGTTTCTGGATTGAAAGGAAAAACATCTATAGAAGTTTGGTTTGGAAAAGTTCCTGATGTGAGCCATATAAAGATATTTGGCAGCACTGCGATGGTGCATGTACCCAAACAGAGAATACTATAGTGGGATAAAAAAACCAAAAATATGATTCTCGGGAGATTTAGTGACACCACTAAGGGCTACCGACTTTATGATGCAGACAAGGAAGATGTAATAGTGTAACGTAATGCCATTATCAAAGAAGAAAACAAAAATAATAGAGAGGTGGTAATTCCTCAGACAAAACTCAAAATAAAGAGAGTGAAAGTCAGACAGAAATAGAGTTTCTTCACATCTTCGAGAGTGAGAGTGAGTGAGAATATTCTCAGAATGGAGATAGGATGAAGATTATAATCCTGATAAGAAACTTTGGATATGATACAGAATGTTGATCTGGAGCAAAATTTAAGACGATTAAATAGAATTTCTAAATCTGTGCTGAAATATGGTAAAAATGTATGACAGATTTTGAGGATCCGACAAATTTTAAAAAGGCTGTAGCTAGGCCGGATGTTGAAAGTTGGAAAATAGCCATGAACGAAGAATTGGAGTCATTTGAGAAGAATGACGCCTGGGAGTTAATGACTTTAAAAGATGCCATGATAGTGGACAAAAGTGGGTGTTTAAAAGAAGGGTCAATAGTGCGAATGAGATGAGATATCGTGCGCGTCTTCTTGCGAGAGGTTTCACGCACGAGCAAGGTGTTGATTATGAGGAGACTTTTAACAGTTGTGCGGCATTCGAGATTGAGACTTTTAATTGCGTTATCACTAAAGATGAATCACACATTTAGATGTTAAGACTGCGTTCTTAAATGGATATTTCAAGGAACAGGTATTCATAAAAATACCTGAGGGGTATGTACAAAACAATTTTAGTGACAATAAGGTTTTAAAGTTAAATAGAGCTATTTACGGGCTTAAACAGGCGTCACGACCCTAGAATGACAGGGTAAATAGTGTTTTATCAGATTTAGGCTATAAAAGTCAGATGTAAAACCATGTTTATTTACAAAAAGAAACGTTGAAGTATTAGACAATTGTAGCTCTTTACGTAGACTTATTGGAAATATGCCAAAAGAATATTACGCTATCTTAAAGGTACCAAGAGCAATTGTTTGAAATTTTAAAAGGAAGAAACAGAACTTGTAGGTTATGTTGACGCCGATTGGGGCAATAATTCACCAGATAGAAAATGTTATACTTTCTATGCTTGTAAAATGTGCGGTTCTGTGGTTTCTTTTGCCAGTGTCAATCAAAAGACAGTTGCATCATCTATCACAGAGGCTGAATATAATATGACGTTATCGGAAGCTGCCAAAAAAGCTATATATTTGCGCAATCTGATATTCTAATTAACTGGAGAAATGAGAATAATGAGAATCAAAATGCTTTAAATTTATCATTAAATTCTGTTTATCATAAACGCTCTAAGCATATTGGGAGAAGCGGTTTCTAATACGCAAATTAAAGTTAGCTATATGCCGACACATCTAATGCCTGCAGATGTATTGTCACGAGTAGCTTATGACGGTGCGCATGTTTCCTCGATTTGAGGTACTGTTTATAGGGCTTTGTTTATTGTCTTATAATTTATAGTTTTTCTTAAGAGTTGGGTATTATTTAAGAGCACTAAGAGATTTCACTAAACTTTTTAACTGACTATTTAGGCACTTGTCTTTCTCAGCACTCTGACAAACTTCTTGTCAAGACTTTACTATGGAGGTTGTGCACCCCTGGTCCTAGCAGTCGTCAAGTGACTAACCTTGGGAGCTGGAGGTGAGACCCAAAGTCTGCCGAACTGAGGGTTCGGTAGCGTATTTATATAAAACAAAGTGATGAACATTGCATGCATAAAGTTCAAAGTCGCTCCCGTTGATTGCTCGCGTTGTTTATAGTTTGCCTTTAATGTTTATATAACAATCTCCAAGTTCAAGTTCAAACTTGCGACAGGGTGATATTTGTTTAGTAGCTTATGCATTTTAGTAGATTACAGTATTAACAAAAAGTTTGTGTGTTGAAAAGCACAACAAATTTTTAAAGTTTTTTTTTAATTTTTAAGTTATTAAAAAATAATAAAAGTAGGATGAAACTGTATACTGTGCCTTTCACAAATGATATTCGTGGAACTCTGATAAACACAGGAATGTTTGAATTGATGGAATTGACGTGGCAACATGGCTATTGATAACAATGCCGCGAATTCCTCGACGAAAAAAAGTGGAAATTCAGTGCTTCCACTGTGATAAAAAAGTAGTGTCGTCTGTGAAATGTAAAAAGTGATATAATAGATTCCACTCAGCATGTCTGCAGCAGGCAAGCAGGGCTATATCGGCTGTTTGTAAGCATATTGCCGACGACGAGGATTCTCAAAGTGATGTTGACCTACAAAGTGATGTTGAGTTCCAAAATAAAATATCGCAATTAAAAAAGATATACGAAGAAATAATGCAGAAATATGTAGATCTGGAACAAAAACATGAGCTTTTGTTAACAAGAACCAAGAAATTGGAAGAAACTGTACATATGAGAAACAAGGTACATAGTCCAAAATCTTCAAAACAAAACATCGCCCATAAGCAAGTGGCAACGTCGCAAAAGTGCTCGACTCTGAAGTATTTTGCAGATGATAATAGCGAGAAGATAGCAGATACAATTCTGGCTATGGTATCAACCATCACGGCTGAGCTTTCCAGTCTGAAGACAGATGCGGAAAATAATGCCAATAAACCAACTCTCACCAAACAACCCATCGAAAAAGACTTGACAGATGAGATCAGTGGCAGGTCAACAAATGATTGGATTTTTTAGGTCAAAAGTAATAAAAAGCTAAAACCTAAAATAGGTCACCCAAATCCTGTCAGAGGTAGAAATGAAAATACTTGTAGCCTTGTCGCTGCTCCAAAAATGGCCTGGATTAGATCCAAAAACAGAAACAAAGGATATCATGAAGCATCTAGAAGAACAATCTCTCTGAAAAGGCGGTGTGTGAAAAAATGAAAACAAGGAAAGGCCACCAGAAAAGCTCCTTCAAACTAGGAGTTCCTATAGAGCAAAGAAGTGAATTCCTTTCGTCAGAGTTATGGCCGAATGGTTCATATGTTAACCTATTTCTGAGCCTATAGCGCAGGGTAGCCTTTCAACAAAGGCAAACTGGGTTAACACAAACGCCACAACCACTGCCCAACCCTCAGAACTACCAACGAGCAGCAAGAAATATCAGAACCTAAGTTTGCTTCATGCAAATGTACGTTCACTCAAGAACAAGAAGGGACAGCTGGAAGCTTTCCTCATTGACAAAAATGTTAATATTGTCTGCCTGACAGAGCACTGGCTAGAAGAAAACGAGATGAAGAATACAAGTCTGACAGATTATAAATGTGTTGGAAATTTTTCAAGGAAAAACCATTCAGGCGGTGGCGCAGCAATATATACACACAATGTTTTAAACTGTTTGTCCATTGAAGGTGTTTTATGTCTGAATATAGAGAAATGTATAGAGATTTGTAGCGCTTATAGGCAGTGCTTTGATTTATGTGTTGTTGTAGTTTATAGGTCCCCCCCCATCCGGCACCTTTGACACATTCTTGACAGGTGTGGAAGATCTTCTGATAAAAATGGGCAAGTATAACAAAATAATTTTAGCTGGTAACTCCAATGTGCATTTTGGTACAGTACAGAGGGAGGCAGTCCTGCTCTGTGATTTGTTGAGGGGTTTTGGCATTGAGCGAACCATATTTCAGTCAACCAGACTAGATTCATGTCTAGACAATGCATTTGTCAATTTTTCTACGGATGACCTGATGGCTCAGAACACCGAGCTTCATCTCTCTGATCACAGATCACAGCTGCTGACATTCAGGGCTTCTACTGGAAGACCTCTTCCTGTAGAGGAGATCAGGATATGCAGACCTATTACACATGTGGGTCTATTGAGGTTTTACAATCTCATAGAGGAAGCACGCTTTAGAAATATCTTATGTGAAAGCATTTCCTCAAAAAACTTATTTTTCTAGATCAAACTAACCAGGGAACACTTCTTGGTTCACTGAGAATTTGAGAGGTATGCGCGATCATTTGAGGCTCCTGGGTGAAATAAGTCGGCAGTACAAACGACCTGCTAATATTGAAAGCTATAAATCTTTCAGGAAAACTTATAGGAAGCGTCAAGGGTCCAAACAAATGACAATGCCATTGGTTCAGCAAAAAATCCCCAAAAAGCCATGTGGGACATTATCAATAAGACCAGAAATAAGATTGTTGAAAATGATATAAACTCGGGTATCTCCCCTGACGATTTTAATCAATATTTCAGTAATATTGCTCGCAACTTGATCTCATATATTCCTAAAAATAATCACAATCCATTTAAGAACTTTAATAATATGAAATTACAGATTTGTTTTCCTTGAGGTCTCATACAATGAGATATAATTCAACACATGAAAAATAAACCCAGCAGGGATGTCCTTGGCCTGAGCGTGAAACTTCAAAAAACAATATCAATAATCATTATGCCGCTTGCCAAATTAATTAATCTTTGTCTTCAGGAGAGTATTTTCCCTGATATTCCGAAGAGAGCTGTGGTTGTACCAGTTTTCAAACATGGAGATAAAAGCTGTGCTTCCAATTATAGACCAATTTCTCTTCTGGCTCTGAGGATGGTGAAATTTTTTAAAAGGCATAGGTGCTATTCTGAGGGCCAGTACGGATTTTGTGGGGGCAAGAACACTGTGTTAGCCATATTGGATTTAATTTCAAGAATTTTATATTCTTTTGAGACCCTACAGTACAGGGCAGTGTTGCTGTGTGACCCGAGTAAGAGAGTAAGGCGTTTGATTATGTGGAGCACAACCTATTGATATGTAAGCTTGAATACTATGGATTTAATGCGACTAGCATAGAACTTATTCGTTCATACTTGTCTAATAGAGTTCAAACTGTCAGACTGGGGACAGTGTCGTCTGCAGAGAAGAGTGTTGATATAGGTGTTCCCCAGGGCTCGTCTGGAGCCAATTCTTTTTTTGATATTCATCAATGATCTTCCTTCCAGCAACTTCAGGGCGAACTACACCCTCTTTGTGGATGACACAACCATCTCCTTGTCAACGGGCTCTAGGGATGAGGCTATAGTGGGCTTGGGGTCTGCACAGTCAACTGCAAAAGACTGGTTCGATGCGAGCGGGTGCTTTTGAATGAGGAAAAGACAAAGATGATCTTATTTTCACTGAAAGATACAGGAACAACAAATGAAAACATAACCTCAGTAAAATTTTTGGGGGTGCATCTTGACTCATCTCTTAAGTGGGACTGTCATATTGATAAGGTTTGTGGATGACTTGGGAGTGCTTTATTTGCACTGCGCAGCCTTGCTGAATGCGTTTCTGCTAATACTCTGCGAACAGCATACGCTGTGATGACATAGGCAGTACTGGCTTGGGGTCATGCTGCACAGTCTGGTAGAGTGTTTGGGCTTTAGAGAAATGCAGTTCGGGTTTTGGGGAAGCTGTGCATTAGGGATGACTGTAGGCAGTTTTATAGAGATCTTGCTAACCTGACGTTTCCATCCCAATATATTCTGGAGAATCTCATGCATGTCAAGAAGAACGAAGTTGTGTATAGGGCGCACCGTGAAGTCCACAGTTATGACACGCGACCGAAGGGTATGCTTGTTCCTGCATCTTGTCATTTAAGACGGTGTCAGAATGGCCCGGGTTACCTCGCAATCAAATTTTATAATATACTGCCTAGTAGTTTAAAGTCATTGCCTCTTAATGCTTTCAAGACTTCAGTCAAGAAGATTTTATTGGATAATGCATTTTATAGTTCTGGCAAATTTTTAAAGGATGGATTTTAATGATTCTGTTTCGATCTCTGTTCCGTGTTGACTATTTTAGTATGTATGTGTCAGTATTTTAGATTTTAATCCTTATGAATATTTAATTTTAAAGTATGTTAATGCATACTTGGGTGCCTTTTAATTTTTGACCTGTGTAAATACTATTTTGTATTTTGACATTAATAAAGCGATTTGTATTTGTAATGTTTAGTCTCTTATGTGTGTGTCGCCTGAATGAAAATCGATATATGCTTAAAATATAAAGTTAGTTATGGTTTATAATCTCAACGATAACGCGTGTTTTATTTATGCTAATAAAGATAACACCGATTGTTGCCATAGCTGCCGAATTTGTAGAGTATCAAATACGACTTGAGCCGAAAAAATGGCAAAAGGGGAAAAGAAAAAAGAAAGACTTGCCAAGAAAAATCAAAAGAAAAATAAAGCAACAATCCCTAAGAAATTATAACAAATAATAAACCAAGAACAAACGCAAGCAGAGGAAACAAAAATTGATAAGGAACATGAGAATGTAGGCAAAGCAAAAGACAAACAAGTAGAGTGTGGTTATCAAAAAGATGATTACGCGATTTTTATTATATGAAAATAAGTATTTTCCAGGACAAGTTATTGATAGAGACAAATCCAAGTTTTTTAATAAGGCCATGGACCGAATTGGGATACATTGGAGATAGCCAACTGTTGAGGATGTCATCTGGTATGAAGAAGATGAATTTGTTTCTCGCCTTATAAGAGAGGATTTTACTTTGTCCCTGAGTTAGAAGATACTTATGGACTAAAAGTGCAATATTCTGTTCGATGATATAAGGTAGGCACAAATTTTCAGTATTACCAAAGTTTGTTTTTACGTTTGATGAAAGTTCTTAAATACTTAAATGTTGTTTTTCTTAATTATATTTAAAAAGTGTTTTTTATGTAGCTAAATATTATATAAGTTGTTATAAATATGTGTTATGCTGTTAAAATAAATCAAAAGTTTTGAATACTTAATATAGTTTGTATAAATTGTGGTGGTTTATATCATAAACCATGTGCAACTCGCGATCTTGCTGAAAAAGTCGAGATAATCGACGGAATACGTCTGGTGTGCTGTCGGGACGATCTGAAAAAGCTCCTTAAGGCGATGGAGGACAAAACCAACATCCTGAAAGAAAATTCGACTATGTGGAAAGAAAATATAAAGAAAAATCAGGAAAATCCTAAGGAGAAAAAAGGTAAAAATCCAACTCCTCGCTCATCCTCACCTCGCCCCTCAATCCCAGACGCAGACCTCCTACGCGACGACTACGCAAACGCAACAGAAACCAACGAACCTGGCAACATTGAAAATGCGCTTTTTGATTTTCGAATGCCGAATTCCAAAAATCCAACAATCACGGAACAGAGCGACGATGACGTGTTTGAAGTTGACACTTTTCCTTCTATTAATTCTGTCACGCCGTCTTAAAGTCAAAAGGCGAGAGAATGAAATGGAAGTATCTTGTGCCTGGAAAGCGGAATGGACCGGCAAGAGATGAGGATGGCTGGACTAAAGTCAATCATAAGAGGAAAAACTCGCCAAAAATGCAGAGCTGCCTAAACTCCTGTCCGTGGGGCAAGCAAGAACTTCGCTCTGAAAGTAGCAGATAGGAACGCTTTTGTTTTTGTATCGAGTCTTGGATCCTCAATGACTGCCGTGGAACTCATAAATTTCGTAAAAAACTCAACAAACGTCACATCTAAATGTGAAAAGATGAAAACAAAATTGGGACAACACTTTAGGGCAACTAAAAATAGCAATTTTTCTATAAAAAATTCTTCATAATTATCTGCTTTGAATATGTATTTTTGTATAGAATAAAGTGAGGATATCTATTGTTTTTAGAGTTTTCCTAAGAAATACAGCGCCCATAGATTTGGGTAGTCAACCACTACCGTCTACGTACGCCAAATTTTAGACCTTCAGCCCTGCGCATTTGGCAGCAGCTCAGTGTTGTTTTAATATTTCACTTCACGCGTCACCCTCCGCTCGCTTCGCTCGCTACCGGGGGTCAACAAAAAGAAACTAACCAAGTGCTAACCCGAACTAACCCAAGGCAATACCAAAAATTGATATTAAATGTTCGTAATGTCGGTGCAATAAGCCATATTTCCATTACAGACGCGACGTTTTTAAAGCAATTTAAGCATCAAGTAGGATTTGCACAATGCGAGTCAAAATGTCAAAGTTAACAAAAGCCAAATTTAAAACCGTTAATGTCGATTTGTTGACAGCATTTCGAAAGCTTTTTAAAGATCTTGATCGAAACGCAATAAAAATTTAAATTCAAGCTTCATTCGAGCTATACGAAATCGTATTAAATTATAGAGATGCAGAACTTTTAGTAAGTAGCGCTTCGTGCAAGCCATTCTTAGTGCAAGTGCGTAGTGCCTAGAACAAGACGAAACTAACCAAGCTAACCCAAACTGACCCAAGCTAATCCAAGCTAACCGAAACTAACCCAAACTGGCACCCCGAGCAAGTCATTCTTCTTGCAAGTGCGTAGTGCCTAAACGAGACGAAACTAACTCAAGTTTGCATGAAGAATGGCTTGCGCAAGCTAACTTAAGCTAACTGAAACTAACCCAAACTGGCACTTCGCGCAAGCCATTCTTAATGCAAGTGCGTAGTGCCTAGAACAAGACGAAACTAACCAAACTAACCCAAGCTAACTTAAGCCAACTGAAACTAACCCAAACTGGCACCCCGCGCAAGTCATTCTTCTTGCAAGTGCATAGTGCCTAAAACGAGACGAAACTAACCCAAGCTAACCCAAACTAACCCAAACTAACCCAAGCTAACCTAAGTTAACCGGAATTGATTCTCATAGGTTTGCATGAAGTGCGTAGTGCCTAAAACGAGACCAAACTAACCCAAACTAACCCAAGCTAACCGAAATTGTTTCTCCTAAGTTTGCATGAAGAATGGCTTGTGCTCCGCGCAAGCCATTCTTCACCGAAACTAAGTAAAAAAATAATTTGAGTTAGTTTCCGTTCGTTTTACTCCCGGAGTGTGCGGAGGCCAACGCAGGAAATGTAGCGCGGTTATCTGGCTTACTTTGGATTGGCTAAAAGTCTTATTTTCAAAAAGAGAAATGTGCAACATTTGGCAACCTCTGCCGAGACCTCCGTACCTTTCGTGTACTGTGGTGCCAGTGTGTCAAATATCATTATTTCACGTTTAAAAATTTTTAAATTTGCTTGCTTCAGGTTTGATTTTGATTTCTACCTGCGCCAGTAATAAGGTGTTTTACTTTGGAAATTCAAATGTGGTGGTTCCTCAAATTTTATTGGTTTAAAGCTGGATTTATAGATTGACATAACATAAGCATAGCATAATCATAGCACTGCGTAAGCACATTACAAGAAATGGTCCGTTTATAAATAGGCTTTATGTTGCCTTATGCTTTGCTTTATGTTGCCTAACTTAAATATGAATGTTTAACTTCTTATGCTTATGCTATACTTATGTTATGTCAATCTATAAATCCAGCTTTATATCAACCAGAATCACTTAAGCTACTGTAGACACCCTCTTGCGAACAAAAGAAATTTTGCAAGGCGGACAACCTATAAATTATTATCTTTTCAACCAGACCCCATCTAAGTTATAATAATTTAAAGGTTTTAATAATTTTTATATAAAAATATTCACAAACTGAATGTATTTATTAAAAATGTTGAGTTTTTTGTCAAATTTGATATTTGAAAAATACTACTTGATGCTTAAATTGTCTTTAAAAACGTCACTTCTGACATAAAAGTATGGCTTATTGCACCGATATTACGAACATTTAATATCAATTTTTTACCAAAATATCGTGATAATATCACAATGATCCTCACTTTTCTGGAAAGAAAATAAAAAAACGAATCGATTGATACCAAAATTTTTCCGAAAAAACCTTGCCCGTAAGTTGCCATAAAGTGATATGTCACCCAAAATTGGCCTATTGCAGATGCTCATTTAAATTGGAAGTACCTATAGAAGCCAGGGCAACTATAATGTCACCAGACCTATGGGGAGCAGGTGTTGTCGTAAATATTTTTTACATCTGCAGAGGAGATCCTCGAAAAACTCCCACTCAGAATACACTCCAGCTGGTTGCTGAAGAGTGTTTCGCCAAAACGTCCGCTGTATTCGGAACAAGACAGAAGAACTGGAAGTGTTTCTTCTGGATGCACAGGGAAAAGTGGACGTTGTGTGTCCTACAGAGAACTTCCTCTGCAAAAGTGGATTCCTTGGACATTTGTGGGTATAAACATGTTTCAATTTTCACAAGAAAAACCCACAAACGTAAGGGCGCACTGGTTCTAACAAAAAGTGATATGGATGCCATTAAAAGAACGGACTTGGTAGAGTTGTCTGTGGAGATGAACTGCGAGATAGCTGCCATTGAAGTTAAGACCAAAAATGACATTGTAGCTGCCATTTACCGCCCCTCAGGAGGAAACTTTAATGTGTTTGTAAATGTGGGTCTTTTAGAGCTTTTAACAAATTTTAAAAACAATTCTATTTGTATAATTGGAGATTTTAATATTAATTTTAATAACCTGTCAGATCAAACTGCTAGTTTCCATGATATCTTACAACAACATATGATTTTTCACAAGAAATTTTTGAAAACACTAGCCAAACAAATTGCATCGATAATATATTTGTCAATTTTAAAAATATCATAAGCTTTTCGACAGCTGTTTTAGAAGCTGTGTTATCCGATCACAAAGCAGTGCAAATTGAGATTGAATATTCTGATAAAAAGTGTATACAAACCAAAAAGTAATTTCTCCACAGGGCTGACCCAAAAGGGCATTCAAAACATGTTAACAATTCTAGAAGGTGCTGACTGGTCCTTCCTACGGTCCTCGAGTACAGCAGAGGAAAAGGCGTCCACATTCATGGACCGCATGGTTGATGCCATCGAGGCCTCTTTTGCTAACCAGGTGGCAGCGTGGTGAGGGGCCAGCGTGTTTCCTGGTTCAATGACCACGTGCGCCAAATGCGTAATAACTTGCATTTTTTAAACTCTTTGTATGCAAATAAAAATTGCCCAAAAGCGATCCTGGATCTTCTGGAGCATGTGGTCAAGGGTTTCGAGATGGGTTCCCGTGCGGGAGCAATGTTTTGCGACCTCTCGAAAGCTTTCGACTGCATATCCCATGAAATTCTGATCCGCAAAATAATAAGTTATGGCCTAAGTAATCTTAGCTTATCACTTCTAAAATCATATCTTGTAGGTAGAACACCAAAAAACTTGCTCGGGTGGAAACTTATCTGGGGAGCGCTATATTAACCATGGTGTGCTGCAGGGCTCGATTTTAGACCACAGATGCTTATCGTCTATGTTAATGTTATCGAACAGTTTATTAATTGCAAGGCCCTGCTTTTTGCAGATGATACCACAGCCCTCTGTACGAGTAGAGACCGGCAGGAGTTAAAGGCGATGGTGTCGGGTTTGAGTCAATGGTTTCATGCAAATAAACTTAACCTCAACGTGAATAAAACAGAGAAAATGTTGTTCTCTTTAAGAAACACTGTGGATACAATAATTGAGAGTTCGGATGCAGTGAGGTTCTGGGGGATTCATTTGGATCCTACTCTTCTCTTCGATCGGCACATAGAGTTTGTGGCAAATAAGCTATCCATAACAAACTTTTCTTCTTAAGAACTTAAAAAAATAATGGATAGGGGTGTCTTGTTAATGGCCTTTCATGCATTAATACAGTCAACCTGCAACTACGGTCTTTTGACCGCAGGCCAGGAGAATCTTCAAACTGCAGAGAAGAGCTCTTAGGGTTGGTGAGGGTCTGGGATGATGTAAGGGATCATTTTAAAAAACTAAACATTCTCACATTACCATCACGTTGCATTTTTGAATGCCTTGTGTATATTGAGAAAAAGCTAGATAAATATAATCGAAGATCTGAGGTTCATAATCACAATACTAGGGAAATAGACTACCTGGAAACAAGTTTCCTAAGACTTACTAGGTCTCGGATCTCAACCACCTACTACGTTCCAGCATTTTTTAATCAATTGCCAAATAACTTAAAAATACTAGATGAAAAACATTTTGCTGCCTCAATAAGAGCAATGCTTTGTGATGGGGTTTTTTACAGCTTTGAGTGATATCTGCAGGTCAACTTTTGAATTTTGTATTGGGGTCTCCAATAATAATGAAAGGCGTTCCAATTTTAAAATTGTATCCATTGTATTGTGTCCTAAGTAAATGTCTGTCAATCATATAATTTTTAACAACATGTAATTAAATAATTATTAGTGTAAAGGTGATTTTTAGTACTATAAGTGTCTTTATTATTTTATCATTTTATGACGATTGTACAAGCATTAATCAACTTTACTTTACTTTATATCGTTCTGCATATTTTTCCTCGTATTTAGTGTTTTTTGTGTTAATTACAACCATATTTTAAAAAATACAATATGAAAATATACATCGGAACTAGGAACCTCGGAGAGGAGATTTTGACATTTTTTTTTTAAATATTTTTTTAACGAAAAAAAACATTATATTATGTGAAAAAAATATGCCTATAATTCAAAACATACCATTTCCCATTCAAAAAATGCCAAGCATGATATAACTAAATCTGCTTTTCTAATATTTGAACTCAAACTCAAAAAACCCTAAACTACGGCGGAATATGGTGCTTTCACCGTACTCACGCAATTGGTTAAAAGCCGATCATTTTTGGATCCTTCATAATCGAAATCAAACCCGATTCCTAGACCAGCAACGAACGGACGCAGTCTCGGCGCGCGAACCAAAACAAAAACAAACGAAGGTCGCGGCCGCAGGTTCCCATACCCAACCGAATACCAGTTTCGGGTTCCTGGTCATTGACCACACCACGGGCGTTGTAAGGGGGGAGGGGGCGGGACGCATGCATCGCCGGCGTCTCCTTATCAAAGGCCTTCGGGAGGTGTGAAGTATTGATTTCGAATTTGCCTCCAATAAGAACGAAACGGGCAGGCCATTGGCGACTTTGTCGGCAGGAACCAGACGGTTTTCGATTGCCTGGTGATCGCGAAACTTTAATTTAATATAGCGTAAATTATTAAGAAGAATATTATTTGTTACATATTACATAATATATTAATAGATACTTAATAATAAGACAAGGGCATATTAAGGGACGCCTCAGCCAGTAGCGGGAAGCGTCAATCATCCGATGGAAAAGTAAGGAACCAAATATTTTTTTGATAGGCATTTGGTGAAATTAACATTATTATGCTAAAATGATGAATATAATAAATCTACATCATTAAATAGAGACCACTGTAAATATTATGCGCCAAAGTCATTAAATTATTGATGTTTAAATATTCAGTTCCCATATAAATTCGTTATTAAATTATATACACGAGAAATTATAGGTAGGGGAGAGTTGGTGAAAGCTGGATGGCCGGGTAAAACAGAATATCAGCAATTATTTAACAACACAACTGTGTTTGTGTGGCATGATGTTCGAAACTAGTTTTATTCTGCACGTTGTGACAGTTAAATGTTTGAGAAAATAGAGCTGGACCAAAGAGAAAAATCATAAGAGAGGACAACCGAGGGAATTAGTTTAATATTTAGGCATCGCTCGCAATGACCTCGCTCCTTTAATGTGGGGCGAAACCGCTGTTGTCAACAACACTTTTATTTCGTCGGGAATCGACGATGCGCGAGGTTGCAATTCATAAAATTGGCTAATAATGAAAAGGAATGGAGAAAATGTTTTCCGCCTTAAACTTTTTTTATTTTTGAAATTTTAACTGTGCCATAATATTGGAAGGGGGAAGAGGGGTAAGGCGGGGCCAAGAGGCAAGATAGGGTCAGCCATTTACTATTTATTTATTTATTTATTTATGTGGGGTGCCAACAGGTTGCACAATAGATATCAACCGTGCGCGACAAATATTTTCATAGCGTCATTTGTTAGTTACGCAAGTTCTTAGTAAGTAGACGAACGCATTTGCACATTTGCCTTCTTAAATAAACGCGTGAAAAAAAAGGACCAGTATTTAACGAAGAAGAAGAACAAGAATTAGTTCAATACTTAAAAGACATGGAACGAAGGCTATTTAGTCTTAATAATGCCGCGCTAAGAAGATTAGCTTAACAATTGGCAGTGAAAAATGACTTTAACTCCACAACGGAACTTGCTGGCAAAGACTGGGCCCAGGGCTTCTTATGTCAGCATCAGTAGTTATCTATCAGAAAACCAGAAGCCACGTCAGCCGTCCGAAAAATGGAACGTGAAATTGTCAAATGAGACCGTATTTCTAGATCGAGATGCAAGCACAAGCGCATAACAGGATTTGTGCATATATTGCTTACTTTATACAGCCCCTTTATTATAGTTATAGTTAATTCATTGCTTATAATATGTACTTAGATAGTGTAATCTACTAAAATGCATAAGCTGCTAAACAAATATCACCCTGTCGCAAGTTTGAACTTGAACTTGGAGATTGTTATATAAACATTAAAGGTAAACTATAAACAACGCGAGCAATGAACGGGAACGACTTTGAACCTTATGCATGCAATGATCATCACTTTGTTTTATATAAATACGCTACCGAATCCTCAGTTCGGCAGACTTAGTCTCACCTCCAGCTCCCAAGGTTAGTCACTTGACGACTGCCTCCTGGGTTCTATCCGCTCCTAGAGTTAATCATACGACTGCTTTAGGTTCCATTCCTTTCCTACCCAACCTGGTACCGGTTAGTTACTTAACGACTGCTAGGGCCAGGGGTTGCACAACCTCCATAGTAAAGTCTTGACAAGAAGTTTGTCAGAGTATTGAGAAAGACAAGTGTCTAAATAGTCAGTTAAAAAGTGAAAGCTCTTAGTGCTCTTAAATAAAACCCAACCCTTAAGAAAAACTATAAATTATAAGACAGTAAACAAAGACCTATAAACAGTACCTCAAATCGAGAAAACATGCGCACCGTAGTAATCGGGTATAATAGAATCTCATTTTATCTGACCAATAATTGTTGTTAAAGTTTTATCGTTAATACATTGTTATTGTTATAAACTAAACGTGCTTACTTTATCATCTCTTCTTACCCTACGTAACGCGATCCCGGTCTACCTCAGTTACCCCCCGGCACGCTAAACAAGGCGTGTCCTCACGAGTAGAACATCCAGTGGTAGATTAAAGGAAGCATTGATACCCCGTCATTGTATTAATCGCGGCGAGGCTCTTCTCTGAGAAGTTATTCTTTAAATAAACGCGCTACCCCCCTAAGATACTCGTGACAATAGTAATACAGGTATATTATTTGTTCTGATGGCAAATTTTAACATTCCTTGGGAAGTTCTTATCTCCTACAACTTTTATTTGGCAAGTTCTTTCTCTAGAATTAAATGTAGCAGAAAACGCACTAGTAGTAGTAAGGGTGGGGGGGGGGGGGGCGAAGCCCGTAAGTAGGCCTATAAGTCCCTTTTCACCATCCCCGATCCGCCCTCCCCTACCTGGCTACTTCCAACACCCGGCCCGCACTGAAACGGCCCGTCACCTTGATAAAGGTGAGGACGTCCTCCCAGTCCAGATCCTTTAGATCTTCCCGAGCAAGTGTTGGTGCTCCCAGTATCTTCCTCCTTAGGCGACTCCATCTATCACAAATTCCTATATAGTGGTATGAGGACTCCTCCCCTGTCCCGCAGTTAAGCCAGAGTGGGCTGTCCCTCACGCCGATAAGGTGCAGATGTCTGTTTAGGCTTCCATGCCCAGTCAGAATACCTACCAAGTTCCTGATGTCCTCTCGGCTCTTTTTTAGCAGTCGCGTCCAGTTGCTCTGGATCCGTCAGGATTTGGAATCATTTCCTTGGCTTGTCTGTATCCTTCTTTTCCTCTCCAATTGTGCTTTGTCTTGTTCCAGGCCCAGTTATTTAGTTCCTGAGAGATTTGCCTTTTACTTAAGCCCAAACCAGGTTCTGGACCGACGAGGTGGCTCGTTGAGCCTTGTCTTGCCAATTCATCGGCCCGTTCGTTGCCCTCGATGCCACTGTGCCCTGGAACCCATCTGAGTCTTACTTCCTTGTGCACAGCCAATCTGTCTAGGGCGTCTCTACATTCCTGAACTAGCTTACAGCTTGCCCTGGGTTTTTGGATCGCCCTGAGAGCGGCTTGACTGTCTGAGTAAATATATATACTCTCTACACCTTCTGTTACTTCCGCCTTGGTTGCTACTTCCAAAATAGCAAACACCTCCGCCTGGAAAACAGTGGCATATCTCCCCAACGAAGTGCTTTCTCCTGATTTAGTGTTGTCTAGGTATACACCGGCTCCGGATGACTGTGTATTAGCCATCCATGAGCCATCAGTGTACCATGCGTGTGCGCCGCTCGGCGTACGTACCTGGCCTGACAGCCACTCTTCCCTTGATGGAAATTCCACTTGGAAATTCCTTCTCAGTCTTAATCTACCATCTGGAATATTGCCTTTGGTCGCAATGATGGGTAGATCCCTACTCATTTTGGCGGCAATAGTCGTATGGTCTTTCCCTGTGTAGTCCGTTCGCCATAGGCCACTGTCGATCATCCTTTTGTGAGCCGCCATTGCCTCTCTCTCAATAAAGATCGGGAGGTCCGGCAGCCCCAGGATGATGTTCAGTGCTGCTCCGGGAGTTGTTCTCAATGCTCCGGTAATACCCAAACAAGCCAGCCTTTGCAATCTGGCCAGTTTCTGGGCATTAGAGACTCTGGCCACCGCTGGCCACCAGACCACGGATCCGTAGGAAATCCTCGGTCTTATCACAGCAGTGTACAGGGTGGCGCATTTTGGATGCATTTACGGGGTTTCTCGGTAATTAGTAAAGATAGAAGGATGCGGTTTTCGCGACACCGGGCTATTTTTTTGTTAAACAAAAGATAAAGTAAACACAAATTTCCTAGGCCTCTTCGATTTTGAGCTACAGGGCGATTTTAAAAATGTTGTATTTTCGGGCACCCCTCGTATCTCAGCTACCTGATAACTTACAGAAAAGATAAAAACGGACAATTATAGTACTTTTTACGTAGAATTCAGTGGCGTGCCCGAAATTTTTGCCAGAGATATTGTTTTTGAGATATCACCCAAACATATATTTTTTTAAATGGAACACCCTGTATTTTTTTCCGTCGTTAAATTGCTTTATTTTTTCCCATAAAAATGATATATAACACTTAACATTTTCTATTTTTGGAAATGGTAAAAATTTAAAAAAATGGCGAATTTAATGTTATATTCTTCTAGTTGGCTATGAATTGTATTTAAAAATTCAAAACAATACTCTATACAAATTTTGAATTACTTAAAAATATATTATTATCATAATATGACCCTATGTTATTTTAATACACCGGCTTGCAAACAAACTAGGCTTGAAAAGGCATTATTAGATTAAAGTAGGCCTTGGAAACAAAAGTTAAATTTATGTGTGCTCTGTATAACTGCAGAATCTTCTTTTATATTGTGTTTGATGGTAATCTCACATCGGATCGATATATTATATAGACATTTTACAAGAAAATCTTTTGGAAGAAACCCAAGACATCAATGACGTTTACTTCCAACAAGATGGAGCACCAAGCCGCAATGCAAGGAGAGTGGGTGATCTTCTAAACAGATATTGTCATGATAAGTGGATAGTAGGCACCAGTGGTCCTGTTAGGTGGCCAACTGGGTCACCTGACTTGACGCCTTTAGATTTTTCCTTCTGGGGTTTTATAAAAAATCAAATATATAGAGTTAAAAGTAATAACGTTAATGAACTGCAAGTACGTTTTAGGAATAGTTTAAGGAAAGTAACACGATTGTATTTATATAATACATTGCGAAGTGTCGAAAAACGTTGTAGGCGGTGTCTAGAAAATAACTGCTTGCACTTTGAAAATAAGAGGTAACCGAATGTTGTTTTTGTTATACCTAATATACTTAATATAGCTATAATCAATAATTAATTAAATTCAAGTAATTCTTGATTTTTGTTTCTTTATCGACTATTAAATGTAAATAAAAATAATTCATTTTATTTAAATAACTAGTTCTTGATATGTTATTTTTTCAATCAGTAAAATAAAGTGTATAGAGTATTGTTTCAAATTTTTAAATGAAATTCATAGCCAACTAGAAGAATATAACATTAAATTCGCCATTTTTTAATTTTTTGTTATTTCCAAAAATAGAAAATGTTAAGTGTTATATATCATTTTGATGGAAAAAAATAAAGTAATTTAATGACGGAAAAAAATACAGGGTGTTCCATTTAAAAAATTATATGTTTAGGTCATATCTCAAAAACAGAATCTCCGGCAAAAATTTCGGGCACGCCACTGAATTCTACGTAAAAGGTACTATAAGCATCCGTTTTTATCTTTTCTGTAAGTTATCAGGTAGCCGAGATACGAGGGGTGCCCGAAAATACAACATTTTTAAAATCGCCCTGTAGCTCAAAAACGAAGAGGCCTAGGAAAAGTGTGTTTACGGTATCTTTTGTTTAACAAAAAAATAGCCCGGTGTCGCGAAAACCGCATCCTTCTATCATTACTAATTACCGAGAAACCCCGTAAATGCATCCAAAATGCGCCACCCTGTACAGCCACTGGAGGATATAAGGTTTTAAACCCCACTTCCTACCTACCGTTCTCCTTAGTTGCCACATAATCGCGGTTGTCTTATTCACCACCTGTTCAACGTGTGCCTTCCACGTCAATTTACTGTCTAAAATAACTCCCAAATATTTGACTTGTTGACTTAGGCTCAGTCTCGTCTGGTAGAGAAAACGCACTAAGGAATATATGGACATGGTGGCGCTTCCAGGATAAAAAACATTGCAGAGGTGGCCCTAGGGGCCCTTCATGCAACCTTTCACAGGCAGCAAAGATCAAATCAAATCAAATTAAACTGGTTTATTTGCATAGACAAATGTTACAATGCATCGGAATTGTCAATTAAAATGGACCACAATAATACTACTTAAAAAACATATAGAATAAACTAAAACCTAGTTAAAGTTACAATTAAAAAACTCAGTCAAATTATAAAATGATAGTCAGCTAGCAGAATCTTAAGAGTCCTTCTAAAAACTGGAAGTGTTGTAGCAACCCTAACACCTTCTGGCAGGTGATTGAAAATTTTTAGTGAGGTAATTACAGGACAATCTCGCACCTGAGACAATCGAGCCAAAGGAATAAACAATTTATCCGCGCTACGAGTTCTGTAGTAATTAATGTCGCCAAATTTTGAATAGTTACTACAATTCTTAAATATTTGACATGCATATTGGAGAATATAAATATGTATGACAGTTGAAATTTTTTAATTTTTAATGGATTCACGGCACGATTCCTTGAAAGAAAGTCTAAACATAGCGCGGATAATGCGTTTCTGACTTAACAAAACCCTTTGTATAGTGCCAAGAGTTGCCCCAGGCGAACAAGCCGTAGGCCAGAGTAGAATGTACTGCTGCATAGTAAAAGGATTTAAGGGTAAAAGCATCCCCAAGATCTCGGAGCTGCAGAATGGCATAGTTCCCACGAGACAATTTACTGCACACTGACTCCACTTGATCACCACAAGACAGATGTCTATCAAGTACAATTCCCATGAATTTGGAGGAGTCCTGCTGAATTAAGTTAGTTGATCCCTCTTTTAGCAGTAGGCTTCTATCCTGAACCACTCGTACTGGGGTAAATACAATAAAATTGGTCTTTAAGCCATTCAAACAAAGACCATTCTTCTGGCACCAGTCTGCAATTTCAGCTATACATTTGCTGCTCTGCAAGTCAAGAGTTTCAGAGTCACGACCTGTGACAATGGCAGACCTATCATCAGCAAAAAGAGTAATATAGCTGTCATCAACCAAGAGGGGCAAGTCGTTAATGAATAGCAAAAAGAGAATTGGTCCAAGAACACTCCCCTGTGGAACACCAGTTACAACATCCACCCAATCAGATACTACCACCCGATCTCCAACCCTCAGTCTGACAGCCTGGGTCCTAGCAGACAAATATGATTCCAGCCACCTGTAGGCTGGGCCTCTTATTCCGTAGTGAAAAACCTTATTTAGAAGTATGGTGTGGTCAATGGTATCAAACGCCTTAGTAAAATCGAAAAAAATGCCCACAGATTTTATTCTTGAATCAAAATTATTCAAAACCATTAGCATAAAGGGAGATTATGGCATCCGTTGTAGAGAGTCCAGCTCTGAAAAAGAGATAAGTCTTCTCTTGAAAGATTTTTCGAAGATCTTTGAAAATACAGACAACAGTGCGATGGACCTGTAGTTGTCAACCAGCGAAGTTTCACCCTTCTTCTGTAATGGTATCACAATGGCTGTTTTCAGCTCTCTTGGGAAATATCCGAATTGAAGGGATATATTGAGGAGATAGGTCAAAACAGAAAGAAGACTAACAGCACACTCGCACAATAGGGTACAGGGAATCTCATCGGCGCCAGAGGATTTCTTTTTTGAGACAGATTTAATAATCTCAAGGGTTTCACTTTCAGTAAGAGGAGATAAGGAAATATATTGAGGTATTTCGTTGCCTGGCATATTTGCACTTACAGGTGCATGAAAATTGCCTATCACTCCAGCTACTGAGTCTATAAAAAAACAATTAAAGGTGTTTGCAATGTCAAGACTTCCAGTAAAATTTTTGCCATTGGCAGTACAAAAATCGACTGGACCAACACTCGCATGGTCACCTAAGTCAAAAGTTAAGATCTGTGCTCGGTGGTCGGTAAAAGATGAATCCAATGTATTGGTCGATAGCAGGGTAGTATTCGTAAATACATTATCAATTAAGGTGCAGGATGAACCCTGAATTCTAGAAGGCTCAAAAAAGCCTTGCTCAAGACCATATGAGCTAAATGTATTTACAGTATTCAATACCTCCCTAGCTCTAAAATTAAAAGCACAGTTAAATCACCACAAAAAAAAAACATGAAACATTACGTTTACACAGAAACTTCAGCAATTTATGGAGGTATGTACTAAAAGTAAAAAAACTAGGTGAACGATACAGACAGCAAACTAAAATTTTTACATTATTCATATCTTTTATCATGGCTGCGGCACACTCAAAATGATTTGACAAAGCAAAGTCTTCATTTGTAAGTTGTTTATGAGTGCCAAAGTCAGACCTAACAAAAATAGCCACGCCACTAGCGCGCGAGGAGTCTCTGCAGAAGTACGTTGCTAGTTCATAATTAATAAGTAGTTTAAAACATGTAGCTTCCAAGTTGATCAACCAAGTTTTCGGTAATGCACACAATTTCAGAGTATGCCATAGAATGTAAGAAGAGTTCCAGTTCTGAAGACTTAAATCGTATGCTCCTGGCATTTAGATTAACAATCCTTGCTCCATTTACTGACTAATTTTCTCTGATGCTATGATATGGGAGATGTGGGAGCTTATCTTATGTTCATTTCTTCCAGATTGCGCTCTAGAAAACTTTGCTTCACAGGGGATGTCATCGGGCTGACTAGATTTACAAACGGCAGTGACAATCCTCTTAAGGCATCAGACGGCGGTGGAAAAGCTTTTGAGAAAGTTGAAATTCCAGGATACCAATCATCTTTTGTTCTTCCTAGAATTTTATGTAGTCGCTCCTCAAAAGATAATTTGGCTCTGGGCTCAGCTACAGGCACACTTATAGAGTAATTGAGACGTTCGTTATTCAAGAGGCTTACAAGATTTTTCTTCATAGTGTAAAGTGACTGATGATTTGGTACCGACAATTCTGGCATATAACGATCCGGAGATATATAAACCGCTTCACTTTTCGCATCATGTATAAGTTTCTTAATCAAGAGGTTGTATTTATATATATGTTTTTTCTATCTATATGGCGTCATTATTTGAGATGCTCCAATAATCATTAAGTTGATATTTTTGTACAAAACCAAAAAACCTTGTATAGAGAGACCATCTAAGGCTACTTGTTCATCAGCTCTGCGCGAATCTATGAAAATTATTACATGATCTTCCATTGAGAAGCATTTACTAAAAATGCAACCCTTTTTAGCCATGTCCCACAGGGTGAGTGGTTCTATGGAATATTGGCAGTTGATGTCAATTACTGTCCGATCTCTGCATGCTGCAGTTGTAGGACACATCTCAGACACATTTACCATTAACGCGGGCGTGCCTCAGGGCGCAATACTTTCACCAACTCTGTTCCTCATCTATATTAATGACCTGCTGACCTAAACGAGTAATCCTGTTTACAGTTTTGCTGATGGCAGTACGCTTGTCTCCCACTTTAGATCAGAAAAACCTTTACCAGCGACTGAGACTTATCACCGCAGACAGACCAGCGGATTACAGCAATTAATCAAGACCTGGAGAAAATTCAAAGTTGGGGTGACAGAAATTTGGTTCAGTTCAATTCAGCAAATACCCAACCAGCTACGTTTACCAAGAGGGCCAATACGGCAGGCCCCGACATCATTATGGCTGGATCGACCATTCCTTCATCCTCGTCAATCGGATTGCAGGATATCTCGGTCAACTGCTAACATCGCAAAATCAGCCCCCCAGAAGCTTGGTGCGTTATTTCGTAACAAAAAACTGAATACTCCGCAGCAGTTGCTCTTGCTCTACAAAGCGCAAATAAAACCGTGCTTAGAATATTGCTCACACATCTGGGGTGCCGCACCAAAGCATACCCTATAAATATTTTGTATTTGTTTCCATTTTGTACGTAAAATTTATTTTCTACTGTCAGAATGTAGATAATTAATTTTAATTTCTTAACTGCTTTGTTAACAATACTTCTGTTCATAAAAATAAAGGGTTATTTGACTTTGACTTTAAGCGGCCAATACTTTAAATATAGATTTTTAAAATAATGTCCATTATTTTAAGCAGTAGTTTGGTGCAACTCAAGGGGCAACTACAACTAAAGCTAGACGTAAAATATTGTTTGCTCCTTCAAAAAGTTATTCAATACAAAATACTGACTACATATCTCGTTTTCTCCAACTCTCCCCTACATATAACGCGGGCCTACGTAATACCGTGTACTTTTTCTATTTTCGTGCTATCCACGCTGACTAAGTCTGTTACCACGAAAATCTCTATTTATTTATTTATTCTCGATTCCTCATCTTTCGCCACCGTATCACCAGACACCCCACTTTCTCCGGAGCGTTAAAAGAGCGCCTCTGTCAGAGAGGTTTCGCATTGGTATGTTCCCTGTTTATTGTTTTTATTGTCTGTTTGTTACGGTTTATGGTTTATAAAGTTACGGAAAAGAAATACAGGACGTTTGATTCATAATTCGTGAGATTTTTAGTGGGCAGAGTGGACGATGGATAGAGACGATGATCTTAAACTTACACTCATATAATAGGTATTTTTTCGAAGACGTACCTTATTCACTTATTAATGAAATTATATTTTAATTGATTACTTACTTCATATTATTATTATGACTATAAACAGTTAGGGTTGGGTTTGGGAATTCTCTTGGGGTTAGGGTTGGTGATGGGGTGAAATGAATTTATGTTTGTAAATATACTAGACATCTAAATAAATTAACAAAGAAAAATATTTTTCCCGTTTGCGCCAATGTTAAAACTGTTGTTTTTTTTAGGTTCAACGTCGAGAATGAACACGGGTTTACCAACGGAGCCAGTCCAATCTTTAAAAGTGAGACGAAGAGTGGGGACTAACATGATAGCATGAACGGTCAAAATTTCGAAAAATGGGTCAATTATCAACTTGCCCAATCAGCCCAAATCATTAATAATTATCATGGGCAACGCTAGCTACCACTCCGGGCCGGTAGAAGACATACCCCCTAAAATCTTGGACCGTGGCTTACCGAAAAAAATATTGCCTTTTCAGAGACAACGATGAAAGACAAAATATGGGATTTGGTAGAAAAAAAATCGAAGTTTACGTAAAACCGAAATATGTAAAATCTTTTGGTCATAGGGTTCTCCGCCTCGCACCTTCCACTTGTCTCTTGGTGAAGTAACCATTGATCATTGGCAGAATTACATTCGGCACACCCAAAAAGAGATCCTAGAAGCTTGGGAAGTAGTAAGAATTTGCAATGCTTCAGATATACCGACTCGGATGAAGAAGATGATAGCGATGATCTATTATCTGATATTGACGTATCAGTATCAGAAGGGGTGGCCCCTAGCGGGCCTGGCAATTAGGCCGCCAATTAGCTCGCATTAGAGAACCGCCAGGATGCCGGTCTTCCTTAAGATAGCCCGCATAAAATTCAGACTAACACGAAACACTGAATCCGGCTCGATAGGCGTCGCGCCAAGGATTTTGAATCTTGCACACGCAAAGACGGGACATTCCGTAAGTAGATGGTATGGGGTCTCATCGTCCTCCATGAACCATCCATGTCATCTGTCTCATTCCCGGAGCCATCCAACTTACCTCTTCGGCCCGACTCTACGTCCAGGTCTCCAAAGCCGCGCGAACACTCTGGGTGATCCTCTCACAGGGACCAGGCCGTAAGTATCTACGTGCCGAGCCTTCTCTGGCTAAGGCGTCCGCTGCCTCGTTTTTCGGTACACCCGAGTGTCCCGGTAACCACACCAGCTTTGCAGGTTCAATCAGCGATTTCCTACACTCCCTCACCAACAAGGAGCGCGTGCCTATTGACTTTAGCGCAATGAGTACGGCCTTGTTTTCCAAGCAAAAGAAAATCCTCCTGCCACCGACAGTAGGCCTTAACGACTCCAGTAGACACCAACTCCAGACAGTGTTTCCATTCTGGACCTGTCTGTGAATCAGACTAGTCCGTCTCAGGATCCCATCCTTCCTTCCATCCAATCCTCCTTGGCAGGGAAGTGGAAGTTTAGCCACTCGTGGAGTTCTATATAAGAGACCGTCACGTCACCTGGCATATCCTGGACAGTTAGGTACCCAGACAGGCCCCGCGATAGACCGCAATGGTCATGTCCCTCCACATCCCCGCATCAGCCAATCTCACGGCCGCTTTAGCCGCCTTGTATCTCACCCAGTCCACCGACCTCTCTTTTTAATAAATTTTTTAATGTGTGGGATCGGAATTTTGATAGTTTCTTGTCACACCCACACATCACGATTCGTTTTCGTATAAAAAAAGCCCGCGGCAAGAAGCAGAGAGGTCTTTAAAATTCATCTTTTGGCTAGAAAATGGTTCAATTCCACTCGCCAAAGCTGGAGACGGGTTTCCCCTTAAAATTTTCACATATTCTGACATAAACTCACTTCAGCTACACTTTGAATAGCTTCCCAATTATCCGAGAAATTGAGCATCTCAGTAATTTTCCTGAGCCAAATGACATTAAGAACAAATCCTAAAACCCCAGCCACCGCCACAACTCGCAGGGTAGTCGAGACGGCTTCCTTACAGATAAGTAAGTAAATTCTAATATAATTAACTAGTTTAATCATTCAGAATAATCGTCTCACAAACATATACTTTAGAACATACTACCAAACAACGTCAATTTAACAGGGTTTTAATAGACAGTGGCGATAAATCATACACCATTGTTACGATCATGTGCAAAGAGTCATGGTCTTTAGATACCACGAATGTGCTATGGGGCAAGGGCGTTTCAATCTTTTAATATACAATTTTAGAATGGATGTTGGACGTTTTTTAATAAATAAATCAACTTTCATATTGTTAAAAAAAACTTAATTAAATAATGTAATACCTTTAGTTTTTGGTAAATGACCGCATAGCTTGGTGGGCTGCAAAGAGTTTCAGTTAAGTTCATATTAAAATTGTTTGATTCTGTTTTGGTTATTTTGTTAAAGAAGAAATAGTGCCCTTACAGGGTACAAAAAAAATTAAAACAAAATAAAATCATTTGTAAGCGTCCTTCTTAATTTATTACAGATTTTAAAATAACTTGGTATATTTGAAAATTATTGAGTAATCATCGTTTCCTTGCATTCGTGACATTAAGTCTTTATAATAAATGATATTTTTGATGATATGTGAAATCTGTTAATGAATGTAAAGCTACCTTTAGCTAGTTGTAGCATCACAACAAGTTTGTTAACAGTTAAGAACTACGTTTTTTTTGGAGCTTTTATGACCTCACTGCATATCCGAAAAAATTCTCCTATATTTCATCGAGAAATCTGTGACATCATAACTGATGTGAATGGAATGTAGAGGTGCATATTTTAAAAATATTTGCAATGATACAGGGTGTACCATTGTTAAATGACAAACTAAACTTGCGTTTTTTTAAGTGGAAATCCCGGTATAATATTTTGAATTCCTCAGAACAATATAAATTATTTTTGTATCATGTTTTTCGCTGCTACTATCTCTCCGAGCAACCTAAGACCTGGTTGCGGCTTTTTTTATTTTTTTTTATTATTTTTTAAAATGATTTTTGGTATAAATCTTCAAGAAACGTTTTAATAATGAATAAATGTTGCTTTTAATTTTAATAAACAAAAGTATAATAATTAACAAAAAAAAAATAAAATAATAAAAGGGAACAAAATTAAAGAAAATGCTTATTATTTGATAAAATCAAAATTCATGCTCAAGCATAATAAGTTGCTTTTATAAGTAGATAAATTTATAATAAATAAAATAAAAAAAAAAATTAAATAAAAAAGTAGAACAATCAAATATAGTTTTAGCTTCCATTATTTTTATGCAAAAAGTAAATTTACAAAAAAATAATATAAATAATTATAATAATAATAACAACGCAAAAACTTAAAAGTAATAAAAAAAAGTACCAAAATAAACAGAATGTTTATTGTTTTGTTTCTGTATCAATTCTCGTTTAAATCTCCAAAACAATAATTTATTTTCTTAAATTTAGGAACTTCAATATAATCTAGTACGCCATTGTAATTCCTCAGTATAATATTAATTGATTTGTCTACGCTACTGGGTTTCAGATATTCTGAAGTTAATTTGAATAGCTGGCGATGCAATATAGGCAACCAGTAATATTGAGTGTATATTAGGCATCAATTTTACAGGTTTTCATTAGTGCCCGGCATAACTGGTATTTTGTGATGACAGTTACATAATTCTGAATGTTTTTGAAGGATATTTGATTGAGATGTTATGGAATTTTCTTATTAGGAATTGAGTTCGTGTTTTTCGAGTCACAGCGATATTTGAATTGGCCTCGTATTGTAGTTTGATTTCGTGTGCACCATGCGGAATTCAGTTTTCATTAGTTCGAGTGAATAAAACCGATCGTAGCTGAATCACGAGCCATTTTGACTAGACCTTCACCCTTCAGGCCTAAAAGGTGGTGTAGATGTCGAAATATTATAATCCCTTGGGTATTGACGGCGGCTACGCTGGATTTTTGTAATAACTTTTGACTCGATGGTATCTTAGGATGGATTAGCCGAAACCTGAATGAGAGCCAGACCAACAGGCTCAAAATCAAATCCTAACTCAAACTCTAACTCTAACTCTCACTCTAATCTAATTCTAATTTTAATTTTAACTTTAATGTGTTCTTGAGTTTGAACTCTGGGTCGAGTTGATTGATGTAATCTCAATTCATATGGTCAGATGAGGAGACTGTAGAAGAGGATCTGGAGATTCCATTTCTAAAATCATAGCCTGGTGGTAGCAATATAATTGTTGGTTGGGAAGTGAAAATTAAATGGTCGGGATGACTCCGTGGTTATGATACCACAAGACGCTTTAGGAGGCCCTGAGCATTCTGGTCGTCTGTAAACCCATAAAGATAAGTGAAAAACCAACATTTCGAAAATTTTACTTTAATTATCTTATCTTTAATATATCTCGTAGATTTATCTTACCTTTACGGTATCTCATAGATTTATCTTATCTTTACCGTATCTCGTAGTTTTATCTTATTGTACATTTACCTTATTGTATATTATTTATCTTATCGCCAAATTACCTTATCTATATTTAACTGTAATTATCGTAACTTGGATTTTGATCTGATCAATAAAAATAATTATCTTTCATGGGTACTCTGTATTATAGTGATTAAATGCTCTGTACATACATATTCAGTATTAATTTTTGGAAATTTAAATTTGTAAATTTTAGTAATCTCTTATTTGATAATTATCTTTACTCTAGTTACTACATAACAAGTAGCGCTATTATTTGGTTATATATAATTTTTTCTAAGGCAGGTCTTAAATTTAAAGTGAAAATATAAATTGGATTTCTTTCAGAGAGTCTGTTAGATTTTGCAATTATTTTCTCGATTTTGATGTGTTTTGTAAGTATAATAATTTGTGGAAGTTCAATATTTTGACATCCATTTGATTTTTCTCGATTCTGAGAATCATTTTTATCAGAAAGTTAATTTGGTTGATTATGTAATGAAATTTTCTTGATTTATTAGTGGACTGATTGTAACTTATGGGCTATTAGCTTATCAGGAACATTAATTTTAATTAGAGTCGTAGACGTAGAACCAATTTGATCTACATTTACCTGATGGCTGCAGTTGCATTATTTGCAAATAGGTATTAGCCAGGTTTGGCGATCTCATTATATTGTTGTCTTAGATCAGCTCGTATTGAATATTGATTATTTTATCTTACTGTACAGGATATTGATAATTGATAAATTGAGATTTTAAGTAGTTAAATGTGAACTGGAAAGATGTGATATTCAGGAGCCAGAAGTTATTATTAAAAATTGTTAGGAAATTGTATCTTCGAACTCACACCCTTAGTGCCACCGCCATAAAACGTATCTGAGCAGCGACAGGGTAACTCAATGACTATTTAACGCTTACTTTTATTTATCCAAAAAGTTTCAATTAAAATCGAAACAATAATTTAAAAATTTAAAAAATAAAAGGGGAATATAAAAATGTTATAATGGCGCCCAACGTGGGGCTCGATTTTCGTTATATTACCGCTCATGTGTTTGACCAGATTTTTATCATTTGATTGATTTCAAAAATACCTTAAGAAAAGAGTCGATGTTTCTTATGTAATTGTTTCAAATAGATGGTGGCAGTACGAGGCATATTAACACCAAAAAAAATTTTCTTCTATCTTTAATTTCTTTATTGCCTTTATCTAATATTTCTGTGTCTTTTAGCTTGATAAAT
>MU182256.1:193857-225881 GCA_016904865.1 Pissodes strobi
CTTTATTGCCTTTATCTAATATTTCTGTGTCTTTTAGCTTGATAAATCATGAATCCAAGATGCCTTTTTATGGATAATATGATCTGACAAATTAACTTATCTTTTCTTATCTTTCGGTCTACTTTAGACATGGCGCCCATAAAGTTGAATTTTCAGAATTCGAAGTTACACCCCTAGTGCCACCGCAATAAGACGTACCTGAGTAGCGATAAGGTAACTCAAGGAACATTTAACTCTTACTTTTATTTATCCAAAAGGTTTCAACTAAATCGAAACAAGGTTCAAAAAAATTAAAATAAGGAAATAAAAGGGAAATGTTAAAAAGTTTTTGCAGAAAACAAATTTATAATATATTTATAATAAATAAAAAAAAGTAAAACGAAGAACAATCAAATATAGTTCTAACTTTCATTATTTTTATGAATTAAATTACTAACCCCAACAGTATAGATGTCGCAGGGTTTCAAAATGTCAAAATTGTCACAATTCGAAAACCATTGAATTTGAAGATGCATGATACAAATAGAATAAAATAGAATTGAATTGAAGGGAGTTGGTGCTGATACCCGCCTCTGCCACTGCAACCTAAGTAGGTTTATTATAGCACTCCGAACCATGCTTAGAGGATCTCATTCAGTCTGGACTTCCTAATCAGACTCCACAAATGGAGTACCGGCTCCTCCATGTACTTTGCAGTTTGGGGTTTGGTCTCTCCCAGCCTTGCATACCTGAGCCTGCAGAGAGCCTCACACTCGTACCACACGTGTTTTGGAGTTTCCTTCTCCTCCGGACAGAACCTGCAACCTTTATTATTCGCCAGGCCGACCTTTTCCATGTGTCTGTTCTTTTAACAGTGCCCCGTCAGCTGACCCACTAATATCCTTATCGTCTCGCGACTACTCTTAAGTAGATCTGCTGTAAATTTTGAGGAGCCGTGTTTTATGAACCGTTTAGCCTGTAGTTCCCCGGTGTTTGTAACCACCAGTTTAGAGATTCTTTATCTATCCAGCTTTTAACTCCTGCTTTGAAGACTCTTCCTGCTCTCCCGCAGTAGGGCTCAGGTTCCAACGTAACCTTACTTGCGCCCCGTTTTTCGAGTTTGTCGGCTTCTTCGTTGCCTTGATGGTCTTCATGTCCCGGAGCCGACGCAATGGTGAGCTTATTGTTACGACCGGTCTCTTCAAGGGCACTTATGTAGTCTTTAACTAGTCTACTTCTGATCTTGTGTGCACTAACTGATTTTAAGGCGGCCTGACTGTCGAAGTATATGACTACCCACCTTTTTCTAATGTTCAATTTCTCTATCTCCATGGCGCCATGTTGAGTTGCCGCAACCTCTGCTTTTATAGGAGGGCCTCCCTCCCGTTCTTCTCTGATACAAATAACATTTATATTGTTCTGCAAAATTCAAAAATAACATAATATACCGTGGTTTCGATTTAAAACGCATACGTTTAGTTTGACTATTTGATAATGATACACCCTGTATCTTCAGAAATATTTTTAAAATATGCTTTTCCTTCATCTTTTATATGAAACGTTTTTCTCTAGCTTCAATAACTACTGAGTAAATAACAGATGGCTGACTCACCCTATACATCTGATGGGGAAGGAACTACTTTCCTGAAAGACGAAGATTTTTACAATGGTTCTAAGTAAAACTTGATTAAGTTGAGTTAAACTAAATACTATAAGTATCCATTTCGAGAAAAACGTTAATATCAATACCCAATAAGGTGATTTTTTATTGGCTCTGTGGAAAATCCATTAGTCTAATACCAAATTTCATAGAACCTCTGTTCAGGCGTACCTAGAAAATCTAAATTGCGCCAAAAATCGAAGCCCGTCCGAATTTCCCCCCGAAGCGGAAAATCGCTCGGGTCTCGTCTAGTCATGTTCGCGTCTAAATCGGGCCCCAACGATCCCATTAACTAATCGTACGTAACAGGCATTAAAAGCTGAGTGTTTATAAACATTAGGTTCGCTCAATTCTGGCTTGGATTCACTCGCGCCATCAAAAGTCTATCCAGTCTGCTGTTTCCTTTTTACGAGAAAATCAGTCAGTCGTAAACTATTTTAAAGGCGATTTTTTATTACTTATTTAGTGGGAAATTTTCGAGCACAACGCTTTTTAATTAGTGCCATCGAAAAATAACAGACGGTAACAAAAATCTATGACTGTTATTAAGGGTGCAAACCTGTTTACATAAAATGGATTTTAGTATTTTGCTGAAGCAAATCGATATGCCAGTGGCGTGTCTATAGGCAATATAATTAAATTAATGAAATACTAAATACTGTTTTAACAACCGTTTATTATGGATAAATGAGTATTGAAAAACAGAATTTTTAATGGCCTAGAAGGGACTTTTTTGCAGCAATGTGTAATTACACTTTTACTCCACTTTTGGGACTCGACATGCTTTTTTTTTTTTTATGTTCGGCACACACACAAAAAGAAAATCCTATGGTGCGTGTGTGGAGAAGATGGTGGACGTTGGATTTGAAGCGCTGTAGGTTGGTATTTTCGGGAAAGTCGTTACTCGGAAGTCCATTCCAGGGTGAGGCAGTTCACCAGACAAAGGAGTTCCGCAACAGCGACGTCCTAGGTGTTCGCAACTGAATCGTATGTTGGTGGGCAGCTGGTGTCTGACGGGTGTTTCTGTTTGGCACAACTCTTGGCGGAATCATAAGTTCCAGCTCTTTCGAACACCTTCCGTAGTACTATCGATAGTAAAGAGATAGGTCCGCCACTTTTCTTCGATGTTCAAAGCTATTAAGGTCTTTAGTCAACTCCGGGTCATCCACAAGACGGACTGCTCTCCTCTGTATGGAATCTAATACCTTGATCATGTGTTTATGTGCCGAGCTCCACACATGGGATCAGTATTCCAGAGATGATCTTATCTGGGCCTTATAGAGCAGTAAGAGCTGCTGAGGTGTATGTATACAACCTCTTTGATCTATAGAGTGTTCCCAGCCTTTGTGACAAAACATGTTATTTTCTACGTTGATACCCAGCAAGTTTTTCAGATGAGGCCAGAGTCAGTGTTTGTCCTGTCATTGATAAGTGAGGTCCTGCGATGTTTGCTTTTTTGAGAAGACAACTGCTTGAGTCTTTCCTGCGTTAAACTGGACATTGTTTTCCTCCTCCCATTCTACGATGGCGTTCATACCCTCATTAATGGCAGCAATCTGATTTTCTTGCTCGTGTTGGGAACGAGCAGTGGTCATTGGAGTCCTCGACATGAATGGGGATACAATAGTGCTGTAGTCTGCAAAGCTGTAAATATAATTGTTTGTCCTATTTAAGAGATCGTTGATACAGAACAGGAACAATGTAGGAGATAATATATACATCCTTGAGGAACTCCGGCATTGATTTAAAACTCCTCCGAAAGATGTCCATCAATACCAACTGGGATGCTTCGATCCCTAAAGAAATTGAAAAGCCATAAAAGCAGTGCTGGTGCTAGTCCGGATGGTGTCAATTTGCTTATCAACACGTCATGCCGCACCCTATAAAATGTTTTGGATATGCTTGGAGCCACTGCACGAGATTCGTCGTAGCTCTTGATGGCGTTGGCCCACAGATAGGTAGATCATGTAAGTCAGGAGATCTCACGTTGATCTGAGCTTGCGGAAGCCATACAGGCGATCGCTTATGATGCCTGATGATTCGAGATATTTTAAGAGCTGTCCGTTGATCAGTTTCTCCATGGCTTTGGACATGATGGGAACTAAGGCAATTGGACGGTAGTTATTTGGAATCGTTTTTTACCTTTCTTCGGGATTGGTAGCACCTGAGCGCATTTCCAGCTAGAAAGAAAGCAGGCAGTTCGGTATGTTAGTTCAGCAGCACTTTTCTTAAGCACTATTACGGAAACGCCATCGGGTGCTGTGAGCTTGTTAGTGTCTAGGCTTTTGAGTATTCGTTTCACTTCGCGATGACGGAATACCAGACCTGGCATTAAAGAATTAACTCTCGGGTTAATTGGGGGAGTCTTTCCTTGAGGATCTAAGGTAGAATTTGAGGCAAACATTTCGGCAACAATGTTCGCTTTTACTTTAGCCGTTTCCGCTATTGAACCATCATCTTTGGTCAGTGGTGGGATTGACGTCTTTAAGAAACCCTGATTGACAGCTTTGGCAACTGAGTCAATGGGCCACTGGTTTGTAGTCGTGTTGAATATATTTCGAATTTCGGTCGTCGGATCTCGACGCCATTTGCGTTTGGCGGTATTTTTAGCATTGACCGCTTTTCAGCAGTGTTTCCCAAACCATGGTTTACTGTTTGAGATACTTTTCATAGAACAGGGAATGAATTAATCGATGTTTTTCCTATTTAGTAGTATATGTACCTACTCAGAGGGTATATCTTCCCTTTCGGAATACTCCTCGTCTACGTTAGAAGAAATATCTTGCTTTGACTTACTACGTTCTTGCCTTTCTTTTACGAATTTTTCTTCATCGTTGTCTTTATCGTTGTCTAAACTGCTTTCATTATCAGAATCTACCTCGTTTATCAGCTTTTGAAGACGAATTTGTTAGGCTTCGTAAGAATGAATAGCTGCATAGATATACAGGTATATAAACATCATTTTTTTTAATATGGGATTTCGAATACTTTTAAACCTTCAGTACTCGCTTGGATCTCCTGCAAGGAAATAACTCTGTTATTGCTGCACCGTACTGATGCGAGAATGCTTTTGATGTTCGAACAACAGGTGTGGAAATGTACCTAACGCATAACAGAAACACATAAAATAATTTGGAGTGTCGGTCTCACACACCGAATGCGACTAATGAAAGGTTAACCATAATATCTCCTTCATATGGTATTTATTCCATGGTATAAGAAGCCAACGAATAAAAATGCTTCTGAAGTTACCTAGAGTGGTAATTAGCGTTGTCCATAACGATAACTAATTGGATGGCGTGGACTAATCTCCAGCATTAAATTCCTCCAAAACATCTGCGTGCAGGTCCTCGTGATTTTCACCACTTCTCTTTGATCAAAATTCTAGCAAACCGCCTTCTGAAAAGCAATTTTTACTACCAATATTAACCGGCTTCCTTTACCAGAAGGCGCTTTAATTTCATTAGACCATTCTTCAATGAAGGCTTGGCGCGAAGTTATATTTTTGTTCTGTCATATTTAGCCAACTTTGTATCTTTGGTTTATTCAAGTTTCATCCAAATAATGGATATGTACATTGTTTCTCCAATATTTTATTACTGCTCTTAAATATCGTCTGCGCCAACAATTAATTTTTTCCACCTGAATTGATTTTTTACTTTGCAATTTTTCGTAAAGTACCTTCAATTTTTTAGAACTCTCCACCGTATCGTCTTGCTTATAGGCGGGATGTTTTCCTCTTTTCGCACCCCAGCCATTATTTTACACAAAGTGGGTATTTCGTTGTTTAAAAAAAGTTATTGTAAATTCGTCTTACAGGGGCTTTTGTATCATCATTAATCTTTTTTTATTTCAGTTTTTTGTTAGTGATTTAACTGGGACATTTTTTTCTTCACCTGGTAGCTTTTATATTGTCAACTCTCCGATCCCAGTCATATATGAACACACTGCAACTATCTTTGCGACTCCGGTTTCTAGGTTTTGTTGTTTAGAAGTATTGTAGAGATTAATAAAAGTCACTTTTTCAGTTATACACAGAACCCCTTTACCAACCATTTTCACAGCAACAAAATTAGAGACGCTACCCAAGTAACACATAGGATGGCGCTTTATATCCGAAGTGCTTTAAAAATTATTTATAAGTGCATCATTTATGACTATATGGAGTTATTGCAGAATCTCAGATTACCAATTTGCTTAAATGATATTTTGGTTCTTTAATTTAGTTCTTTAAGCGGTTTAAGAACGTAATTTGAGAGCTGCTATAAAGTAGCTTTTTAATTGTTCTATAAAAACATTCATTATAACTTTTAAGCTATATACTTGCTTTGTAAACATGCCTAAGATCCTCGTATACAGACAAATGATATCTTTATAGATGCTCTATAATGATTATTTAAACGTTTATATGCCTTTTAAAGGGATAGATTACCTGTTTAAACAAAATGGCGTCGTGAAATACCACTACACAGGATGTTATATAGAGAGTATATTTAGTGTTTTAGTTGTGTTCCACTTAATCATTTGCTGTCAAGATGGTTAAAAATGACAACTTTAAGAACTGGAAAAACCTGAAGAAATCTGGACATTTTACATAGGATGGCGCTTTATATCCAAATTGCTTTAAAAATGATGTATAAGTGCTTCATTTATGACTATATGAAGTTATTATAGAATCTCAGATTACCAATTTGCTTAAATGATATTTTCGTTCCTATATTTAGTTCTTTAAGCGGTTTAAGAACGTAATTTGAGAGCTGCTATAAAGTAGCTTTTTAATTGTTCTATAAAAACATTCATTATGACTTTTACGCTATATACTTGCTTTGTAAACATGCCTAAGATCCTCTTATACAGACAAATGATATCTTTATAGATGCTTTATAAAGATTATTTAACCATTATATGCCATTTAAAGGGACAGATTACCTGCTTAAGCAAAATGGCGTCGTGAAATACCACTACACAGGATGTTAAGAATTTTTGTTAGCGACTCCATATTGTTTACTAAAATCTAATGTTGATAGATGAAAAGGCATTTTATTAGAAAATTGGGTTTTGGTAGTAAATTAATACATTCTATTCATCAAAATTATTAGAATTCATATAAAACACTTGTTTCGGATCAATTTATTAAAAAATTATTGACTTTTATGAAAAAAAAGTTATGAAAATAATTTCCAAAAAATTAGAAAAATGGTTAATTTTCTAAATTTTAATGGCGAATAGCGAGTAGTAATTTTACGAGGTAGCATATTACATAATTACAATAAATTTTTTCTGGCATGTCGTTTTTAGGTACTCCCGCCTGCCCTCAATAGCTTTTTATACATAACTCGTTCAAATAATTCCATATCCTGTAGACGCCAACCTCTGTAATTATCAAAATGTCTGTTTGAGTTTGAGTTTTAGTGGAGTAGAAGATATTCCTGTAACCATTTTGCAATATAGAAGATATAATGAGGCGGTAACTTTCCAAATATATAAAAGTTATATAAGACATATTTAATCCCGTAAATTGCATTTATGTCTTTTTTAAGAAACAGTTACATAAGCGCGATATAATAATACTTACACAGCATTATTGCAATTTAAGAGCAAGTTAAACTTCACTATATAGATGCTTTATATGTTCTTTATAATGGTGATGGTAAGCGCTATACTTAGTTCAAGAAGTTATATAGTGGCTATATATTAGGCATATATACGTGTTAAAAGAGTTATATAGAAGTATTATAGAATAGTTTTTTTTAGCATTTATTTACACTTTTATATAACAGCTGAGTAAAGTGCTCCCTTTACGATAAATAGCAGCCATATAAGTAATATATTATTGATTATCTTACCTTTTATAGCATCGTTTTACTCTATAAACTAGTGATATAAACGTTTGTTCAACCTTTATAAATCATTTTGTGTTACTTGGGTAGGCAGTTACGCGAACAAACTGTTTCACTTCTTGCCAGTAGATATTTAAACACTGATATGTTTTCTTAAGTCACTTCTTCTTCTTGCGGTGCCTATTCATTCCGAATGTTGGAGACTAGCATGGCTATTTTTACTTTGTTGGCAGCTGTGCGGAGCAGTCCATTCGTGGTCATGTTGAACCATTTTCTCAAGTTTTAAAGCCAGGAGATTCGCTTTCGTTCTGATCTCCTCTTGCAGTATACTTTTCTTTGCAGTAGTAAGTGTAGGAGGCCATAGCGTTAATAATTTCTCATAATATGACCTAGGTATTCTAATTTACGATTCTTAATTCTTATGATGACCTTACGTTCCTTTTCCATTCTATGCAGGACTCCACTATTTGTGACTCGGTCGACCCAGGGGATCCCTAGGATGCTTCTATAGCACCACATCTCGAATACTTCAAGTTTTCTCATTGATGCCTCAGAGAGCGTCCAAGCCTCTGCTCCGTAGAGCAGCATTGAAAAAGTATAGCACTGTGGGACTAGGATTTTGTTTTTTAGCGGCAGATCACGGCTTCTGAAAACGGTGCCCATTCTTAGGAAAGCTGCTCTGGCTTTTGATATACGTTGTTTTATTTCCGATGAGTGATCCCATTGACTATTTACAATAGTGCCAAGGTATGTATAACTTTCAACCCTTTCCCTAATCCATAATACTGGCTGATCTCAGTTATCGTTTGTTGAAAACCTTCTAGACTGTCTGCAAATATCATTGCGTCATCTGCGTATCTGATATTGTTCAGGCGTTCGCCGTTAATTAGTAAGCCTTCATCATAGTCTTCCAAGACTTGACGAAGATACGTTCGAAGTAAACCTTAAGTAGCATGAAGGACATTATACATACATGCTGCACTCCACGTTCTATTGAAATTGCTTCTGTCAACTGCTTGTGTACTCATATAGTAGCAGTTTGGTAATAGTAAATAGCTTTGATAATTCCCAGATCTTTATTATCTATACCAATCCCGTCCAAAACTGATATAAGCTCGTTGTGTCTATCTCTATCGAACGTCTTTTGGTAAACCACAAAGCATACATATATATCGCAGTTTCCATCTCTACACGTTTGAAATAGGACTTGGGCAGCAAAAAGTGCCTCCCGTGTACCCAAAGCATCGCGAAACCTAAATTGTGGGCGTGTTAGTCTTAAATAGGTGGCTCATTTTTGCATTTGTTTTTTTTTTGAAGGTCACAAATGTCGATTTCAACCAGTTCTGGGGGACCTTTTCGGTATTATAAATAGATTGTATAATTTTGTGAGCCATTTTATTCCACCGTCATCCATCATCTTTAAAAATTCGTTAGTTATCCGGACCTGTTGTTTTGCCATCTTTGATTTCTCTTATAGCAGCTCTTATTCTTTCGGTTGTGAAATAATAATAAAGGTTATTGAGGGAGAGTGGGACAAGCGAGATATATGAGGGTCCATGATGTATAATTACTAGCACCCGATCCGTTATCTGACTACTCCTCGTGAAATGATTTTTTGCACAGTCCTTTTTTCGTGACAAGTGTCTCCATATGGCTCATGGCAGTAAAGGCATCTTTTGTTTATATCTTCCTCTGACTTTGTTGCTGCTTCTGCTGATTCACTTTTTCTCTTTCCTTTCAAGTTTTCTCTTTTTTCACTTTTTCATCACACAACTTGGCCCTGTCTCCTCAAAATTAATCCTGACTGATTTAACTTATACTGTTTTCAATTTCTCTTCAAGTTGATCTTTGTAAGGTGGACTGGTGATTATTTTAGAATCTGCATTTTGTTTTGGTGTTCCTTTTCTTTTGAGATGATTTTGGGACTAGAATTTCATTTGAAATAGAAACATAACTGCTTGATGGTAGCTTTGGCTCTAAATGAACTGGATGTCATATTCGGGCGATTCTCGTTAAATACCCTTACCAAGTTGGAATTGATCGAAATATCGACAGTTTCTTGATTGAATTCTCTATGAAGAATATTCCTTATAACCACCAAGTCGTCCTCTTGAAACACATCCGGATTGGGTAATTATGGATTAAACCCATAATAATATTTATTGTTATATATTTGATAATAGGAACCATGTTGTATTCTGTGATTCTAGAACCAAGATGAATTGGGATCCAGTGGCCTATTTATTTTGCCAGGTAGGTTTTGAAGGATGCAAATACGCTTACATCAAGAGGGTGTGGCCAATTGAAAGTATGAGGTGGTAAGGCCAAAACTCCAAATTTTCTGGCCAGGTTTATTGACTTAATGGACTGTCTAATAACAGTAGACTCGGAGACTCTCTTGTTGGTATTGTACAGTAAATAAAATTCTCTAAAAAATTAACAAACAGATCGTCATCTATCGATCCAAGTGGAGTAGGCTATTGCACTCTTCCAGGAAACGCTCGATTAAAAAAAAAACTTGTATTGCACGAAGGAAGACCATACATTCTGGAATAAATGTGCCCGTAGCACTGACACAAGCTAAAACAGTTGTATTTTTTCCTCTTTCCAATGAAGTTAATCTTCCTACTTGCCGTTTTCCCTTTTACGGCTAATATTTTTCCAATTTTTAGACGCAGGTAATCCATGTCTCATCACAGTTAAATATACGATGCATGAGACAATTGCTGTTGTCCAAGATCTCTCTTAAATTAAAAAAACTCATTAACTCTCTGCTTGGAAAATTCTATCACCCTTGCAATGTTTGTTGCCTCAGGTCTTCGCATAGAAGGTTTCGTTGACGTTTCAAAAATATTAGTTAGCCATTTCCTGCCATCTTCCGATCTTTATTGAATGAATGATTGATCTGACTAACTTCAGAAAACTGAAATGCAATTCCTTGAAGATATGCCGTTAAGAGTTTATAAAATAGTGTTTCTAATTATTGTATTATATATTCACACAAATCATTTTTCATTTGGCCAACAAGCGCGGGTTTGAACCTACCTAGGTTTGTAACTGGATTAATCCCCTGATGACTGTGATGCGAGTGTATGATAGTTCTTGGAATTCTGAAGCTTTCTTTGATATCTCCTTATTTTAAGCAGATTCTAAGGCATGGATGGTGCATAGCATCTGCTGAATAACACACACTAAAGGAAGATCCTATGGCACTCGCCGAGCGGTGTGTGTGCGAAGATGTTAATTGACGCGGTTCTTGAATAGCTGCAGGTTGTAATTTGGAGGAAACAGATGTTTTGGGAGTGAATTCCATACCGATGCAATATGCCAGACAAAGGAATCCTTGTAAAGCGACGTTCTAGGTGTTTTCAGGAGTACAACAAACGGGTGTGCTCATAACGGCTGTCGTGACTGTCTGACAGGTGTTACTGGGGGTGGGATGAGGCGAGGCAAATCCTGCGAACATCTGCCGTCAAAATATCTGTTAAATAGGGATATCTTGGCGACATGTCTGCGGTGTTCCAGACTATCCAGATACCGGGTCAACTCTGAGTCGCCGTCGAGACGCACAGCTCTTTTCTGAAGCATCTTTAGGGTATGCTTCGGTGCGGCATCCCAGATATGTGAGCAATATTCTAAGCACGGTCTTATTTGCGCTTCGTCGAGCAAGAGCAGCTGCTGCGGCGTATACAGTTTTTTGCATGTCAGGACATATTGCTTTTCACCGCGAACCCAGTAGTTCGATGACCAGGATGAAGGAACGGTCGATCTTGCCATAATGATGTCAGGTCCCGCCGTATTGGCTTTTCTAGTAAACGCGACCGCTTGGGCCCTTGAACTGAATCAAATTTCTGTCTCTTCAAGTTCGAACCCTCTCCAGATCTTTATTAATTGCTGTAGTCTGCTCTTGTCTGCGGTGATATGTCTCAATCGCTGGTAAAGGTTTTTCCGATCTAAGTTGGGAGACAAGGGTACTGTCATCTGCCAAACTGTAAACAGGTTTTTTGGTTTCGGTCAGCAGGTATTGCGCCTTGAGGCACTACCGCATTAATGGTGAATGTGTGAGATGTTTCCATCAACCGCAACGTGCAGAGATCGGTTCTTAAGGAAAATGACAATACTACTGAAGAGAGACGCTGGCAGTCCGAAGGGCGGTAGTTTGTTGAGCAATTCGTCATGCCAAACTCTGTCAAATGCCTTCGAAATATCTAACGCAATCGCTCGAGATTCTCCTTAGTTCTTAATTGCCCTACTCCATATATGAGTGACATATGCCAATATATCTCCTGTCGATCTCTTGTTGCGGAAGCCGTATTGGTTATCGCTAATTATTCTGTGGGTCTCGAGGTACTTGAGTAGTTGCTGATTGACTACACGGATTGGAGGTAAAGCAATTGGGCGATAGTTTGAGGGCGTGGTTTTCTTGCCTTTTTTGGAACACGCTGCACTCGAGCGACTTTCCAAGAAGATGGATAAACCCCTGTCTGGAAAAAATGGGTGTTAGTTTGCTGGCGCAGTTCTTTGACACGATGACAGGTATTCCATCCGGCTCTGATGCCTTTTGTGTATTTAATTATTTGAGGTTTTTACGAATGTCACGGTGGTGAAACTAAACTTCTGTCATGGTAGTGTTGATATTGGATATGGTGGAGAGGGTCTTCCATGGGGGACGTTTAAGGTAATAATCAATTACTCGAAAAAATAATGGTTTAATCGAAAAATAGTCAATCAACTTATGTATTTATTTACTTGTTAGTTGAAAGATAATAGAAAAATTGTCAACTAAACATTGAAGAATTACTTTAATTAGCTTATTTATTGGTCGAAAAATAATCTATCAATTGAAATATATTCGATTAATCGAAGAATGAGCTGTTAATCTAAAAATATTCGATTATCTTAAAAATACTCCATTAATTTTCATAGTCGAGATATCAATGGATTTAGTTATTTTGTTATTTAGCTTTTTATTTATTTAGTTATAGAGTTATGTAGTTGTTTATTTATTTAGTTATTTAGATATTTATTTATTATTTGTTTATCTGTTTATTTATTTGCTAGTCGAAAAATAATCGATTAATCGAAGGATAATCATATAGTTGAAAAACAATTCATTTAATGGAAAAATAATCAAATAGTTGAACAAATTATCGAACATTAAAATAATTATTTATTTAATCATTTATTTATTTGGTTACTTATTTATTTGCTAATTTATTTATTTATTTATTTGTTTATATATTTATTTATTTTTTTTATTTATTAGCCGAAAAATAATAGACTAATTGAAGAATAATCAGTGAGTCAAAAAATAAATCGATTAATCGAAAAATAATCAAATAGTTGAAAAAACAATCGAATAATTATTTATTTATTTGTGTATTTATTTATGAATTTATTTATTTATTTGTTTATCTATTTATTTATTTGTTTTTTATTAGCGAAAAATAATCGAACGATAAAATAACTATGAATTTTATTTAGTATTTATTTATCATAAAATCTATTTATTAATTGTAAATAATCGATTAACCAAAAATTAATCCATTAATCGAAAAATGCTCTGTTAATCGATTCATTAATTGATGATTTATTCATGTATTTATATATTTGTTAGTTTATTTGTTTATTAGGTTATTTATTTATTGGTGGAATATAATCGATTAATTAATTTATTTATTATTTATTTCATTCGTTTATTCATTCATTCATTCCCTCTGTCCTTCTTTGGCTCGTTCGTTCGTTCGTCGAAAAAAATTCTTTGATCGGAAAAATTATCGACTACTCAGAAAATAATCGGTTAATGGGAAAATAATCTATTAATCGGAATATAATCGAGTGGCCGAAAAATTATTCTAATAATCGAAAAAAATACATTAATCGAATAGCAATTGGATAACCAACAAAATAATCGATTAAAAGAAAATAATTATTTGACGATTAGTTTTTAGCCTCCGATATTTAGAATTACAGCGTATTTAGTTGTTGTATGTATACAATTACATAAAATTATAAACTAATTGAGAAAAAAAATTACTGTGTATTTCACAAAAGTGAGCTTGTCGACTGTGCATTGGGCCAAGCACAAGGTATTGCCACCCATATTAGTTATTCCAAAAATACGCATCAATGAGCTTAATTGATGGTAACAAAATGCTTTACCGCGTTTAATTAATTGAATATTTAACCGCTTAAATATCGATTAATTTAGTAATTAATTTGGCAAATTATGATTCGGTGGTTTATTACTTTAATATCTTTCATTTAAACGATTATTTCTCGATTATTCGATTAATCCTTAAATAAACATTAATCGATCTAACGATTAATCGATTAAAAATCGATTAATCGTTTATTTTGTCCATCCCTAAATGGGAAATTACATAATAGTTTTCGAAGAGTGAATCTTCTGTGCCTGAACTGTTATTGCAGATCTATTGTACTTTTGGTCAAAATGAAATCCTAATCGCCAACGGGAATAAATGAGGAAATCAAAATTGAAATTATAGATTTGCATCCTAAAGGAACAAAACCTTTACCGGTCTGTGTACACTGCGCGTCGTCTCTTCATTCATTTACGACGAGCTAGACGGCCGACCACCTGTCAAAGGCGTTAAAGCCTCCATAAAAAGAAGTTAAAGTTGTTTTCCGTGTAAAATATCTTGAGCAAACACTCGAACTGTATATGTGGTGTGTACAATGCATGTAGAAGTGTGTTTGTTTATAGGCCACGTCTACACCGGAACGGGTCGTGAGAAATTGTGTTTCACCGAAGGGCATATAATATTATGAGTTTCGTCATAAACGCCGAATTTCATCTTGCTATTTCACTATAATATATTCTGGTTCTAAATTTGTAGCTGCACCGATTTTAAAACCATATTCGTCGCAACACCAGTTTAGTTTCAGGCCAAAAGGAAATTTACAATGCCCCCTCGCCATATCAGCTAGAGCAGGCTTTACACGAAGGAATTTCTCGGTCCTGTCGCAATATTTATTCGCGGCATTCCTGCGCAAAGTATGCCCGTAATTACTGCAGAAGAATAATTCCGCGGGGCCCTGAAAAGCGGCGAGTTCCGCCGTCGGGTGACAAGCTATTAATGTTTCTTGATATTCCCACTATTTTTTCGCTATAGTTTATGTTATGGCGATAAATCTGTCGCAGGTTGTTGTAAATCGCGCTAATTAGGTACAGGTTGTTTCCCGGGAGGTGTCAAGGTTGTACGTACACGTTCGATTGTTGCAATATGAAAATGATTAGTAGGGGTACCTAATTAAAAATTTCTCCAATTTTACTTGGTTTTACTTTTTCGACTATAAATAAATCGCCTTATTGCATGCCCAATAACAGTTAAGTAGTGTTTAATAAAGTTAATACTATAAATTTAAAACTAACAATTAACAATTATCCAACAAAGCGAACCAAAATGGTCATAGAAACAATCAACAAATCTTGAAACTTCAATAAAAAGAAAAAAAGGAAGAATTTCTGTAAAATAATAACATACTTAATAACATTCAGTTGTAGGCTATGTCAACACATTAATCTGAGTTGCCTCGCAAAAATCTGAAAACGAACCAAAGAAATTGAGATCATGGTGGCGGTTAGCTAACTTAGGGACTCTCGAGATGAAAGCATTGGAACCATAATTGGTCCGATGAAACTGTTCGGAGAAGGTTATGGTTAAACGTGTGTCCCTTGAGGGGACGTGGAAACATATTAGAGATATACAAGGAAAGGCCACTGCAATCAGCCAGTGAATTCACAAACTGATAAAGCAGTTTCAAGTCCTTATGACTACGTATTGTCATTAAAAGAGCAATGTTGCATTTCGTATATAATATCTCATAGTTGTAGACAAAGTTATCTGGTAGGTTTATGTTGGCTCTAAAAGCCAAATATCGGACGAATTTTCGCTGAAACTGCTCAAGTGCATGTACATGTATTGTGTGGTATACTTTGGATTCCAGATAGATGAACAGTATTCTGGGAGAAGTCGTACCAACGCACAGTATAACAGACGAATCGGAGCAATGTTATTGAAGTCTTTAGTGCAGCGATTTATGAACCCTACCATTTTCAGGGACCTTGAAACAACTTCGGATATATGAGGAACAAAAGACAATGATGCATCAAATATGACCCCTAGGTCCTTGTATTCTGTAACCCTTCTAAGAGGAACATGGTCAATATGATAATCATACTGAACTGGATCACGTCTCGTCGCTTGGAGAAGCACAAGACCTTGCATTTAGCAGGGTTTAGTTCCATTCCATTAACCTAACACCATTCATTCAGCCTATCAAGATCTAGTTGTAAATTGGATACATATATAGGCACAAAGAACTCAAAGTCGTCAGCAAAGCACAAAGAGTTACTATTTTTGAAACAGGAGGAAAGATCACTAATAAAAATGTTGAAAAGCACAGGCCCCAGATGGGACCCCTGCGGAACATCAGATAGAATATTTATATGTACTGATTGCAGTCAACCCTAACTATCTGAGTACGCTTCGTTAGATAATCAGTAATCTAGGATAGGAGAGTGCCGCACACGCCAGCCTTCTTAAACTTATATATCAAAACGTTGTGGTTTACCTTGTTAAAGGCCTTTGAGAAGTCAGTATAGGTAGATAGAATGGACAACTCCACCCCGCTCGAGAACACCCGATATATATTCGTTATAAATAAGCAAGTTCAGATCAGTCGAGCGATTGGGACGGAAGCCAAACTGCTGATTAATTAAGGAATGATTTCATTGTGAAGTAAGGTATTTGGTCACTATGTTGACATCGCCCTTGCTTCCCTGCTTATTTATTTATTTATTTATTTATTTTATTTACAAACTCTACAGATATAAATATCCAATTACAGAGCAGGAAAAAAAACTACATTTGATTTTTCTACAAATATAATACTACATAATGTCAAACTATGTTTGATATTATTTACATAAACTAAACTAACCCTGACTAAATTAATTCATTAATTTTTCTCTTAAACAAGTTAAAGCCTACACTGAAAATATCAATACTATCCTGAACTTGGTTATATAACTCACACATTACATTAATAGGAGAATTGCTGTAGTAATTAGTTCTACTGTTTTCAATATAGGATGTTGATGGTTTTCTAGTTCTGTATGTTGAGGCATTAAATCTCAAACTTGCTAGCAGTTCAGAATCGCGTATGAAATTATGTATTAGTTTGTACAGAAACAAAATAGAAGCAATTTTTCTACGATTTTCTAAAAGTTTGAGATTGTGCGCTTTCATAATTTCAGATTTGGGTATATGCATATCATTCTGACCAAATTCCTTATAATATATATATCTTAAAAATTTGATCTGCACTCTTTCGATGCTGTATGTATGGTTGTCATAGTACGGACTCCATACAATAGAACAGTATTGTAATACAGCTCTAACATACGAAACATATAACACACGTATACAATCAACATTCACAAACACTTTACTCCTTCTAACTATAAAACCATGCATTTTTAAAGCTTTGTTTGTTATTTCATGAATGTGAGTTCTAAAAGTTAACTTTGAATCAAAAGTCACTCCAAGATCCCGCATCTCTGTAACGTGTACCAGTGATGTTCCATCTATTGTATAATCAACGTTTATCAGATTCCTCCTTTTAGTAAGCTGAAGGACTTTACACTTACTAACATTAAAATTAAGTTTATTGATAATAGTCCATTTGTGCAATCTGCTTAAGTTTTCCTGAAGAACCTGACAGTCTCTTTCACTGCGGATCTTGGAATATAATTTCAAATCATCAGCAAACAGCAATATCTTACACTTGTAAATTTCTTTAACTATACTATTAATATACATGAGAAAAAGCAAAGGCCCGAGGTAAGAACCTTGCGGAATACCTGAAGTCGCCAAAAAATACTTTGACTGATATCTTTTTAAAACTACCCTTTGTTGCCTATTTGTTAAATATGATTGGAAAAAAGTTAATAAATCTTCGTGAAAGCCGAATTCGTTTTTTAACTTAGTTAATAGGATAGAATGTGACACTTTATCAAAAGCTTTGGCAAAATCAGTGCAAATCACATCAACCTGGCATTTATTTTCCAAGCTCTCTGCTATATACTGGGTAATATTACATAGATTTGTGGTTGCAGACTTTTTAGTAAGAAAGTCATGTTGATAAACACTGATCTTGTTGTGCACAAAATTATAGATATACTTGTATATAATGGACTCAAACAACTTGGCAGGACATGATAATAAAGAAATAGGCCTGTAGATCTGTACATTAGATGTTTCTCCTTTTTTGAAAATAGGACATACTTTGGTCTCCTTCCACATTTCCGGAAACTGCTTAGTTTTAAGACACTTGTTAAACAAAATTCTTAGAGGCTCCGGAAGGAAGCCAACCATTCCCTTAAATATATATGACGGTATATTATCTGAACCGGTAGTACATAGCTCTGTTTCCAATAGTCTGGAAATGTACCCGATCTGAGTGATTCATAAAACATTATGAACAGCGGTCGAGACAACACAAAACCATAGTTTCTGAGAAGACAAGGGCGGATGCCGTCAGGCCCAGGACCCTTTGTTGGGTTCAAATTGCTCAATTCCTCATATATACTAGACATGGAAATCGTAAATATTAATATTAATATTAGTGGGTGATGTATTTCATTGGATCTGACAATTTTTGTTGGAATAAACGGATTGAAAATATTCTGCAATCATCAGGTCGGCTATGTCTGGGCCACTCTCAACCTCTCTACCACCATAAAAAATCTGCGAAGGCAACTCATTTCGCTTGCATTTGGCATTGACAAAGTTCCAGAAGAATTTAACATTATTGTTATTTACCAGGAAGGACTCAGAATCATCTACAATGTCCTGATAACAGTCGCGTGCCGCTGCCTTGCACTGTGAATGGAGCCCTGAGAATTCAGCATAGTCATAAGGTGATCCAGTTCGCTGCCAGGTCTTGTGTGCTATCTTCTTCTGAAAGACTAATATAAATAGATATAAAGATGCTCTACCGGGTCTCCATTTTCTTCAACACATCGTATAAGTCTTCTTTGAATTTGTCACTAAAGTATTAGAATTGTTTTGTTTTATATCGATTGATCTGTAACTTGGCGAATACGCGTTTGTCGTAGATGTGGTACACCCGTATCGCCCATCGAGATACTACCACATTGGTTTAGATGGCATGAAATTACCTCTGGTTCATGTTTCGTCACCATGCCTTTGTGATCCGGTTCCCAGTGTGGAAAAGAATAAATATTGTATGGTGGCACCTCCCAGATCAAAATAATCCGGAGGCAAAATAGCCTCCCATTCGGATCTCCGGGTGGAGGCTGGCGTGGGGAGACCACCATGCTTAAACGTCTCCAAGACAGAAAATAGAATACAATTGGACTTCTGCAACATAAGAGGCATCAACACAAATATTAACTCAGTCCACCAGCACCTAACATCAAACAAGCCTCATATTTTCGCTATATCAGAAACAAAAGTAAAATGAAACACTTCACTTAAATATACACGAGTATGACTTTTACTCCAGGTTTCGACATAACTCTGGATTAACTGTTTTTATACGAAACGATTTATGATGTCAACGAGAAGAAACATACGAACCTGGACTTCGATGTTATATGGTTCAAATTAAGCAGAGATCGAGCAACCAAATTCAGCTCTTGCTTATATACACTACCTAACGAACACCAATATAAACGGCTTTTCTGAAAATTTGCAAATCAAATTGATTTTCTGCAGATCAACTATCAGACGGCAGAAAATGTCATACTAGGAGACTTCATGGTACATAACATCGACTGGTTGAAACACTTCAACAAAAACGCCGATAAAGGATGAGAAGCTAAGAGTTTTGCTATAAGTTACGGACTGACTCAGCTGGTTGATGAACCTATAAGGATCCCTGAGTGTCAAAAAGACTTTGCTAGCCTCCTGGATCTATTCTTAACAACTAATCCTGACCTTTACACCGTAAATGTCCTACCTTCGTTTGGCTTATCAGATCACAATCTGATCTCCGCAACCTGTGAACTTGCTATCAAAACACAGGAGCCACAGGTACCACGAAAGGTTTGGCACTACAGATCTGCAAAGTGGCGTGATCCTCGCGAGTTTTATATTTCTAGGAATCGAAACACCTCTGAACTAATGAGATAACTCAAGTTGTGCCAGTTAGTATGGAAGCTTTCATCCCCTTTTCTATGAAACGTATCCCAAATAGTAAACCATAGTTTGGAAAAAACTGCTTAAGAGCGGTCAGTGCAAAAAATACCGCCTACCGCAAATGGTGCCGAGATCCGATAGTCGAAAATCGAAATCACAACTAGAAACCAAGTGTCAGCGGACCATCGACAAGAGCAAGGAGGCATATAACGAGCAGATCAAGAACAAGCTTTTTAACTGTCCTAACAGATCAAGATCCTTTTGGTCAGTTGACAAAGCTATCAATCAGGGTTTCTCAAAGACGACAATCCCACCACTGGCCAAAGAAAATGGTTCAGTAGCGGAAACGGCCAAAGAAAAAACGAACATTCTCGACGAAATGGTTGAATCAAATTTTACCTTAAATCCTCAAGGAAAGACTCTCCAACTACCCCGAGAGTGAATTCCTCAATACCAAGCCTGGTATTTCGCCAACGTGAAGTGAAATGATTACTCAAAAGCCTAGACACTAAGAAGGCCACAGGGCCGGAAGGCATTCCCGCAATAGTGCTTAAGAAATGTGCTGCTGAAATAGCAGCTCCACTGTGCAGGCTTTTCTTCGTATCATACAGAACTGCATGCTTCCTTCTAGCTGGAAATGCGCTCAGGTGCAACCAATCGCGAAGAAAGATAGAAACGATTCCAAATAACTACCGTCGCAATTGCCTTAGTTCCCATCATGTCCAAAATCATGGAGAAACTGATCAATGAACAGCACTTAAAATATCTCGAATCGGCAGGCATCATAAGCGATCGCCAGTAGGGCTTCCGCAAGCACAGGTCAATGGGAGATCCCCTGACTTACGTGGACCAAAGCCATCGAGAGCTGCGGCGAATCTCGGGCAGTGACTCTCGACATATCCAAGGTATTTGATAAGGTGTGGCATGAAGGATCGTTAAGAAGATTGCCATATGAGCTACGACCAACACTGCTTCTGTGGCTTTCCATATTCTTAACGGATCGAAGCATCCGAGAGTTGGTATTGATGGATATCTCTAAGAGGAATTTAAAATCAATGCCGGAGTTCCTCAAGGGTGTAAATTATCACACTGTAATATATCTACACTGTTCCTGCGCCATATCAATGATCTCTTATATAGGACAAAAGAAATCTATTTACAGTTTTACAGCACTTTTATATCCTCATTCATATCGCGGACTCCAGTGACCGGTGCTCATTTCCAAGGCGAGCGAAAAAATCAGGTTGCTGTCCTCAATGAGAATATGAACGTCATCATGGAATGGGGTGGGAAAACAATGTCCAGTTTAACGCAGGAAAAATTCAAGCAACTGCCTTGTCAAAAAAGCGAACACCACAGGTCCTGACTTATCAATGACATGACTTGTGTTAGGCATTTGGTTGGGCATCAACGTAGAAAACAACATGTCTTGGCGTAGTCACGTCACCAAAATCGCCAATGTAGCAGCACAAAAGCTAGGAGCACTCTGTGGAGTAAAAATATTGTATACATCTCATCAGCTCTTAAGCTGCAGATTCCTAGGAGAGTCGGCCGCGAATCCGTTCAGAACAGATTAGATCTGTTGTGACTATTTATGTTAGTTGATAAACGAGGTACCTTATTATTAAGATAACTTGGCTTAATTTGCATCATATTATCATAAACCGCCAGCGAATCGATTTATATTTTCAGAGTTTTGTTAGTGAAGCCTGCAAAAAACGCTGCATTTAACTGATTGATCCGTATTTTAGTAGTAGTTTTTGTGACCTCCGTGACGGAGTAATAGGAATGTACTGCTTCTCGTAGGATCGGCTGTCGATTTAAATTTTTAAAAGTTTATCGTTTTGTTAGGGCATATTCTCTATTATTTCGTGAATCCCTTGATTTTAATGCATCATGACAAGCGAGAGCTCGGTCGCATAATATCTTCGAATTATTCCTTGGATCGAATCACTCGGCATGTTTCCGCCCCTCACTACTTGTGACACAGCATCGAATCTCGAAGGCGAATTGACGAAAGGAGTGGACGGCCTTTCACGAGTTTGATCGGAACGTAAGAGGAACGTTTGCGAGTATAGCTAGAAACTTCACGTTTTAGTATTGTGCTATAATACAACCCTTTTTGATAGGGGATCTATGGTGCTGTTTCTGCTTGTGTTTTAACACGACCGATTTTTCGGGCTCTACATGCTGTACTAGGTAAGCATTTTCTCTGGATTTAATTTTTTATGGCCTGTGAAGCACGTGATCGCCATGATGCTAATTTTTTTTTTGTTTCCATTATTTATAGCGGCTTCCACGTTCGTCCCATAAGACCGAGACCGTCGAATCTCTCATAGTCCGCCCTCACGTCCAAGTTTGAGGTAAATATCGCTACCGTTTTGCCTAAATTAATGAAATTGATTGCTTATCTGTGTTACCTTTTTTTTTCTGCACATAACGCCATTTGCTTTTCCCATAGGTTATCTTATCTACACCATATTATCTGATCCGAATTTTTATTTTAATGCAACTTTAATTTTGATCATATGGGAAGTTTATATATTCTTTTAGGGGTAATTCATACCTATCTTTTTTATTCAAGTTGTCTAAACCTTAATATCTCTTTTATTTGCTTTATTGCATTGCAAGTCCATGGTTTTTTTGTCTGGGAAAATTTGTTATATAAAGAAGATGTATTTATGCAAAGAGGGAGGGGTCTAGGATTTTTATTAAAGTAAGGGGGCTTCGTTTAATGCGTACTGGATTATTTCAGGGTTTTTCTGGAGGGCCAGAAGCAGGGCCACAACCTTTTTTCTGGAGGGACAGAACCTTTATAGGCCACAACTTTTTCTGGAGGGCCAGAACCTTTATTGGCCACAACTTTTTCTGGAGGGCCAGAACCTTTATTGGCCACAACCTTTCCTGGAGGGCTAGAGGACTACCACTTTTCTTCTGAAGAGCCCAAACTTCTTCTGGAGGGCCAGAAGTCTCACTGAGGGACTACACCGTTTTGCAGAGGGCCAGAACCCTCATCGAAGAAATACAGCCATTTGGTTCCCTCACGAGAGGCCGTCGAGAGCCGTTCCTGGGTATCTCTACGTGCCGGCACCTCCACCAGAGTTCGACGACGGGATCCGGGTATCATACTATTAATTTTGTTCCTTCTGTTTACCATTTAGTATAATCACGCTTCGTTTTCCTTTATTCATATAAGTCAAACATTGAACGCCGGCTTTTGAGGTCGCTTATTGATTTCAATTAATTTAATTTACCTTTACTCACTGGTTTATCGGACCAGTTAATCTGATTGCTTTGAGTTGTTTACCCATTTTAATAAAAGTCAAGCGATGGCTGAATAATTTCCTACTTTTCATTTATTAGTCGAGTGATATAGCCGCTCGGAATTTTATCTCTTTATCATATGAATCAAGCTTTCGATAGTTTTAAACTAATCTGGTGCTTTTATTAACTTCTCAAGTTTTTTTTATCTAATTATTGTGTCCGCTCATTGCGGCATATTATCATTGCGGCACTCGAAATTAGTGCAGCTGTAGCGCACGCTTACCTAGTTGTATTAGGTTAGGTAATGTCAAGTGATCACTTTGATAAGTAGCATTTAGTGCATTTAGTAGTAAGGCATATAGAACCGAGTATTTCCAACTGAATTCGTCTCGGTACAATCTTCACATTGTCCTCTGTTCATTTCATCAATTACTTTACCAGTCATTTGACATTCTTTTGTCTGAACTTAACCACATTTTAATTGAACCTTTTTTCTCCAAATAGATTGTTGCTGTGTTTTCAAAAAAAAGAAAGAACTTAGCAAATATATTGTTCCTTAAATTTTTAGAGTGTGTTTTCTTGATAGGTTAAGTTAGTTGATTATAGTGTCACAATTTTTCTAGCTTTCTGGATAGTTTGAAATTAAGTATCTGTTGATTTTTTTGAGCTGACCTAGTCACCCTGCACAACACCCGCAGAGCTTTTTCCGTTTAGCTGGCCAGAACGGGTAGCGCTCAAACGACCCCACGACAAGGGTCGGGCTTTGTAACGCGAATCTCTCCGGGGCTAGGTTCCTTTTTAATTAACAAAAAAAAATAAATAAAATCTTTACTTTAATTTTCAACTTCAATCAGAAAAACGTGTTGCAAGAATCTGTAAAACTCCATCCTGGCTCTATGGGATTAGACATTGGTTTGGATCCTAGCATTCAATATTCCGTTAAAATTCGGGTGGCGTAACATTTTTGCGTAATAACTATGGAGCCATCATTGCCTTTTTGAACTTCAAATCCAACAATATTTCGAACAGTCATGGTCACTTTTGTTTCAAGTTCACTTCGAATTTTATTAGGCAAAAGATCAGCTTCTTCTTCTTCTTTACTTGACACTATCAGTCCGCCATCAACATACAATAGTATTATTAGCAGATGCCAGGCACTTGATCGGTGTATGTATAAACAAGGATCTGAAGAACTCTCCTTAAATCCAAAATTTCGCAAAAAATCCGTAAATCTTCGATTCCAACATCTTGGTGCTTGCTCGAGCTCATAAAGGCTTTTCTGCAACTTACAGACTTGTGATGAATCATCTTCGAAACCTTTTAGTTAATGCATGTAAGTAGCTTCGTCAAGTTTTCTCTATAAAAAGGCGGTCTTGAAGTCAAATTGCCTTAAGCGTCGTTTTTGTCTGGTAGCAAGACTTAGAACAACACGAATGGTATCAAAGCGAGCTATTGGACTAAACGTTTCGTCAAAGTCCCTACCGATTTGCTGCACACAACCTTTTATGACCAAGCTTGCCTTAAACAGTTCAATTTCTTAATTTTCATTGTACTTAATGCGATAAACCCATCGATTGGAAATAATTTTAGTGTCCTTTGGTTTATCCACGTCTCGTTCTGCTGAAGAGAGTTTATTTATTCACGCATGGCATTTAACCACATGTCTGACTGCTTTGATGGCATGGCTTCTTCATACGTCATTAGTTCACTGTTGGCAATCCACGCAACCGGGTTTCCATAGATATCAGGAGATTTTATTTGATTTCAAGGACAAAGTTGACGTCTTTCTGGAGACTCTTCTTCTGCCTGAGTTTCTATTTGTCTGGGTTCTTCTGGTGTTTCATCCTTTAAAGGATTCCCATCATCTTACACTCAAGTTCAGTTGACTTATACACCAGTTTTTCTTGTTTAAAGTTGACGTCATGGTTTACACAAACCTCATGAGTCTCTGGCACCCATATACGATATGCATCAATATCTTCCAGATACCCAATCAGAAAACCTTTTAGAGCTTTCTTATCCAGTTTTCTGTGGTTTGGTTGCAGTACATGAACCAAACAATCGGTACCAAATACTTGCAAGTTATTTATACTTGGTGGTTCATTAAACCATAACTCATACGGGCTTTTACTTTTGTCCTTCGATGGTCCAGTTCTGTTCAATACATAAGCTGCTGTATTAACAGCTTCAGCCCAAAGAAATTGCGGAAGATGTGGTTTAGCATGTAGCATGGAACAAGCAACTTCCATAAGTATGCGATTTTCCCGTTCCGCACATCCATTTTGTTCTGGGCAATAAGGAGTTGTTACTGTGTGCCTTATTCCTCGTTTGCTCAAAAACTTTGCTACATCTTCAGTGACATATTCTTTGCCACCATCTGTACGCAACTCAATGATATCAGTGCCAAATCATGTTTTAATTACAGCACAAAACTCTTTAAGTTTATCTTTGACTTCTGATTTCTCACGAAGAAAATAAACTCTACGGTTACTACTAAAGTCATCCTTGAAAGCTGTCACCTAGACATAAACAAATTCGGCAATTCGGCTTAGCAGTTATCCAATATTGGTTCTTAGTCAGCGGTACTTTTCTACTTCAATAAGAATTTTAGTGTATTGACCATTCGAAATCATCTCAGTTGAATCACGACTGATAGATAGATAAACCTTCAAAAATGAAATGAATTATTGTCAATTTGGTGTGTTAAATGCGTTGTTATTAAAATGATTTTTTGGCGTTCCAAATTCCAAAATTTATCGGGATATTTGCTTCGTGTATGTGTGTGTGTTTTCGCGTAAATACAATAACGAGAGTGATTTTTCTCAGGTATATGTTTTGAAGGTACTGGGCATTTTTCAATTGTCGTTGATATTAGGTATATGGATTTCCACTCGCCATCAATCTCCTTAAATATATGCAAAACCTACATTATTTTTCCTATAGGAATAAAAACGATATCGTCACTATATCTAGAGAGAAACTAAGCAATATTGTCTCGTCTCGTCCGCTGTAGCACTATAGTTTGCCAAATGAAAGAACCTAGACGGAAAGAATGCGGGCAAAAAATGTCCTCGCATATTTAGATGCTGCCACATTTTTTTCCCAATAATCCGAATTTATTTTCTGTCTAGTTTCCTATAGTGAATTTACATATTTAAATATAAAAATACTTAATTTTGTTATTTTCCTTAATACTACGGTCTTCTATTATTTACTATTTTATTTACACAGGGAAATACAGAATACGCAATAATTATACTATAATATTTATAATGTTTATATGTTATTCGCCTTCAAGCTATTTAAAATACGCGACAATATAGGCAACACTGCGACGTTTACTTGATTTTTAGCGGGGAGGCAGTTATGTGATTGGTCGCAGGATATATTAAATACACTTTGACCCTAGACCAACACCTAATTTTTTTTTACATATTTTAAAATTTCGGCAGCGACTTGCTTTAGCCATTGGCGTGGAAATTGCCGATGCCAAACTGTGTGGTTATTTATATTATTTGGTTTGTAGGGTCTGGAGATATATAGGTTTTGTCGATTTTGCAAATTCTCTTTTTTCACTAGAAAGGGGGTGTCCTATATAGTAGTTTAAGCCAAAAAAGTCTGAAGATCCGCTACATTTGAACCGAAAAAATGCCCTCAAAATTCGAGTTTTGACACAAATTTTCAGCACCACTTCACAAAAGCACTAGAAATTTAGACAAAACACATCTGAAAATCAATTGTCGGGTGAAAATATTAACTAGGATACATTTGCGTCAAACGAGACACCTCCGTTTTGGTCCGGTCCTAATTTAAAGCGACTCATAGCCATAGCCCCATTAAACAAAATTAAATTTTACTTGTAAATATCCATCCTTCTTTTTACTGTCAACTGTCACAACAGCCAAAACAAAGATTTTTAAGAAGGCACACTGTTGCCAGACGTTTACTGTAGTTTCGTTAGCAAATTTCATTAGAAAAATGGTGCGCTATAAGCGCAGCTTATTCACTACCAGCTAGTCATCTTGCGGCGGCATCCTTTGATTTGGGAAAGTCAATAACCAAGTTTTGCAAATTTTAGAAGAGGGTCATGACTTAATATTGTTTTAAACGCCTGGGCATCTGAATAATACTTTTGACAGTTCGTTTAATTTCAAATATGCTTTTTCTACTAGCGTGCGTAAAGTACTCACTTTACGCACTCTCTAAGATTCGTAAAATAGGCTTTTTTAATGTGCAGTGCGTAAAATAAGTTATTTTACGCACTAGTGCGGAAAGTAAATCTGACATATTTTTTGACATTTAGGGCAATGCGTAAAATAATATATTTTACGCACTAGTGTGTAAAATAATTTATTTTACGCACTAGTGCGTAAAGTAATTTAATAATATTTTGTTTTTTCATATATTTTTCGGTAGTAGAAAAAATTTTGTATGCTACTCATGTGTAAAGTACCCTTTTTTATTCAATTTCAATTAAATTTTTTATCAATATTCCCATTCATAAAAAAAAGGTTCACTTTACACACTTGTTGCATAATTACTATTTTATCGTCTAAAATCCGTTTAAAAACGATTTTAAAACGCACAATTGTATAAAAATCCGAAATTTCCGAACCTCTCAGGGCGATAGCTGAGGCTTCGGACGAATTTGTCATGTATTTTGAAGCGAAAATTCATTTTAAATTCAACTGAGGAACTGAATCGCTCAGGGCGCAGTGCCCGACACTCCAACTTTCCGATTTCGATAGAGTTGATTAGCTGGTAGTGAATAAGCTGTGCTATAAGTGTCTCTACTCTTTTTTTATTTAGGTAAATGATTTTTTTATTGCAGTAGCACTATATTGCTCGACGAGCGGTGTGTGTGCGAAGATGTTGATTGACACGGTTCTTGAATGGTTAGTTTGGGGAACAGATGTCCTGGGAGCATATTCGTATGTAACAGCAAGATGTCCATTCGGCAATACCGATCGTTTCTTCATATGTGACGTGCACGATAGCATTTAGTCAGATGTCGTGACTGTTACAAAGAATCAACAAATAAGTCTTCAATTATTTTAACACTTCATGCATGGCCCTCCGCTCGCTTCGCTCGCTACGGGGGCTTTACAAACCATAACTAACCAAGTGCTAACCAAAACTAACCCAAAATAAAAAAAAGTAAAATAAAAATTTTGGGTTAGTTTTGGTTAGCACCTGGTTAGTTTATATTTGTTGAACTCCCGTATAGGGAGCGAAGCGAGCGGAGGGCCATGCATGAAATGTTTAAATAATTGAAGACTTATTTGTATAACAGTCACGACATCCGACTAAATGCTATCGTGCACGTCACATACGAAGAAACGTTCGACATAGTCGAATGGACATATTGCCTGTGACATCCGAATATGCGTCCTGGGAGTGAGTTCCACAGTGATGCAGTGCGCCCGACAAAGGAATTCTTGCAAAGCGATGTTCTAGGTGTTTTCAGTTGTACGACGAACAGGTGCGCTCTTGCCGTCTACCGTGACTGTCTGACAGGCGTTGTCAGGGGCGGACCAAATCCTGGGAACATCTGCCGTAAAAGTATCTGTAAAACAGGGATTTCTCGGTCACATGTTTGCGGTGTTTCAGACTATCCAGATTCCCGGTCAACTCCGGGTCACCGACGAGACGCACAACTCACTTCTGAACGGAATCCAGTAGCTTTAGCGTGTGCTCTGGCGTGGCACCCCAGATGTGTGAGCAATATTCTAAGCACGGTCTTATTTGCGCTTTGTCATTGTCAAGCAAGATCAACTGCTGCGGTGTATACGAATGCGAAATAGCGTACCAAGCTTCTGGGAGGCTGATTTTGCGACGTTAGCAACGCGGTCATGTCAGGACATATTGCTGTTGATCGAGACCCCCAGTAGTCCGATTGAATGAAGATGAAGGGATGGTCGATCCTGCCATAATGATATCATTGCCCGCCGTATGGTAAACGTGGCTGCTTGGATGATTATTCAATGTGCATTTGCATTCAATCATCGAAATAAAAGAGACACTCATTCGATTACACTATTCCTTTGTATGTATATCTTCGTCAAATATTTCACTTCATACATGGCCCTCCGCTCGCTCCGGAGGCGTAACCAAACAAACCTAACCCAAACTAACCCAAGACATTCCCAAATGAGGAAAAACAAACTAAAAAATATTTGCATTTTCGACTGACAAATTTCAATTTCTTTTTATTTCCGGCATGCCTTGGGTTAGTTTGGGTTAGTTTTGTTTGGTTGCGCCCCCGAAGCGAGCGGAGGGTCATGCGTGAAGTGGAATATTAAATATATTTAAATAGTAAACAACACTGTTATTCCGCATAAGAAAATGTGCAACTTTTGGAAACACTGTGCCAGGCCCCCGGTGTCGGTTACTAAAATTTCATTATTTTCACGTTACAATTTCAATATTTTCACGTTACACCTAGGAAAGTCCTAGTGGAAGTTTGCCCTTCTAGGGCAATTTAGGCTCAAAACGCGGATATTTTTTCGGCTCAAATGTGGCGAATCCTCCGATTTTTTTGGCTTAAGCTACTCTATACACCCCTTTTCTAGCGGAAAAAAGAAAATTTGCTAAATCGACACAACCTATATATCATCAGACCCTTAATTTGATGATATCTTTGAAGATTTTTAACCTCTCTTATATTTTTCTTGCATTTGGTGATTATTATACGCGGTTAACTAATTTTTATATATTTCGGATAACTCTCTTAACTGAACTCTCTAAATTAAAATTTTTATTACATAACAATTCCGAACGTTCTAGAAAGAGCGTTTTGGAACATACTTGCTTCAGTATTGCCTTACTTTTAATACAAAAATTGAATGCTAGAGAATTTATATGAATTAGCTACGATAAACCGTTTTTTTCCAAATTAAGCGACGTCATCAATAACGTAAATACAAAACCTTCGGGGAAACGAACTCTACTTATTACTACAACATATTTATGTAATACATACAACAAATAATATCATATACTATCCTTATTATAAAAATGAGATATTATTATATGACATATTTTGTACTATAAGACTGTAATATAAAAAAAACTGTAATTAATTTTAACGTCTTAAGCTAATCAATATTATCAATAATAATATGGTAAGAATAACCTCGTGCGCCTATGGGAAGGCAAGATTTTTTACGTGCTAGTCCTCTACCCCCTTCAGTCGTTGTTAAGGTTCACTCGCTTGGCGCACTATACTCATAAATTCAGCATCAAAAAAACTGACAAAGTTCTACGAGGTAAGAAAACATTTTAGAAATAATATAGCGTAATCCTAAACAATTGACTTCACTGGATCCGTTTTTATTGACAAGTGTTAGCGATTAAGTTGACGAGTAAAGAAGGAAACGGCCCCGGACGATAAACGAGCGAACCAGAAAATTCCCGTAGGATTCCCTAACATCCCGAGTCTCGTGTCATTCGCCGCGTCATTTTTCTCACATAAAACCAGGCCTGTTTAGTGTAAATTAGGCGTGCGATTGACGTCTTCTGTCAAACACGTCGGCCCGTTGACGGGCTTGTAAAAACACGTATTAGTCAAATCTGTGTCGGTTTTTTACACCTACAATAAATATTATTTCGCTACATTTAAATAGATGATTCTTGGAACGTTTCGACTAATAGAACGAGGCTGTATAACGTGGAAAAGAACCCACAAACAGTGAAGTATTATGGTCGTTATACAGGGTGTTTGAAAAGAAATTGAGCCACATTTTAACACTAAATTCCTATTACCGTATAATTGAAGTTAGTGACCCTAAAGAAGTTGAAAAACCTAAAAGAAACTGATGTTTCGAGGAACAAATCTGTCCCCGTTGTCAAGAACGAACAAATCTAAAAATAAAAATGGTTAGTAAATATAAACAACAGTAATAAATTATAAATACTTGTTTTATTTATGTCTGAAATGTTTACTGCTAGACTATTTTCCCCATTTCTTTTTTGAAAATACAATTAACAACTATTAAAGACAATATAGGTTTTGTAATTTACTAGAATAGATAAATTGCAGTACCTTTCAAATTACGTGGCGGCTTTTTTAAGTGCACAAAGGTCATATGCGAAAAACTCAAGCCTCCGCATTAAAAGCTAGCCGTTTGCAATCTTTTGTGTCAATATAACGCCGCAGAATTAAAAATGGCGCCCAATGTGGGGCATTTATGTACTTAAAGAAACAATGTAGTGTATCACTCGGTATTTCATAAATTAGATCGTGACGGCAACCCGAATATTTCGAGGTCTAGACGAAGGTTATTTACATTACCTGCTACACGTAATATTATTGTTTAACTGCAATGTACGAGATACTCGACGCGGGTGACAAGGCCAAGACAACCTTGCTGAATTGGTATTGATATTGTAACATTATATTTATAGTACGAACCTACACCATCCCAGAGGAGAGAAGACTGAGTGACGCATTGACAAGCGTACAGGGTGGCCCGTTTAAGAGGGGCCTGTACCTTATCTCGAAAACTACGGGGGTTGGAAAAAAAATTAAATACAAAGTTGTTCCTAGTAAAATGATCTTTATTTTTTTTCTATTGTTTTAATCGTCACTTTTTTATATACAGGATGGTCAAAGAAAGTTACAGTTTTTTAAATGAAACACCCTATATTTTATTACATTTTTGGATTCTACTTAAAATTCTAAGCATATTTGATGTATGATGTTATACCTCTAGAGTTAGTAGTTTCACAGATATAAACAGTTGAAAATCGGTACTTTGACTACTTTTCACCTTGGTAGCAAGAAGACCATTAGAGATGGAGTAAAATTAATTTCACATTCCTATCTTAACTTTTCAAGAGCTATTTGACGGTACTAATTGGCAGGTGGTACCATAGGTACCAAATCTGGTACCTCTGTAGGTACCATCAGTCAGCACCATCAGATAGCTCTTGGAAAGTAAACATAGGAATGTGGAATTCATTTTACTCCATCTTTAATGGTATTCCTGCTACCAAGGTGAAAAGTAGCCAAAGTACCGATTTTCAACTGTTTATAGCTGTGAAACTACTAACTCTAGAGGTATAACATCCTACAACAAATATGCTTAG
>MU182256.1:225891-241184 GCA_016904865.1 Pissodes strobi
GAAAGAGGGCGTGAGTTCAATATCGACTCTATTTGAGTTAAAAGAGTATAAAACTCTTCGTAGGTTAGAACCGGTTCTCCAATGACACGAAAGAGGTGTGTTTTGACCGACTTTACGGAGGCTTCGCTCAATCCGTTAAAGTGAGGAGAACTCGGGGGATTAAAATGCCACTTAATAGAAAGTTTTGTAGATGCAGCATGCAGCTTCAGAAAGACCAAGGCACCTTTGAAATTGGTGCCTTAGTCAGAATAAATATCTGATACTCTGCCTCTGCGACCTACAAAGCGACGAAAACAGGCAAGAAAGGCCTCAGTTGATAAATCCGATGACAATTCAAGATGAAGTGCTTCAGTAGCACAGCAAACAAATAAGCAGATATATGCCTTAAAGGTTTTTGCACCCCGATGCTTTCCCATAGTGATGGAGAAGGGGCCTGCATAATCTAATGAGACCTGCGAAAAGGCTTTGACTTGGGAGATTCTAAATACCGGAAGATCAGCCATCAGAGGCGCATAAGATCGGGGTCTTGAACGAAAACATCTAATACACTTAGAAAGACAACGATAAATTGCACTTCGAGGATAAATAATCCAGAAATTTTGGATAATTAGGTTGTGAACCATTTTTAAACCTAGATGAAGGTTTTCACTATGTACCTGTTCTATAATAAAATAGGATGCATGGCATCGAAAGACAGGAACGATTTTCATAATCTACCCCTACCCTGAGGATACCTGTTTTGTCTATGAATGGTGCAAGTTTTCTGAAGGGTTTGGGAAGAGAAGAATTTTTCTCACAGGCAATAATAATGTTAGAAAAGCATTCTTTTTGCATAGTGATTATTTTCTCGTAATAAAATGTCAGAATCAGTTTTAGATTTTCTAGCGATAGAAATGAAACGCAGGACGTAAGCGAGAATTCGCTGGATTTTTCTTAGAGAAGAAAACCTTGACAGTAATGACGAAATTAGTGAGGGAGTCTCAATTGAAATATGTAAAACTAATTTTCTTTCTTCCTGAGACACTTCTGAAAGTTTGTTTAATAAAATATTAGGTTGTTCAGGCCAGCTTTCGGGGCTTTGGAGTAAAACATCGGGACCTTGCCACCACAAGTTGTGTTCTACGAGTTGCAATGGTGTGAGGCCTCTAGAAACGCAATAGGCTGGGTTTTGTCCAGAAGGGACATATTTGCATGAAGATGGAGATATGATTTCCTGGATATGAGATACTCTGTTCGCTATGAACGTTTTCCAACGATGAGGAGATGCTGAGATCCAAGCAAGGGTCACTTGTGAATCTGACCAAGCATAAATTGAATCAAATGACAGAAGATTTGAATAAGATTCTTTTACGAAGCCAAATGTGTCAAAAGATATGCTAAACAAAGTTCAAGTTTAGGTAAAGATAAAACTCGAAATGGTGCCACTCTGGATTTTCCAGAAATAAGAGTGATTTTTATATTTCCATCTGCGGTTATGAATTTAAAATAAATTACACAGCCATAGCCTACTGTGCTTGCACCACAGAAGCCATGCAGTTCGAGCCGAGAAACTGATTCAGAAATAAGTAATCTAGGTACCTGGATTTTAGAAATCTCAGGAAGCTCTGACTTAAATTGACTCCAAGTCTGGACAATATCTTCTGAGGGTGTATCATCACAATCTTTGTTTGACAGCCAGAGTTGCTGTAGAATTTGTTTGGCAAGAATAACAGTCGGTGCTAAAAAACCCAAGGGATCAAAAATTCTTGCGATTTGGGAAAGCACACTACGTTTTGTGCACTTGGAATCAATGGGAGTACACGAGTAAGAAAAGGCGTCCGGATTAGGGTTTCACTGAAGCCCAAGAACCTTTATAAAATTCGGACCTTCCGTGTCAAAATTGAGGGGCATTTGAGTTTCTGTGCATAGGACAGCAGACAAAATTGCGGGATGGTAGCTAGCCCATTTCCGCAACTCGAACCCACCTTTTTTTCAGGAGAGTGATTAGCTATGATTGCAGATGAAGGGCTGCTTCTACTGAGTCTGCGCCAGAAACGCAGTCATAAATATAAACTGAATCCTGGAGAACTTGAGAAGCTAGAGGATTGTTGTCCTGTTCAAGAATTGCTAGTTCTTTTAACGTTCGAAGAGCCAAATATGGAGCGGAGGGTACTCCAAAAGTAACTCAGTCAAGAGTGTATTCTTTAATCTTTTCCGACTTTGAAAAACGCCAAAGAAATCTTTGAAAATGTCTATGTTCTGGTTTGACAAGTATTTGACAGTACATCTGTCTGATATCGCATATAAACACAATAGGGAAAGTACGAAATTTCAATAAAATTGTAGATAAATCCTGATGCAGTTTGGGACTAGAAAAGATACTATCGTTTAAGCTTATACCTTTTGTGCCCTTTGCACTAGCGTCAAAAACTTCTCGGAGTTTTGTAGAAACGCTGCCTGGCTTCAAGACACAATGGTGAGGTAAATAGGAGGCTGCTGATGAGCAATAATTTGAATCAGGAACCTCACAAATATATTTCATTTGTATATATTCTTTTATAAAATCTGAATAAGTTTGGTAAAGATTGAGGTTTTTATTCAGACGGGATTCGAGATATGTAAATCGCCGAAGGGCTTGTGCATAAGTATCGCCAAAGTTTGGATTTGAATGCCTGAAAGGCAGTGGAACTACGAATCTTCCTGAATCATTTCGGTAAACTGAATTTTTGTATATCTGTTCACATTTGATGTCATCAGGAGACAAGGAAATATTAAGTGTAGGTACCTGTTCAATTTCCCGGAATTTTTGTAGATTTATATCGATTTGAGTTTCAAGGGAAACATGACAACTAAGAAGCGACATATTTGGCAAAGAACATTCTGCCTTACCCTGTAGTATCCATCCAAAAACAGTCTCAATTGCAACAGGTTGTCCTGGCTCATCAAAAATTCGTCCAGATGGGACTCTCATACCAGGGGCTATCTTTTAACGCTTAGGGCCCAATTTTAGGGCTTCGCCCCCGGGGGCTCGATTCCTAAATCTGTAAAAATGGGACTCACGTACCATAGGCCCCATTCTAGGGTTTCGAACCCTGGGGTCTCATCTTAGGGCTTTGCCCCAGGGGGGGCCTTTACCAAATGTGTCAAAGATGAGGCCCTCACACCGGGGGCTCCATTCAAAAGAGTCGCGCCCCGAGGGCCCCATTTTAAAATCTCAAGGATCCCCAATTTAGGGTTTCACCCACGGATGCTCCCTTTTCCGAATATGTAAAAAATGGGTCCCCCGAGGGAAGGCAACCATAAGAGGAAACCTCCGCCGGTGAAAGGCGCCTTTTTCCAAAGATATGAAAAGAAGAACTCCAAAAATTAAGGGCGAAACCCAAGAATGAGGGACGAAACCCTAAAAGGACGCTCCTGGTAGGGCGTTGTCCCAGCCCTGGCATCTCAATACCTACTCATCAACTAGTTACACAAATTGCTATAGAAGGGTTTATATGATCTTTGTAAACTATTTATTTTAATTTAAAGACAAGATGCTTGAAATATTACCTATATTATAATAAAAATTATATAATATCAATATTATTTACAGTCGTAGAAAAAGTATAGTATGCAACGCGTGTGAAAAGTGCTATTTTCAACACTTGTTGCACACTATAATTTTTTTATTATTACTTAATTTTGAGCATCTTACACACTGATTTAATGATTTAATGTTTGGTGTTTAGTGTTTAGGATTTGATGTTAAATATTTTGATATTTAGTATTTTACATAATATTTTCACCACGTACAATTTGCACAATTGTATAAAGTTTTATATAGTTAGGTTTTTATTTTTCTTTTCATTCTATGTTTCTATTTATGTTCTTATATGTTTTGTACTCTAGCTCTAGCTTTGTCTAAAAATTGTAAAATTTTTTGACAATAAAGCATCTTATATTCACATATTTCTTGATGTCTGTCTAATTCCACGTTTACTTTCGTTCCATCCAAAATATCTAGTTTTAAGACCTGCCAATTTAATAAGCCGTATAGCATCACTAAAAATGTCAATATGACGAACTGCCACCATCATGCAGGAAGAGCCGCGTGTCATCGATATCTATTATAAATAATTCGATTTCGTTTTGGAAATCAGTTGATTTGATTGATATTATATCATCGACAGAATCATAAACATTTTTTACGGCCACGTGAACGTATCGTCCTCATTTTTAAATAGGCTCGTAAATTAATTTAAGATCTTTGAGTGCGGACTGAACTTGTCTGCAAAATGATTAACAGGGACAAAAACGTTATAAAATGGCGATATCGTTCACTTCAGATGTGACACTTTCAACTATTAAGCGCCATAAATAAGCTAATTTAATGTCGTATAGACAGCATTTAAGAATAATTTTAAATAGTTTAATGCCATAAATTATTTCTGGGTCATCGTTTTGGGCGTAGAGAATGTAAAGATGGTGATTATTATCATTTACATCTGTTAAGAGACAATAATTGTGTTATGTGACCACAGATTTTTCCACGCTAGAAACACGATACATTTTCAAGAAATATGTAATTCTGAAAAATAATAATTGTAATATTTAATTGGCTTCAGTTGAAGGTATATTGTAAATGAAATAATATATTTCACTTTCCAGTTGAAAGGTTTTTTCGTGGTATCTTTTTCATCTGCGTAATGAAGTGAAAATTTCTTTAGGTGCATTTAGTACAATTCTCTTAAATATTGAATAAAATTGACCCGTCACGCATCGCTGTCGGTTCTTTAATTATCATTCAGGTAAAGTCGGCTCAAGTCGACCTCAGCCAAGCGAGAGAGAGAGAGAGAAGCAAACATTATCAAGCCATTTAAAGCCTTATAATTTTGATCCATGCAAAGTTTGGTTAAAGTTAAATATTTTTGTTTGATTTCGTTATCAAAACTATTCATCTCAAGTAATTCATCAAGGTATTGCAAAGTCTGTGAGATTGGTACACTAAGGAACAATGAGCAAACATCAAACGAGATTAAAATTTCACCTCCATTAAGGTTCGTACCTTAAATTTTGTTTATGAAATTTAAGGAATTTAGTACTCCTGAATTCTGTTGTTTTATAGGTAAATTTTCAAACTGGTTTGCTAGCCACTTCGATATATTATAAGTTGACGATCCTATTGCCGATCCATTGCCTTCCCAGGTTTATGAATCTTGGGAAGACAATATACTTTCGGCATAGTAGGATTGCTCACAGATAATTTGTATTTAATTTGATCAGAAATAAGGTTGCTACATTTGGCTTTTAGATAAAAAACATCTTTCTCCTTTAATCTCTTGTTTATACTTTTTCCTTTTCCAGGACGAGAGTTAACATTATTAATAATTACATTTTTTGAGATCTGATTCCTGCGTGCTTCTCTAACAAATCCTTTAGTAGAGTTAGGAAGATGTTGAATAGAGCTTTCTATCACGTAAGTTATCTTTTGGTGAAGGAATGCAAAATTCAGACCCTTATTTAAAAGATCTAATTCATCTTTATCAAAAGTGTGATTGAAAAAGAAATTATTTTCAATACAAAAATATATAGATAGATAATTAATAGGCATTTGTTTAGAAAGACCATTCGTGATTTCACTTCTTTCGTCAATCAGGATGAAAATACAAAATATGTCTCGATACAATAGAATCCTCAGTATACTAGAGGACTCCAAAAAGTCTTTAAGGAAGTAGGTTTAAAATAAGTATACCAAACCCAGTTTAACATCAAGAAATTATTAGGCAGTCCAAAGGACAAAATTGAAATATTATTAAGAAGTGGAATATATGAAATTGGATGTATGGATTGTAGTCAAAAATATGTTGGCCAACCTAGAAGATCTAGACAAACGAGATTCAAGGAACACATAGCTCTTTTAAAGTATGGTAGAACAGAAAAATCAAGTGTTGCCGAGCATGCTTTTGATAATAATCATACAATAACAATTAAAAATTTAAAATTAATTCATAATATAACTGATAGGAGATTATTACACGCATACGAAAGTATGGAAATCATTGAATGTAAGAATAGTTTAAACAGAGATAGAGGGCCTATTCTGTATAGTCCATTGTATTGGTTGATCGAGCGTGACTAGTGGGATTCCATGATTGGTTCCATTGATTCCGCTTAATTAATCAAATATTTAGTATAAAAGAGAGTTATGCAGATTTTAAATTAAGTTTTAATCATCTCCTGATGTTGCTAACATGGTTAGCGAAGCGCGCGTCGAGTGCAATAATTCTGTTTCGGTATTGTCGATAAAACTCCGTTTTAGTGCGTTTTGCCGAAGGTCCCAATCCCCAACATAGTTTAGCAATTTTGCATGCAAATTCTGGTTCATATCGAGCACTATGCTCTTTTACAAGGCATCTAAATCTCATTTTTAAAAGGCCAAAGCATCATTCGATGACATTTTTTTGCAGATGCATAAGAGTGATTAAAGTGAGTTTCAGGCCAATTTCCATGATTTATAAATGGAGTCATCAAATATTTTGACAAGGGGTAACCAGAACCACCAATGAGCCAAGATTCTTATATGCGATTGTCTCCAGATGAAACAATCATGTGTGACTCCTTCATAGTTACTTAAAACATTTCGTATTTTTAAATTTCGATCACATACCATTTGGACATTTATTGAGTGAAAACCTTTCCTATTTAAATAAAGATGGGGTTCCACATTTGGTTTTAGAATGGCACTATGAGTGCAATCTATTGCACCTATAGTACCTGGAAATTAAAAATTCTATTTTAATTTCAATTCTTTCATCTGCTGTAGTAGAATATTGTATTTTTTCATTAATTATATGATTATGAATGGCATTTGCAACATATTTTCCATCTCATTCCTGGGTTATACTCTTCACCTAAGCATCTTTGATAGTATCCAGTTGCTTATATGGGAAATTGGATCGCAGGAAGGGTGATGGTGAGAAGAATATAGGAACCCGATTTATAAATGGAAGTCCTTTTATTGGTAAATTAACTGGACAGCAAAGCCAAACCACAAATACATGCTCAAAAAACGATCACCAACCCCACTGAAGGTGTATTATCAAAATGTTGGAGGCATGAACACGAAATATAAGGACTTGAAACAGTCAATATCTCTGTGTGATTACGATGTTATTGTACTAACTGAAAGCTGACTGAATGGTAGAGTGGCTGATGCTGAGGTTTGTGTAAAGGGTTTCACTGCACTTCGTACCGACAGAACCGAGACAACTAGTGAGAAGAAGAGGGAAGGGGGAGTTATTATTTTTGTGCGTAAGACTTTGAGCCCTAGGATGATAAAAACAAAGTATAATTTGGTGGAACACCTCTTTGTGTTTGTTAGGCGGGGCTTCTCTCAACTGGTTGTTGGTCGAGTTTATATAACTCCCAACAAAGAAGCAGACACATATTTTCATCATTGCGAGGCTGTTGAGGAAATATGCCATGACTACTCCACTGCCAGCCTTTTGCTTTGTGGTGACTATAATTTACCTCTTGCTAAATGAAGCAACGATTAACATCAACTTCGAGTGGACTGTCCGACAGGAAATTATGCTGAAATAGTTGCTGAGAACTTGCTTTTTTGAATCTTAGCCAGCTAATCATAATACCTAGTAGTCGTAATATATACTTAGATTTAATTTTTAGCCATGTAGGGAGCACATTTGTTGGTTTGGCCAGTGACCATTTATTTCATTGTAGCGTACATCATAATGCTTATGTATGTCTGATAAGTGCTATGCAAATCAAAACAGTGAGTTATGAGATAACTTATCCTGATTATCAGAAGTCAGATTTTGTATCTCTTAATAATTATCTTGTGAATATTCAGAGGGAAATGATTTTCTCAAACAGAAACATAAATTACTCTACTAGTTTGTTTCACAAAATATTGAATGAGGCATTGAATGATTTCGTACCTTTGAAAATGTATAGAAGCTCAAACTTTCCTAATTCTTTTTCTGCCGAACTGAGAAGTTGCATAATTGACAAGAAAAAGTCACATAAAGAGTTTTGTAAATTAGGATCTCAGTTTCACTATGAGCAGTTCTCTATTTTCAGATCACAATGTAAAATTTTGGCACAGAGGGACTATGTAGTCTTTTTGGAGAGAGCTGAACATAGCATTTATGAGAATCCAAAGATGTTTTGGTCATTTGTAATTTTGTAAATTCTTAGAGAAGGTCCAATGAACTACCTAGCTGTATGTATTACAACAACAAAATAGTCACTACTGGACAGGGAATTGCTAATTTTTTTTTGTGAGTATTTCTCAACAGGCTACAATTATACCTGATTATAAAATTGACAAATGTATTGACTTTCGACTTAAACCCATAAGCTTGGCAGATGTTTTTGAGAAAATCTCACACTTGCCACTGAAAATGTCATCGAGTCCAGACGATATTTCAAAGTATTTACTAAGTAATCTTAGGTACCGCATATCCAGGCCTCCATGGATGCTCTTTAATGGCTGAGGGTGAGCTTCGGGGGATTTGGAAGGAGAGCTTTATAGTACCTATTTTTAAATGTGGGGAGAGGGAATGTGTAAGTAATTATAGCATCTAAACAATCTGCTATCCCTAAGTTGCTCGATGGCCTTGTGCACGATCAATTGGGTTGGATGTGTAAACAGTTTATTGATTCGCGTCAACATGGCCCTTTTCAGAAACATCAGCTGTAGGTCTACCGTTCCCAATTTGGTTCCCTATGAGACTGTCCTGCTGAGCGCCATAGAGAGAGGTTGTCGGGTTGATGCAATCTACACTGACTTCTCCAAGGCGTTTGACAGGATGGATCAAAATTTTCTCATTGCCAGGCTTAGAGCGATTTACTTTGATTAGCGGTCGCTGAGGTGGCTCCAGAGAATGTTGGTGGGGCGCACACAGAGGGTTAAGATTGGAAACTTTGAATCTGGTATAGTTGAGGCTACTTTAAGTGTGCCCCAGGGTGGCCATTGTGCTCCCCTATTGTTCAGCCTGTTTCTTTGTGACATTGATAGGTATCTTGGGGACTGTGAGTACTTACTTTATGCTGATGATCTCAAAATGTTTTAAGTTATTGATCATGAAAGCGATTCCACATTGCTCCAGCGATCTTTAGCAGCTTTTTCAGATTAATGGATTATCCCTGAACAAGTGCTTTTCCATTAGCTTTTTTAAACATAAGAAAAAAAACTGTTAGAACTACTTATAAAATTAGTGGTCAAGATTTAAATGTTGTCGGTTTGGTTAAGGATTTGGGGATTTATCTTGATTCGGAAATCACTTTTAGAGATCATATTAAGTATGTAACGAGTAAAGCTTATCAGATGTTTGGGTTCATTCTCAGAATTGGCAGAGACCTGTCGGTGAGCTCACTTCGCTTACTTGTACTGCTCCCTGGGTAGATCTCATTTGGAGTGCGCTTCAATTGTGTGGTCACCTTTTTACAATGTCTACAAAGCGCAGTCAGATATCTCTTAAAATACCAACTCGAGCTCTTAGGAAGTGTGAGATCTAATAACTATCGTTGCAGTATCTTGCGGTCAAAGTTATAGCTTGATATATTCATATATTTTTTTTAAGATTTTAATTATTTGAAATGTAATTTAGAAATGGAGTATCCCATATATTGATAAATAAATAAATATATAAATAGATAATTACTACAAAATAATTTTTATGTTTTGAGATTGAAGGTGTATAGAGGAATGTAAAAAATATAATATTTGTTAATTTCTGAAATATAAATGCCTATTATTTTCTGAACGCGATAGTAAATTTTCTAACCTAATATTAATTGGCAAAATTATCTACGCCATACGTTTGTTTTTTTCTCACCTGGATGACGTAACTACAAATGGGCATAATTCCGACTTAAACAAGAGAATCTGACAACAAGAGGACTGTCCAGCCCACAACATCGCGAACGTTACAGCACTTTTGATTTTTATGTTTGGATCGGAAGGTTTGGGTTAGTATATTTCTGTGGGGGTGTTTAGAAAGTAAACTGAAGGGGAGAGATAATTAACTGTAGATAGAATAAAACATATATTAACTAAAGCATTGCAAGCAAGTATTGAACACCGGCAAGCAGGGCATGATTCTGGCAGCTATTTAAAGGCAAAAGAAAATTTATAGAAAATGTATCGAGCATAATGGAGAACGTGTTAAACTTTTACATTTAGAATAATTTTATTAATTTTTATTAGCAGCACATTGTTATTGTATTATTTATTTAAATATTAAGTTACTTTAGGTGTTATAATATTAGGTGTTGTTAATGTTTTATATTTAGTCTATGTCCGATTTTTTGAAAATTAGCTTTGATACTCCCGTGTAGCATGTTTATCACTAGAATAATAGTCAATGTCGAAGTTTCAGGAGAATGAAAAATCAAATAAAAAATAGTATACCAATTTGAGATAAGAAACTAGGACCACGCCCAGACTAAAACACCCTGTATATATGAAAAGAAGGTTTTTAAAAAACTTTTGTATGTAACTTCTTTCCAACGTCAAATAAGAAAGTTAAAATAGGGAGGCATTTATAATCAATGACCCTAAACAGACCTTTTTAGCGAATCCGCTGAGACACATTTTACTAATTCGTTTGATAACTATAAAGATGACTAACTAAACTTTATTTGTTTGAAACACCTTAATTATTTTTTCTAATTATTCAGGATATAAATTTCATTAAACGAGGCATTAAATCAGCTGCAAATCAAACACATTCCATCATGCCAATTTCCAAAACAATAGAAGTTATTACATGATCATGCGGTGACCTTAACGTCGTCGGCACAATGGCAAGGTGTGCTGGTAGACGTATCATTATGTAGTAGCGATCATTAATGTGATGACACGATCCAGTGACACTAATGACCGCTATTATTTTGCTATAATGATTTAAATCGTTCTCGTACCAAACGATAAATATGTATATGTATACAGGCGTATTGGTTAATACCTAGATTTTTCGGTTCGAATGTTATTTATAATGACAGAGGATAAATGTTTCGTGGAAATCGTATTCAATGTAATTTTTCCATCTTTAGAGAGAGGCAGTGATGAAATTTATATTTGATAATATTGACTTTTGAGTCCACCCTTACCTTACCTTTAGTACACTGTAAGAAAAACTCTCTTAATTATTAAACAAAGTCACATGTCAAGCAGTGATAAAAATGTATTCAGTTTTATATATTCAAGTATTTTTCACTAGTAATAATCAAAATAAAAACAATAATAATCTATAAATAAAATAATATAAATTATACTTTATATATTACTCTGCAAGATAGCAATAAGCAAATCTAGTCCTACAAAATTTATATTTTGAAGTGAAAACTTCTTTTGGTGCACTTAGCACACTTTTTTCCTGGGTAGTGAATGAGACTGAACCATCACACGTCAGGCTCGGCTATGTGACGCTCATTCGTGTAAAGGTCGTTAAGAGAGAAATGATGAGGTGCGTTCAGTACATTTTTCCATGGGTAAGAACTGAAACTGAGCCCGTTCAGGTAAGTTCTTAGCCTTAGCCAAGCTGAAGGCTTGGCTAAGGCAACTAACGCATTAAAAAGCGATATAGCTGAAATCAGGGAGTCTGCAAGGTTCATTTCCAAGTGTTATGAGGAACAGAAAAACGAATTGAAGACAACTGCAGGGACCTTAAAATTAATCAATAAAGAGAGTGGTACTATGAAGGTAAGTCTCAGAAAACTGGAAAGTAAGGTGAACTATTCTGAACAAAAAGAGAAAGAAAACAACATAATTATTTCTGGTGTGAAGTGCCAAAACTCTACAAACCTGCCTGACACTGTCAGGGAGGTATTCAGACGTTTACATCTTGAGTCTTCGCAGGTAAAACAATGTACAAGATTCAGCGTAAGGGACAACTCTCCTATTTTGGTTACGCCTAACAGCAAGACTGACAAGTTGGCATTATTTAAGAGACGCAAAGAAATAGGCAAAATACCTGCGGAATCTTGCGGTCTACAGGGTGGTATAATCTATTTCAATGAGGACCTCACCATGCAAAACCAAGGACTGTTCAAGCTTGCACGAGATGCCAGAAAACAGAAATTAGTTGATAGTGCCTACACTTTTAATGTGTCAGTTTATATAAAAAAAACATCTACTTCTGAGGCTATAAAAATCATATATGAAGATGATCTTAAAAATTTGTATAGCTGGATGACGTGGATGGCTGTTGGATTGATTTATTTATTGTGATGCAGAAAACTTGTACCTGTTTTAAAATGGCTACTCCTTTGTTAGTTAATGTACAAAATATCCAAGGTTGTCGTACTAAATTAAGGGAACTTAGATTGTCATATGATGGTTGTTCTTACAATGTCAGCTTTGTTACAGAATCCTGGTTAAATGATAGCATATTGGACCAGGAACTCATTGACGTAAGCAGATACTCAATTTTTCGTCGGGATAGAATCTCCACATGTTCGAAGAAGGATGATGGTGGAGGAGTTTTTGTCGCGGTCAAGAACGGGGACAGTCCAATAGCACTTGAAGAATATCATAGCGATGCAGAAGATGTTTGGGCTTGACTGTTAGCGCTGTGAAAGTGTACCTGTGTTAATTATGTTTGTTTTCTGTCAAAATTAAAACTAAATTTAGGGAAAGTGAAAAATCATCCAGTTCTGATTTGTGGCGATTTTAATTACTCGACTGTTGATTGGATTAAGAATGATGGCCACTTTGAACCATTCAATGTTCCTTCTAAATACTGTGATTTATTGGAACTTTGTACTCACAGCGACCTTATGCAATTTAATAACATTCCTAACTCAAATAATAGGTTTTGGATCTCGTATTTTGTAATAAGTTCGTTGTTAATCATTTGGTTAATTCCAGCAGTCCTTTGCTCATTGCTGCCTGAAAATACCGGGTGTCAACGAAATTGTTTAACAATGCAGCATTCAAATGTTTTTTTAAGGAAAAATTTGAAATTTTAGTTGAAGATACGGTTTCCGAAAACTCAGATTTTCCACTAAAAAACAAATGAATATCACTTCCGGTTTGACCGGAAGTGAGCATGAGGCAAGAATTTCAAATACAACCCTGCATATATTTTCACATATTTAAGTAGAGCTTGAAATTCCCTTTTTACCGATGTATCACAAGTTGCCATTTTTTTTTTGAAAATGGCGACGTAGGGGGCATTTATCTCAAATTCAATATGGCGGTATTCTGACATCATCATTGGAGTTTTGTCAAACTGTCCATTGATATAGAAGGCAAGATAGGTTTTCATGCAGATTATTCTCACTATTGGAAATTCTAGATAATTGTTATAAAATTGAAGCATTTTTAGTTTTTCCTTAAAATATCAAAATTTATGTCCATTTGTCTCGAAATTTTGAATCGAACCCTGTACATATTTTAACACATTTGTATAGAGCTCGAAATTCGCTTTTGAACGATGTATCACAAGTGGCCATTCTTTTTAAAGATGGCATTGTAGAGGGCATAATTGAATATGGCGGCGCGACGCCATATTGAATTATGCCGTCTACAACGCCATCTTTAAAAAGAATGGCCACTTGTGATACATCATTCAAATGGGAATTTCGATAATTGGAGGAACTCCGAGGGAAATGAAACTTAAAGGTAGGGCATCAAAGGATGGCGCTGGCATCTGTGGGTTATTCTCTGATTTTTTTCAGAGGGCGTATGTTCCAAGAGCTGCTACAAGTATGACTAAAGTAAACAAGCATTGTCAAATTAATAATGGTAGATCTTTGTGTAAGATTATGTTGAATGAAGCTGAAATCCGAGAAGCTTTGGTGAGCTTGGATGAGAAAAAAGGGGTAGGGCCGGATGAAATCCCGGCCATCCTTGCAAAAAGATGCGCGGCTTCACTGTGTGTGCCACTTACATCAGTTTTTAACCAATCTCTTTCCACTAGAATTTTTCCAGATATATGGAAAATTTCAGCTATTGTTACAATTTATAAAAGTGGGCCAAGAAACGAAGTAAAAAATTACAGACCTATCAGTAAACTCTGCTCTTCGAAAAACTTGTTTATCCTTAAATTTACAATTTTGCTATAAATGATCTAATTCCGGAACAGTATGGTTTTTTGCAAAAAAAAAGAGTCTAGAGTTAAATCTGATTGATAATTTATTATATATTTATGAGTCTTTTGATTCGTTTTGCCAAGTTGATGTGATTTGCACAGATTTTAGTAAGGCATTTGACAAGATTTGTCATAATGTCATGCTTCAAGGGCTGACAGAGATGGGAATATGTGGTGATCTTCTTAGGTGGATTGAATCATATCTGCTGAATAGGTCAATGTTTGTGGCTCTTCTGGGGTTCTGTTCGGAGAGATTTTCTCCGTCTTCAGGTATACCGCAGGGCTCCCATCTTGGACCTCTATTGTTTGATATTTATATTAATAATATAAAGCTTTGCTTCAAGTACTGCCTGTTTCTTTGCTACGCCGATGACCTGAAAATCTTTCTTAGAATTAACTCGATTTGGGACTGTGAAACTCACCAAAACAGTATTATTAACTTGTGTCATGGGTCGACAATTATTAGTCATGGCTATAAACTGGGTAATACTTCTTTAAAAAGAATTCTCCATATCAAGGATTACATCTCCACATTGATAAACTTGTGAATGAGTGTAACATAATCTTGGGCTTTATAAAAAGACAATGTGTTGATTTTCATAACTCTAAAACCCTAATTACTCTATACTATTCATATGTTTTTAGTATACTTCAGTTTGCTTCCGTAATTTGGAATCCAAGATATAAGAGTAACATTCATAGACTAGAAGAAATACAGAACAAATTTCTAAGATTCCTGTGCTATAAAACGCATTTCCAGATTCCAATTCACGATTACTCTTTGGCTCGATCCCACTTTAAAATATTGGAACTGGAGAAAAGACGCTTTGGCAGATATTTTAACCTTATTTAAAATTGTTAATAACCTCTCTAGCTCTCCAATAATTTTCTCCAAAATAAAGTTTAATGTACCTGCTCGTAGACTAAGAAGCTCAGATCTGTTTAGCGTCCCATACTGTAGAACAAAGCGCAATGTCAGAATGCCCCTTTGGTGAGAATGGTAAAATCTGCTAATTTGCATTGTACTGATTGTAATTTAGATTTTTTCGCCACAAGTTTACTATCGTTTAAAAAGAATCTTAAGTTAAAGCTTTTGGAATAGTGCTGCTTCATGAATCTTTATGATATATATTTCCCTGTCTGGAATTTGTCGTGGAATAATATTGGCTGTATATTAGTGTGAATAATCTGATACATTGTAAATTTTTTCCTTTG
>MU182256.1:246184-285820 GCA_016904865.1 Pissodes strobi
CACATGACCATTGCTGAGTGCACACAATAGACCTCTCAATCTCAATAACACTATTAACAAAATAATTATTAAAGCTAATTGTACATATGCTTTCGTCAGACTCAGTTTTGCCATCGTTAAAAGTGACACCCAGGTAATTTGAGATTTGATTTTTTCCTTTAATAAGACTTTTTAACGTCCTCCACATAGACCTACTGTCACCCCTATTTAAATCAATTTTATTGTCATAATTTTTAAGCTTTATTGTGTCAACTACATAATTTCTTTCTCTTTTATATTATTGCCACAACTTCTCTCGAGTATATGGATCAGTACATTTTTTAAATTCTTTATACGTTTTATCTCTATAACTCACTTTCTGTTTAATAGTTTTATTATACTATTGTTTTCTTTGTAGTCGATTTTTAAATTCTATTATTGGAGCAAACATATTTATAGCTTCTTCACATTTCGTGTAGATATCATCAAAGATGACATCCACACTATCAGAATTCATGTTAAATTATGTTTCAATAATTTTAAAATTGATATTATTCATTATGTCAGGAGTGATTTTTCGATAATAAAATGAGGCAACTCTGTTCTGACTTTTCTTAAATGGACACACCTTAATACAAATTAAGGAATGATCGGTGAGTTTTGGTATATCTAGCACTTTAACGAATAACTCATCAGACTTTCTACCTATAACATAGTCTATGACAGTTGAATTTACATTTGTATGCCTTGTACATTCATTGACCAACTGATCAAGACCATAAATCTCTACAACTTCTCTTACTTTACGACAAGTAAAATTAAAACTATCTAAGTAATTAACATTAAAATCACCAATCAGAATACAGTTATCACCAGTAAAATAGTCTTCACACCAATCCTCAAATTTACTCAAAAACACTGCATGGCAAGAATTTGGAGAATGATAGCACCCAGCAACAGTCCAGTAGACTCCATGAATATTAATTTTAATAATTGCACACCAGTAATTTCTTATTTCATAAGACTTATTTAAAACGTAAAATTCTGTAATACTCTTTATAAAAACAATTACACCTCCCTTATATCTGGAGTTGGAATCACAGCGAACATAGTTGTAGCCTTGTATCTCTACTTCCAAGTCAGTTAATCTAACTTCAGTTAATATAACCACAAGTGGGTTATAAACAAATACTTCAGATATCAGTTTTGACTTATGAGGCACAAAGCTTTGTACATTTAAATATACTATATTACAGTTGGTCAGGCCAATGGTTTCACTGCTTTTCCTGAATCTTCCTGGTTTATGCCGGGCTACTTCAGTCCACATTATTTGCGATTCTGCTGAAACGACTTCCTGTGGAAATTTCGTTGTCTTGTAAATGTTTGTTTACCATAATTAAAATTAAAATAATAAGGCTTCACCATGACATTCATTGGCCAATTTTCACTATTGAGTATTGTGTACTCATATTGTGGATCAATTGATACTTTAAAAGCAGCTATATCTTCACGTTTAGTAGCTATTTTTTCACAGCTTAACAGGGTTATGTTCCTACTATCAACGTGTTGCCTCAATTGCTCAACTGAGCATTTAGAATCCAGATTGCCAATATAAAACCATTTTCTAGGTGCAGCCGCTACCAAGGATGCAGAAGTTGTACCAGTTCCACGCACATTATTTGTATGGATTTTTTCTGCCACTATAGCTGTATGCTCGGGTATTTTTTCTAGATTCTCCTTGTTTGAGTCCACAATAGCTCCCACCATGCCCTCCAACCTCATGGCAATGCTTTCAGTTTGACCCTGATGCAGCACCTTAAGCCGGGAAAAGAACTTTGAGGTAATTATGCTATCAGGTACGTTGTTCTTTTCAATCTCCAAAATTGTCTTATTTAATTTGGAGTTTTCTGATGCTCAATGGATACCAGGATACGCTGGGATAGCAGGCAACGAAAAATACAGATCAATTGGCAAAAGTAGTAGCATAAGCTCCGCCTTTAGAACCAGAACCTTTCTGTGGCATAGGGACGCACACCTACTAGGAAGAATTCAGGAAAGAAGAGCGAACCAAATGTATCAGTCTATGGAAATGCCTTCCAGGGTTAAGGCAATCAAAGATGATTCTAGGGCTCCCTCGCCCAGGAAGATCAAAACACCTTATAACACTGAGTAAGAACACTGCTCTGCCGGATGAGAAGGTACTTGAAAATGATTAAAATTGAAAAGGAGAACAGTTGCCGGTTCTGTGAGGAGGGGGAGGAGACCCCGGAAAACCTTCTCACGGAGTGCGAGGCGGTCGCGAACAGGCGAATGGCCTGCTTCGGGTGCTGCATGGTTGAACAGGAGGAACTTCTATCCATGGAACCATCCAGAATACTTGCTTTTATCAAAGCACTGAAGCTGGACGAGATACTCTGATTGAGAATCACATCAACGGAAACACAATGGAAATGTTACACAATAGATCTGTAAAGGTCGCAGTGTATTAACACACCCCTAGATCGACCATTCCTTCAAAAATTTAAGTAAAAAACTGTATAAATAACAATTTTTATTTTTCCAAGAAATTAAACGGCAATGAGGGATGGCAAGAAGTGGAAATTTTCAAGATCGCTCTCTATCTTAAAAACGATGGGTGCTATGAAAGGTCTGTTTATGACATCTTCTATTTTATAAAAAAGGGTGTTGGTCACTTGCGCTCCGCGGTCAAAAAAATATGAAGGTAGTCTTAATTTCGAAGGGCAGTTGCGCGCGATATGGGACAGTTGCGCGTCGGCGCCGACGCCGTTTGCTTATACGTAAACTGTAGACGCGATATGACCTCGCCATAGAGCGACTGTAATATAAATGTAATTGCTTTTCACGCGTCGGGTTACTTTTAGTTATTTTTTGTTGGTTGCGCCCCGGTGCGACGGCATTTTTTGTATTTTTTTTCCTGATTTTGTGTATGTCTTTGGTTAGTTTTGGTTAATTCCTGTTCATTGAGCCCCCGTAGCGAGCGAAGCAAGCGGAGGGCCAGGCATGAAGTGTTCAAATATTTGAGGACAAAAAGTAACGGGGTATTATATCATTAATATTACAGTCGGTACCATTCCGTAATCCCTCTTTTGCGCGCAACTGTCCTATTGCCAATCGGGGCAATAAATCCCTAGCAAAAGTTAAAAGCAAAGTTTACAGAATAAATATAACTTGCCTTACTCACTGTCGGAACTTTAATGCATTGAGGTCACAAGCGTTCCGCAGATACCTGCATATTCTGTCAACTTTGTACTTTGTACCGTCAAATACCGTGAACATTTGTGTATGCGTATGCATCGGCGGAGGCTGGCACTTCGAGCGGGACAAGGGAGAGGGGTGTAGCCGGTTTTGCCTGCTTAGAGCGTGCGGGAACTTATATGTTATAGCAAACTTTGGTAAAAGTGACCGCTGCGCGCAAATGACGCACGCCAATAAAAAAAGTACCGCCATGTCGTAAAAATCGTGTATCTAGATCTCTGTTTAATGGTTTTTCATAATATTCGAAATAACACACCACTTTTACAACTTACAGCTATATTGAAACTAATTAATAATAAAATAGGGCACAAAGCTTTCAAGTTGTAAAATATATGCTGCCATTCGGCCCAAAATTCTAAATTCTACTCTCTCGCGCATTATATGCTTAAGCGACTCTAAAAACTCATTTCTGCCATCGCAGGGCTTTTTGTAAACAAAACAAGGAACTACTAATCTTCCTCTTTCTTAAGGCAATCAATCTAAACTATTCAAAGCAAACATATAAAAAATGCAGTGTTGTCACTGTAACTTTTACATCCTTCATTTTAATTATAAGGAACTATTTGCTTAAGACCTATGAGAACACAAAGGTGTAACTAATCTAATTGATAATTATCATTAATACCTTGATCGGGAAACCGACATACTTGGGAAATCGCACAACGCACTTCCCTATTCGTTGTTTTTATGTTAACAACACGCACATTATTATCTTGGTCACGAAACACATCAATATTTCTACAAAACATCAATATTTCTACCTAACTTCCATTGTAATGGAGGTAAATTTTTGTACTTTATTAAAACTAGGTCACCAATTTTTGTATTTTCCTTTTCTACATACCATTTTGTTCTTAATTGTAATTCGGAGACATACTCACAAGACCACCTTTTCCAAAAATGTTGAAATAGCATTTGTAAATGTTGATATCTAGACAATCTAGATATTGGTATTTCTGTTAAATTTGGGTCAGGTAGTGTGTGTGTCTACGTCCGATCAAAAAAATGTGAGGGTGTTAGAATTTAATAAACATCTGGGCTAGCTGGCATAGGTACTAAAGGTCGCGAATTTAATACAGGCTCGATTTGCGTAAGAACTATATAAAGACCTTCGAAAGTCAGAATAGAGTTATCAAGAATCCATTTTAAATGTAATTTGCAAGACTTTACACCAGCTTCCCAGATGTCTCCGAAATTTGGTGAGTATGACGGCATGAACTTCCAAGAAATATTTTCATTTACCAAGCTGCTGAAGTTCCCGGTTGGCACCGACAAAGTTTGATCCATTATCCGAAAAAACGCAATTGGGTTTACCTCTTCTTGCTACAAACCTACGAAAAGTGGCAATAAAAGCCTGTGTTGTTAAGCTAGATACCAACTCCAAATCTATTGCCTTGGTCGAGAGACAAATAAAAAAGCAAATGTATTGGATACCTTTGTTCCCCTTCCATTCCTGTCTTTAATATACAAAGGGCCGGCATAGTCAACTCCTACATTATAAAAGGGCGGTAAGGGATTAACACGTTCTTCAGGAAGTGTTCCTATAATTTGACCTACAGGAGTGGGAGCTGTTCGAAAGCAGCTGATGCATTTATATGACATTTTTCTAGCCAAATTCCTGCCATTTATTACCCAATATTTATCCCTAATTGAACTTAACAACATTTGTGGACCAGTATTCTGGCTGAAACAAAAGGTAAGTGAATGCATGTTTCGCTGGGAGAAGAATAGGATGTTTTTTATTGTATGAAAATTTAGAATAATGAAGTCTTTCCCCAATTCGAGCAAGGCAATTTTCATCTATGAAAGGATTCAGCCGATGAACTAACTTCAGATTGATTTCATGTTTATCTTGAATACATACAATTTCTTGACCAAAACACTCTTGCTGAACTATTTGTATTAAAACCAACAATGAGTTCCTAGTGTCGTCTAAACAAAGAGGACTCTTTAGATTAAGTTTATTTAACTAAGGATATGTCCAAAGCGAAGACATTAAGCAACGGTTCTAATAAGACGATTAAAATTGCTAATGTTATGAAAAGGAAAGTCATTTTTAGTTACCACCATCTCACAAATATCTTTTTACGTTCTGGTATGTTTTCAGGATACAGAAATTTAACACCGCCCAAAGATGTTTTTCCAGCCACAAAAATCCTGACCCTGCCACCATGTTTTACAACTTATGATTTTATCAGGGGATAAACCACGCGATAGTAGATCAGCTACATTATCTTCTGATTTAACATACCTCCAGCTATCAATGCGGGCCAAATTCTGAATCTGACAAACCCGGTTTGATACGAAAGTCTGTAAAAGACTTGGACACATTCTTAACCAAAAAAGAACAACTGTTGAATTACACCAAAGGAATATATTATTGAAATGCAGTTCCATAGAATCCATTACCTTTTTTAATAATGTAGCCAATAGCAGAGCGCCACATAACTCTAACCGTGGGATTGCTTGGGTTTTAAGAGGAGCCACCTTAACTTTGCAGCATAATAGAGTACCTTGAATATCATTATTAGTAGAAAAACTTTTTAAATATATGCTCGGTCCATATGCGTCACATGACGCATCTGAAAACCCATGAATGTCAAATCTTACAGGGTCATTTAGAAGTGCATGTCGGTTTATAGATAAATTATTTTTCTACGAGCGTGCGCAAAGTGCCTACTTTGCGCACTCTACTCAGTGCGCGAAGTGGTACTTTCCCGCACGCTGTGCGGGAAAGTAAAAGTCTCTAAAATCACCAGAGACAAGAAAATGTTCATATATTTTTAGAAACTTTACACTTTTAGACTTTTTATGCAATATAAGAAACCGTTTTAAGTTATAATTATACTCTTTTCCGTAAAAGTTTCCGTAATTCGCGATATTGTAACTTAAACCAAAAACCATATATTTTGAAATCCTCGGTATAGTAGTAAAAAATTATGTCAAGCAACAATACTTATAATTGTCAGATTGACAGATTTTAAACAAATCCCAAATCTCCCAAAAAAACATTATCCTCAGCGTCGCTAGGTGGTCGCTAGAAAGCCTTTAAAAAGATGGATAGTTCTAATGACCAAGATTTACCTAAATGTATCCTGGAAGCGGCGAAGACCGCAAATTTGAATTTGATACCTGAAAAATCAAGAGATAAATATGAAAAACAGTACACTTATTTTAATAACTGGTGTGACAAGAATGGCACAAAAAGCTTGAAGGGGGAAGTTTTCTTAGCCTATTTTCTGGAACTGCAAAAGGTATTTCAGCCAAGTACACTGTTTAGTAAATAGGTTCTGGTGTCATATAAGCACCGTCGATTTTGAAGCTTTTTTTGGGTTCTATGGAAAGATTACATCAAATGGGACACATTAAAGCAAAAAAAATTGCGGATTAAGCGCATTTTCGCAAAATAAATTGAAAATAAAAATTAAAATCTAACATACATTTTTTGCTAATAAACACAATTCCAGTACACTTTGTTCTGAGGTATAGTCGCAGGAGGTTAATAATAACATAATATAAAGCTTATTTTCTTAAAAATTGCAAATAAAACTGTTTTTTTTTTTTGCACTTTAAAACGATAATATAATATTTATGAGATAAACGTCAACATGACTATTTCTTAAAACATGATTATATTAGTTGGCTTAGCCAAGGCTACCTATTGTAGTATAGGTGGCCTTGGCTTAGCAGGCTGTTGTACGGGTAGATGTTGCCAAGTATAATTTCTATTTGGTTCTAAAATAAAACAGTCTCGTGTTGAATATGTTTCAAAAGTACTGTGGGATGAAAACTTCTTATAAATAATGATTCTTAATTGCTTTGTTTAATAAAATAACAATAATTCGAAAATATGATTTACTAGAATTAGATGTTACGCTAAAAGTGGGTCACTTTTAATAATAAGTCATATAAACTAATTTATTTAGTTTATTGAAATAGAAACAAATTTAAAAGGTCATTTGGATTAGTTTAAAAGAGTATCACGCGTAGTGCGTTTGTTTTGTTACTTTGGGTTAATTTTGATTTTGTGATGGGCGGGGTTGGTCAAGAGCGTAGCGCGCTCGTCTAAATGCGCTTGTTTGGCTAATCAAAGTTAGTTTCGATTATTTTTGCTTAATCTGGAATACTACTTTGATTAATTGGGGTTAGTTTAGGTTAGTATACGTTAGTTTTGGTTAGTTGGGTTGGTTTTGCTTAGTTTGAGATAGCGAAGAGAAAAGCGCGCTTGTCATTTTACTTTGGTTAATTAGGGTTAGTCTGGGTTAGTTTGGGTTGGTAAGGGTTAGTTTTGGTTAGTATGGGTTAGTTTTGATTAATCTGGATTGGTTTTGCTTAGTTTGGAATAGCAAAGAGACAAGCGCTCTTTTCTCTTTACTTTGGTTGAATAGGGTTAGTCTGGGTTGATTTTGCTTAGTTTGGGATAGCGAAGAGACAAGCGCGCGTAGCGCGTTTGTCTCTTTATTTCGGTTAATTAGGGTTAGTTTTGGTTAGTTTGGGTTAGCTTTGGTTAGTATGAGTTGGTTCTAATCAGTCTGGGTTAGATTTGCTTAGTTTGGGATAGCGAATATAAAAGCGTGCTTTCTCTTTACTTTGGTTAATTAGGATTAGTCTGGATTAGTTTTGGTTAGTTTGGATTAGTGTGAGTTGGTTTTGGTTAGTTTGGGTTAGTGTTGGTTATTTTGGGTTAGCTGTGGTTGAATTACTGTCGTGCGTAGCGCGCTCGTCTTTTAAAATTATTTCATTTTAAGACAAATGTACTTGATCTAGGACATTTACTGGGAAATGGACAAATTGAGTCAACTGTGTACCGTAAGTAAACTTTTATTACTTATATGTATATACATGTATGGCTAAACAGCCAGGGTTAGCTTTGCTTAGTATGGGTTACTTTTGGTCAATCTGGGTTAGTTTACCTTAGTCTGGACTGGTTTGCATTAGTCTGAATTAGTTTTGGTTAGTTTGGGTTAGTTAAGAGACGGAGCTTATGTGGTTAGTCTGAGGCATATAAGGAACAAGCGCGCGGTGCGTGCTTGTTTAGTTACTTTCACAAGTTGTTATTCTACTTTATGAAACATGCTCCTGGACTTGGCAATTGGCTTACTTGAAAATCAAGAAGGTTAGCCAAGTCTGACAACATTGCAAGTAAATTGTCATCATTAACGTCATATTGGGAGAGTTTTCGCATTTAAATGTCACTCATTTATAAAATTTATTTTCCAATTTTTGACGTCAAAAGTGCTTTATCCGCAATTTTTTTTGCATTAATGTGTTCCATTTGATATAATCTTTCCATTGAAGCCAAAAAAATCTTTAAAATCGACAGTGCTTATATGACACCAGACCCGAGTAAATACTCTATGTTAAAGTGCGTTTTGAAAATCAAAAGAAACTTAGATATAAGTAAATATTTTAAGTTAACCTCGTTCCTCAAAAAACAAAATGTTGAATTCCGACCGAAAAAATCTAAAGTTTTTACCAAAGAGGAAATAGCAAAATTTATGGACGAAGCACCGGATAAAATTTACTTATTAATAAAAGTTGTTACCATTTTTGGATTGGCCGGTGCCTGTCGGCGGGAAGAACTTACAAAAACCACCGTTGATCATATCGAGGATAAAGGAAACCTAGTGGTCGTAAGAATTCCTGACTCTAAAAATCACACCTCAAGAATTTTTGTCGTGTCAGATGAAATAAACCACGGACATTTCCTACAACTGTACCGAAAATATGCAACTTTGCGCAAACCAAACACACCACATAGGCGTTTTTTTGTCCAATATAAACAAGGAGTGTGTAGCACTCAATGTGTTGGTATTAACTCATTTGGAAAAATGCCCTCCACAATCGCTGCGTATCTACGTTTACCAAATCCAGAACAGTTTACAGGACATAGTTTTCGACGATCTTCAGCTACGATGTTGGCTAATTGTGGGGAAGGAATCACAAATGTCAAGCGACTTGGGGGCTGGAAATCAACAGCTGTCGCGGAGGGTTATATAGAAGAATCGACAAAACAAAAAAAGACATGGCTAACAAAATATTGGCAATGGATTGCCCTTCTTCTTCAAAAGAGGCCTTGGATTTAGTGACTGAAAACCCCTGTGTGTTAAGTCAGGCTTCTTTGAGCAGTGCTTCTATAAATGGTGTCGCGTCCAAATCGACAACCATTTCATCCTCCAGCCTTCCGTTGAACGAGATGACAGCGTCTGCGATTACATTACAAAACGTTAACAATTGTTCTTTTGTTATAAATGTTCATAACAGTTAATAGTAAAGTATGAAAATGATATTTATTTATACGTTCTTGTTGTAGTTTTTTAACTTTTAATTAAAGTTTTTAATCAGATCATCGTCGTTATTATTTTTGTGCTTATTTATCGCAGGCACACGGAAGGAAAAAAAATGTGATTGATCGAATTATTTATGCAACATAAGAAAACCGTTTTAACTCTTAATCATTCCCTTTTCTCTCAAAGCTTCCGTAATTCGCGATATTACAACTTAAACCAAAAACCAGATATTTTTAACTCATGTCAGGTCAACAATAATAGTCATGTAAAGCAACAGTAGGTATAATTGACAGACTTTTTTTATTTAAATACTGTGCGTGTTTGGACCGCGCTCGTAGAAAAAATATTGTTCCTAACACTTGCGCAAAGTTACTTTTCCGCACTCGACTGATTGACCGAACTCCGCTTCCCGTCGTTCGGTCAACATCAGTCGCGTGCGGAAAAGTATCACTTTGCGCACTTGTTAGGAAAATAACTATTAAGTTATAAAATTGATCTTTTAGTTGTTTCCACTTTGAGTCCAAGTTCATTGGCAATGTTTCATCCCATGATACTTTTAGAGACCATAATTTTTGCAAAAGAACTTTAGCAATTAGGATACATGGACCCAGAAGTCCAAGTGGGTCAAAGATCCGTGATATATCAGATAAAATAATTCTTTTGCTAGTTTTCGTAAAAGTAGAAAAATTGATGATAAACATTAGGTTATCTAATTTGAATGACCAAAATAATCCCAACGTTTTATGTTGATCTTTCTCACCAAAATGAATATTCATTAAATTTATGGAACAAGGATCCTCGATGTCAAAATTAAATGAAATGTCATTTGTAATATGAGATTTCTTCTTCAGATGATTTTTCTACCAATGACATATTCTTCCATAAATGCCACATACAATTATCTCATACTAGAATTTTTAAGGAGTCTTTTCTCCAAGGATAAAAACCTATTCAAAGCATACTGCTTAGAATCCCGAAGTTTATCTGGTGAGTCGGCCAGTGGAATTTTTACAACACACCTCCCTGATGCATCACGAGTTGTTAACTTAGTAAAAAGCTTTTCACACTCTACATCTTCTCTTGAAATAACCTTACTTTCAAGTGACAGCTCCTCTATCGCCCAAAATTTTAGTTATGTGACTATTCGAATTTCCTGTTAGATTACAATTTGAAATAATATAATAATAATAATATTAGGAATTATTGATCCAGTAGCAATCCATCCAAGCCTTGTTTCTTGAAGGACTGGTTGATTCTCACCTAATGGTATTTGTCCAACACATAACAATCTATAAAAGACATCAGCTCCAAGTAGCATATCAACCTTACCAGAAAAGGCAAAAGATGGATCTGCAAGCTTAATATGAGGTGGGATGTTAAAGGGCATATTTAAATAGAACCATTTATATAAAGAACAACCAAACAATTTATCTCCAATTTAAAGGAATAATGCAGTGAATTAATTTGTAATGAACATTTCTTTTTTATACTCGACACAGTCTGATAGATACCAACTATTGAAATGTCAATATCTTGTGTAGGAAAACCTAATTTTGTACTTGCTTCCAAAGTAATAAGATTAGACTGAGAACCATTGTCTAATATTACTCGCAAAGTCTGATGCCTACCATAAGCATCGCGGACTTGAACCAAAGCAGTTAACAACAACACTTCAGGCCAAGCATTGCTGTTATTAGAAAAAATAGATTTGAACTAGGTATTGGGTCATGAGGGGGTTGATTTCTTGAAGTATCTTTATTGTTAGGGTTCGCATCAATTTCATTATCATAGTGCAACAAGGCATGATCTGTATAGCCACACTTCCTACATTTACTCGACTCACATTCTTTGCTAGTATGACTACCTTTTCGCAACAATTCAGACACAAACCCAAACTCTTTGCCTTTTCATACCTCATTTTTACAGTTAATTTTAGAAAATCTGAACAATTTGTTATAAAATGTTTGTCTTTACAATAAGAACAAACAATATTGATAGCCATCCAAGACTTGCTCTTATGTTCCAGTTTTTTAAAATTGTTCTCACCTCTCCACATATTCCTATGGCCTGCCTTCGGTTTGTTTTTCTCCAAAGCTCCTAACATCTCAATCCTAGATTTGTCCTAGATGTCTTGAACTCATCCAAACTTGGTTGCCTATCACGGGGCTTTTTTTCTTCCCAGACTCTCTGAGGTCGTCGAGCCCAGCTTTCGACTTACTAAGAAATTAACTATTGGATCCCAATTGTCTGTTTGAATACCTAGTTCACCTAACGCATGTAAAGGTTTTGTTATATTGTCTACAATGCGACGTAGGTCGCTATATGATTATTTACTCATAGAAGGTAGATTAACAAGGAGTTTAAGATGTTCATTCACCAACACTGCTGAATTGTCATATCTTTCAGAAAGCATATTCCAAATAACTGAATAATTAGAGGCTGTCATGTCAACAAGATGAATTACTTGTTGGGCTTCGCTTTCTAGAGCACCCTTTAAAAAATATAGTTTTTCCATATCACCAATCAAATTATTCGAATGAATCAGAGAAACAAAGGTATCCCTAAACTCTCACCAGTTTTCCTAAGTACCATTGAACATTGGAATTGATATTGCAGGTAACTGAGGCCAAGCAATAATATTTCTCGCCTCTGAGAGTGCCACCGGAGGTACAGGGCTGGAAACATTTGAATTATTGTCCAAAAGGTCTAATGGTTGATTAAGGTCCAAAACGATTCTATATAATGCCACGGTTTTGAAATAAGAGTCATCAAATGCTTCACATTCCCCTTCTTCAGCAACCAACTTATATCTAGCCGACCAATCTCCTCAATTAGACTCTGAACCTCACGGAAGTTATCTCCAAGACCCACCAACTGTTCTAATCTCATCTCTACCTCATGTAATGTTTGTTTATTAGGTTTTATGTCTACTAACTTAATTATAAGATTATAAGCCGAAGTAACTTTGCCCTTAAAGACAGCACGCTGTCGTTTTAGCTTAGATTCTAATTCTGCCATATTTAATATCTACCAAACATTTCACCAAATGGAAATTAACCCAATAAATGTTTTTATAACAAAATGCCAAACCAATAAAAACATACATATAAAAAACTTTTACATCCTACATTTTAATTAGGTATAACGAACTATTTGCTAAAGACCTATGAGAACACAACAGAAACCACCCCGGATTCCCTGTATATACGGAATTCCACGACGACGGATAAATAAAAAAAAATCGTTTTATACAAGGTGTTCAGCTTGCTATATTTAGTTTTTGTGTATTATCTAATTATTAATTGAAGAGAGGGTTGGGTAATACATAAGCATGATCATTCGCAAACGACACATTACTTATAAATTATGAATATAAATATTTTTAATATTCTTCAAGATTTTGACTACATTTAGGACAAGAATAAAATATTCGAATATATTACGAGCAATATGCGTATACAAATTTGCAAAATTTCTTTAATATCAAAGCCATTTTTATTTTATTTATGTTAAGCTTCAATTATGAAGCCAAAGGGCTTCTATCCCATCAACCAACCAATCAAGTTATTGGTTCGTCGTCTTTATTAATACATATATTATGTAAAATTATATCTTTTTCTATGCGAATTATCGCCAATAAAACGTATATTAATATAGAAAAATATCCTTGATATGCCAAGGATATTAAATTGTTTCCTGCAAGTGCATACAATAAAAGAAAATTGACACAAAAACCAAACATTAATAAAGTATCGCCCGAGCAATGTAAACACCTGTGCTCGGATTCTTATTATAGAAGATTATGGACCTGCTTAAGCCATTTAACATACTTAAGCTCTTTTAAAGGCTGCGCTGCGAAATTACGGCGATAAATATTAATAAAAAAAAATGTCTATAAAATATTTATACAGATAATCCAAAGCTAATTAGCGCGAAATATTGCAAATAATTTGTTTAAATAACTCGGGATGCGTATCAGGTGTAAATATTTTCTTTCGTAATCGATACGCGGCTTAATGTGTGTAAACGCCTTGAGATTTACTTTTTAATAACCATTAATTTGTCGTTTCGCGTCTAAATCATTATAAGTTTGCAATTTTTCAGAACTTGGAGAATATAATATAACATCTTAAATTCATTATTGAGGTGAAACCTTCTTTAGGCGCGATCAGCAAACTTTTTCGTGGGTTGTGAGTATGTCTAAGTTGTCATGCTCGGATATGTAACGCTCATTCGAATAAACTTGGACGGAAAATTAGTTTTGGCGATCGGATTTTTCGTTTGCGAATTATTACGTCAATTTTGCGATTTTTCAAAATTTTGTTATGGTTATTGTAAAGTTTCTTCGATTCCGAAGTTTCGGGAAAATGGGCTTTCCTTTTTTTGGAGCAATTTCATTATTTTGTGAAACGGATTGGAATAGTGAAAAATATCTACAACTCGTAGACATTTATGAACAATATCCAGTCTTGTCGAGTCCAGAGCATGGATGAAGTGGAAAAATTTGATGCAAGGATATCTACAGACGAAATTATGAAATGTGTTTCTGGAAAGGCAAAAAAAATTGAGAGCCTTCTGGCAAGCTTCGGAAGACAAAAAGCGAAAAGAAAAAAACTCGGTTGGAACCAGAAAACTTAATTTTATATAAATTATAACCAAAAATAAATAAAAAAATCCTACATTTATTTTTCAGTTCAGCTAGGCACTAGTCCAAATGGTTTGTCGTTCCTCGGTTCGCGTTCCTTGTGGATAGAAATTAAGCCAGGGTATCATAATGATAGAGTAAAGTAAGTTTTGTTATTAGGATGAATGTAGAATTTGGGATTAGGATAACGAAATTAAACATAAGAAGGCAATTAATGTACCCATTAATTTTTTAAATTCCTTTAAAAATTCTTTTAAATTTTTCTTAAATTTTTTTTTAAAATTTCTTAAAAAATGAAGAATTAAAAATATGTAATGATAGAGTAAAGTAAGTTGTTAATTAACTGATATGGGATGAGGATAACGAAATAAAACTTAAGAAGACAATGTAATTATATATTTTTTAAATTCCTTTAAAAATTCTTTTTAATTCATTTTAAAAGTTTTTGTTTAACTTATATTAATAGGAGAAATGCAGATTTTGGAACTAGGATAATGAAATGAAACTTAAGAACGCAATTAAATTATTATTTTTTAACTTGCAGCTCATCTGAATAGCTCATTAGAGGTATCACCGTACCATTTGCGCAAGTTTGCCAGCCAGGAAATTCTTCTCCTACCTGGCCTCTTTTGCCTTCCGCTTTACCCTGAATGATGTTCTGTAAGATGCGATATTTACATTCATTTCTCATAATGTGACCAAGGGACTCTAGCTTCCATTGTTTAATTATAAACATAAGTTGTAGTTGGCAGTTCATCCTATTAAGTACTCCATTATTTGTTATATGCTCCGTCCAAGGTATCGTGAGAATCCTTCGAAAAATCCACATCTCGAATGCCTAAAATCGTTTTTTCATGGCATCCGTAATTGTCCAGCTTTCCACACCTTACAATAGCACTGAATATACGTATCTATGAATTATACGTTTTTTAAGATCTAAACTGAGATCTTTGCTTGTTAGGAGTGATCTCATTTTAAAAACGGTGCTTCGGGCTCTTTTTATGCGGCATTTAATTTTGACACAGTGATTCCAAGTCTCTGGCAGCGTGCTTCCTAAATAGGTAAACTTTTGAACCCTTTCGATGACATGTTTGTTGACGAGTAAGTCTCTAGGTGGTACGAGAGTTTTACTTATCACCATGTACTTCGTCTTTCTGACATTCAGTTCTAGACCATATTCCGCACTGGTCGCATTAACAGAATTAACAAGTTCTTGCAGGCCAGTCATGCCGTCCGCCACCAAGACTGTGTCGTCGGCGTAACGAATGTTGTTTATATTTTCCCCATATACCTTTATTCCACTCTGTATTCCATCCAACGCTTTTCTGAATATGAGCTCACAGTAAAGGTTGTATAGAAGAGGAGATAACACACATCCTTGCCGCACCCCATGACGAATTTCCATAGTTTTGGAGTATTTTCCTTCTATCCATACATTTGCCCTCTGTCCCCAAAAAAGGTTGCTAATGATCTGCATATTCTTCGCATCAATCCTCACTTCTTTCAGGGCTTTCATCATTTTGCCATGTTGCCATCTATTAAATACCTTGGTGTAATCCACAAAACACGCGTATACATCCCAGTTGACGTCTCTGCATCGTTGGAAAAGTACTTGTACTGCGAAAAGAGCTTCCCGTGTTTCAAGGCCATTACGGAAACCGAATTGGGTGTTAGAGATGTTTGATTCGCACTTTTTGTATATACGAGCATGAACTATCTTAAGGAATACCTTTAACACATGGCTCATAAGACTTATTGTTCTAAAGTCTTCCCAAGACTGGGCATTGGACTTTTTGAGTAGTGTGACAAAAGTAGACAACAACCATTCTTCTGGGATAATTCCAGTATTGTAAATCCAATTAAAAAACTTCGTGACTGTTCTGATGCAATTTCCCCCCATGATCTTAAGAATTTCTGCCGGTATGTTATTTTGACCCGTTGTTTTGATAGCATATTGAACTTCGAATATAGTTATCTCTGGACCTTGTGCATTTTCGACGCGCATTTTGTCGGGGCGATCTTCATCTCTGAATAGATTTTCTATATAATTCTGCCATACCTCTAATTTTCCTTCCATTTCATAAATCAGGTCTCCGTCCTGATTTTTTATGTTTCCGAAAATTCTTCTATTTCTTTAGATCTATTCATTCACTCCTCCGTCACGTTTGATTTTATTTCTTATGGATCCATGGAGATTTGAATATAGTTCTATATTATTGGTTTTAGCCATTCTTCGTGCCTCCATCATATCAAGGATCTTCTGAGTCATCCATGGTTTCCTGGTTTGTGTATTGCAGTTGTTTTCCACTAAAAGTTCCTTGGTTTTGAGGAGTGCGTTTTTTATTGATTTCCATGTGTTTAAGTGTTTTCTATTCCTGTTTCCCTTGAAATATGAATAACATTCATCTCCGTAGAGAGAGTATTTTGAACACGATTTCTTGTGGTTGTTTCGCCAAGCTGGTTACGGTTGTATCTCACGATATGTTTTTAAGGGGCTAATGCCTGTAGCTTACCCCGAAAGCAACATACCAATAGGCTGTGACCAGAGTAAATATCGGCGCCGGGATACGTTTTTGCAGAGATGATGCTGTTTCTAAATCGCTGATTAATTAAGACAAAGTCTATTTGATTTCTGATTACATTTCCAATTCTATGTGCAGGTGGTCTCCACGTGTAGAGCCATCGTGGCGGCAGTTTGTAGAAGGTGTTAGTTACTATTAGTTATTTTTCTTTGCAGAACTGAACTACGCTGTCTCCTCTCTCATTTCTCTGTCCTCTGTCCAAGACCAAATGGACCAACAATATTTCCATCCTTTCCCTGTCTAACTTTAGCGTTGAAGTCTCCTACTACCATTTTATGTGGTAGTTTTTGGTATGTCGAAATATTTCGTTTATATGGTCGTATAATTCTTCCATCTCTTCATTGTCCTTATCACTGGTAGGGGCATATACTTGTATTATATTGATGTTAAAATGTTTTCCCTTCAATTTGAGCATGATGACTCTGTCAGATTTTGGTATGTAGCTGACAACTTGGGGGGCTTTAATCTGTTGTTGACAATGATACCTGCTCCATATCTATGATATCTGTCATCGCCACCGCTGTGATATACCGTGTAATCATCCACATTACAATCTCATGTTCCTGGCTATGGCATTTCGCTTATTCCAATTATCTCGATGTTCAACCTCTCCATCTCCTGTATGGTGTTATGGAGCTTTCCTCCTTCGAACATACTTCTGGCATTTCAGGTGCCTATCCTCCAGGTTGGCCGGGAGATTCTTCGCACCCTCTGACCACTGAAGGCCTGCCCGGGACTAAGGACCGTTCCTGTTTGTTTTCCAACCATGATAATTATCCTGGGAAATATAACACAGTGGTTTATTGCGTTCTGTGTCGCAGTATTTTGATCTTCCTGTTGCTACAACTCAGCTCAGAATTATCTGTGCATAAGTCTTTAAAATGTCATTCATTTTCAGCCTATATGACAGTATTGACTCCGCTGCTTCCCAGAACCACTTGCTCGTATACTAATCCTTAAAGAGCAGGGTTGCCACTTCAGCCGAATCCGCTGTACCAAAGAATATCTTCTCCACCTTTATCGCCGTTGTGGTCTTCACCCGTATCCCTGGGCAAGGGTTTAGCGTTATACCCCGCTAGACTGGGGACCCAGTTTTTGTTCAACTGATATTAATAGGATGAGTGTAGAGTTTGGGTTTAAGATAACGTAATAAAACTTAAGTAGATAATTAAATTATTTAATTTTTTTTAATTCCTTTAAAAATTTATTTAAATTTTTCTTAAAACTTCTTATGAAATTTCTTAAAAAATAGAGAACTAAAAATATGTAGGCTTTTTGTACAGGGTGTCTTAATGATCGAGTAAGGACAGGTTTTGTTGAACTGCCATTAATAGGATCAATGTAGATTTTAGGATTAGGATAACGGAATAAAACTTTAGAACACAATTAAGTAAATTAGTATTTTTTTTTAAATTCTTTAAAAAATTCTTTTACATTTTTCTTAAAAATTCTTTTAAAATCGCTTTTAAATGAAGAAATAAAAATATGTAGGCTTTTTGTACAGGTGTCTTAATGATAGAGTAAAATAAGTTGTTGCTTAACTGATATTAATAGGATGAATGTAAATTTTGGGTCTAGGATAAGGAAATAAAACTTAAGGAAACAATTAAATTATTTATTTTTTTAAATGCTTCTTAAAAATTCTTTTAAAAATTAAAAAAAAATAAAGTTTTAAAAATACGTAGGCTTTTTATATAGGGTGTCTTTATGGTAAAGTAAGGCAATTTTTTGTTTAACTAATATTAATTGGATGAATGTAAATTTTGGGTTTAGGATTACGAAATAAAACTTAAGGAGATAATTAAATTATTTAGTTTTTTTTAAATTTCTTAAAAAATAAAGAATTAAAAATATGTAGGCCTTTGTACAGGATATTTTTGTATAACTGATATAAATAGGATGAATGTAGATTTTGGGATATAGGATATGGAAATAAAACTATAGAACACAATGATTAAATTAATTATTTTTTTCAATTCCTTTAAAAAATCTTTAAAATTTTTTTAAAAGTTCTATTAAAAGTTCTTAAAAAATAAAGAATATGTAGGCTTTTTGTACAGGTGTCTTAATGATAGAGTAAAATAAGTTTTGCTTAACTATATTAATAGGATGACTGTAAATTTTGGGTCTAGGATAAGGAAATTAAACTTAAGGAGACAATTAAATTATATATTTTTTTAAATGCTTCTAAAAATTATTTTAAAACTTTTTAAGAAATAATGGATTAAAAATATGTAGGCTTTTTGTACAGTGTCTTAATGATAGAATAAAGTAAGTTTTTGTTTAACTCATAATAATTGGATGAATGTAAATTTTGGGTTTAGGATTACGAGATAAAACTTAAGGAGATAATTGTATTATTTATTTATTTATTTTTAAATTTCTTAAAAAATATAGAATTAGAAATATATAGGCTTTTGTACAGGGTGTTTTTGTTTAACTGATATTAATAGGATGAATGCATATTTTGGGATTAGGATATCGAAATAAAATTTTAGAACACAATAAATAAATAATTTTTTTTTAATTCCTTTAAAAATTCTCTTACATTTTTCGTAAAAATTCTATTAAAATTTCTTAAAAAATAAAGCATATGTAGGCCTTTTGGACAGGTGTCTTAATGATAGAGTAAAATAAGTTATGCTTTTGCTTAACTGATATTAATAGGATGAATGTAAATTTTGGGTCTAGGATAAGGAAATTAAACTTAAGGAGGCAATTAAATTATTTATTTTTTTAAATGCTTCTAAAAATTATTTAAAAAAAATTTAAAAAATAAAGGATTAAAAATATTAGGCTTTTTATACAGTGTCTTAATGACAGAGTAAAGTAAGTTTTTGTTTAACTGATAATAATTGGATGCATGTAAATTTTGGGTTTAGGATTACGAAATAAAACTTAAGGAGATAATTGTAATATTTATTTATTTATTTTTAAATTTCTTAAAAAATATAGAATTAGAAATATGTAGGCTTTTGTACAGGGTGTTTTTGTTTAACTGATATTAATAGGATGAATGCAGATTTTGGGATTAGGATATCGAAATAAAATTTTAGAACACAATAAACAAATAATTTTTTTTTAATTCCTTTAAAAATTCTCTTACATTTTTCGTAAAAATTCTATTAAAATTTCTTAAAAAATAAAGCATATGTAGGCTTTTTGGACAGGTTTCTTAATGATAGAGTAAAATAAGTTATGCTCTTGATTAACTGATATTAATAGGATGAATGTAAATTTTGGGTCTAAGATAAGGAAATTAAACTTAAGGAGCCAATTAAATTATTTATTTTTTTAAATGCTTCTAATAATTATTTTAAGAATTAAAAAAAAAAGGATTAAAAATATGTAGGCTTTTTGTACAGTGTCTTAATGATAGAGTAAAGTAAGTTTTTGTTTAACTGATATTAATTGGATGAATGTAAATTGTGGGTTTAGGATTACGAAATTAAACTTAAGGAGATAATTAAGTTATTTAATTTTTTTATTAAATTTCTTAAAAAATAAATAATTAAAAACATGTAGGCTTTTGTACAGGGTATTTTTGTATAACTGATATTAATAGGATTAATGTAGATTTTGGGATTTAGGATATCGAAATAATACTATAGAACACAATAATTAATTTTTTTTTTTAATTCGTTTAAAAAAATCTCGTGTATTTTTCTTAAAAGTTCTATTAAAATTTCTTAAAAAATAAAGAATATGTGGGCTTTTTGTACAGGTGTCTTAATGATAGAGTAAAATAAGTTATGCTTTTGCTTAACTGATATTAATAGGATGAATGTAAATTTTGGGTCTAGGATATGGAAATTAAACTTAAGGAGACAATTAAATTATATATTTTTTTAAGTGCTTCTAAAAATTATTTTAAAAAACTTTAAAAAATAATGGATTAAAAATATGTAGGCTTTTTGTACAGTGTCTTAATGATAGAATAAAGTAAGTTTTTGTTTAACTCATAATAATTGGATGAATGTAAATTTTGGGTTTAGGATTACGAGATAAAACTTAAGGAGATAATTGAATTATTTATTTATTTTTTTTTTAAATTTCTTAAAAAATATAGAATTAGAAATATGTAGGCTTTTGTACAGGGTGTTTTTGTTTAACTGATATTAATAGGATGAATGCAGATTTTGGGATTAGGATATCGAAATAAAATTTTAGAACACAATAAATAAATAATTTTTTTTTAATTCCTTTAAAAATTCTCTTACATTTTTCGTAAAAATTCTATTAAAATTTCTTAAAAAATAAAGCATAAGTAGGCTTTTTGGACAGGTTTCTTAATGATAGAGTAAAATCAGTTATGCTTTTGCTTAACTGATATTAATAGGATGAATGTAAATTTTGGGTCTAGGATAAGGAAATTAAACTTAAGGAGCCAATTAAATTATTTATTTTTTTAAATGCTTCTAATAATTATTTTAAGAATTTAAAAAAAAGGATTAAAAATATGTAGGCTTTTTGTACAGTGTCTTAATGATAGAGTAAAGTAAGTTTTTGTTTAAATGATAATAATTGGATGAATGTAAATTTTGGGTTTAGGATTACGAAATAAAACTTAAGGAGATAATTGAATTATTTATTTGTTTTTTTTTTAATTTCTTAAAACATATAAAATTAGAAATATGTAGGCTTTTGTACAGGGTGTTTTTGTTTAACTGATATTTATAAGATGAATGCAGATCTTGGGATTAGGATATCGAAATAAAATTTTAGAACACAATAATTACATATTTTTTTTTAATTCCTTTAAAAAGTCTCTTACATTTTTCGTAAAAATTCTATTAAAATTTCATAAAAAATAAAGAGTATGTAGGCTTTTTGTACAGGTGTCTTAATGATAGAGTAAAATAAGTTTTGCTTTTGCTTAACTGATATTAATAGGATGAATGTAAATTTTGGGTCTAGGATAAGGAAATTAAACTTAAGGAGACAATTAAATTATTTATTTTTTTAAATGCTTCTAAAAATTATTTTAAAAATTTTTTAAAAATAAAGGATTAAAAATATGTAGGCTTTTTGTACAGTGTCTTAATGATAGAGTAAAGTAAGTTTTTGTTTAACTGATATTAATTGGATGAATGTAAATTTTGGGTTTAGGATCACGAAATAAAACTTAAGGAGAATTAAATTATTTATTTATTTTTTTTTAATTTCTTAAAAAATATAGAATAAAAATATGTGGGCTTTTGTACAGGGTGTTTTTGTTTAACTGATATTAATAGGATGAATGTAGATTTTGGGATTAGGATATCGAAATAAAACTTTAGAACACAATAGTTAAATATTTTTTAATTCCTTTAAAAATTCTCTTACATTTTTCGTAAAAGTTCTATTAAAATTTCTTAAAAAATAAAAAATATGTAGGCTTTTTGTACTGGGTGACCCGAATTCGAGTGTATGGGGAATTCAAAAACCGTAAGAGATGTAGGCTCGGTCAAATTAGGGCAAAATTGCGCATTTAGGTGCCTAACAATGTACCGTTTAGAAATTTAAAAATTCCGAGTATTTCCGGAGATATCCGGAAAAAAAACGAAATATTGAAACATCATTTTATTGTTTGTCCCTGAGCTTATTTAAAAACGGATTTCAAATTGAATTGCACTTTTGCGTTCCACTTCATCAAATTTATTTTTTAAATACGAAATATAACTTTTTTCGTTTTTCAAATGATATTGGCATTATACAGGGTGTCTAAATTTTTCTAAAAAATTCTTACAAAATTACTTAAAAATAAAGAATTAAAAATGAGTAAGCTTTTTGTACAGGTGTCGTAATAGAGTAAAATAAGTTTTTGCTTAACTGATATTAATGGGATGAATGTAAATATTGGGGTTAGGATAAGAAAGTAAAAGATAATTAAATTATTTAATTTTTTAATTAAATTTCTTAAACATTCTTTTATAAACTCTTTAAAAACAAAGAGTTAAAAATATGTAGGCTTTGTGTACTTACCTATATTAATGGGATGAATGTAAATTATGGGTTAGGATAAGGACATAAAACTTAAGGGGATTATTAAATTATTTCCTTTTTTTAAATCCCTTTAAAATTTCTTTAAAAAATAAGAGATTACAAATATTTAGGTTTGTGTACAGGTTGTCTGAATGATGGAGTAAAGTAAGATTTTGTTTAACTGCTAATAATAATATGAATGTAGATTTTGGGCTTAGGGTAACGAAACAAAACTTAAGGAGACAATAATTGAATTCCTTATTTTTTTAAATTCCTTTAAAAATTCTTCTAAAATTTTTATAGGTTTTTTTTTCAAATTGCTTAAAAAATAAGGAATTCAAAATATGTAGTTTTTTTTTATACAGGGTGCCTTCATGATAGAGTGAAGTAAGTTTTTGTTTAAGTGATATTAATGGGATAAATGTAAATTTTGGGTTTTAGATAAGGAAATAAATCCAGGAGATAATGAAATTATTTATTTATTATTTTTAATTCATTTAAGATTCCTAAAAAAATAAAGGATTAAAAATATGTAGGTTTTTGTACAGGGTGTCCTAATGATGAAGTAAAGGGAGTTTTTGTTTAACTAAATTACTTCTTATTTTTTTAATTTCTTTCAAAATCTTTTAAATTATTCCTAAAAATTCTCTTAAAAATTCTTTAAAAATATGGCATTAAAAGAATGATAGGTTTTTGTACAGGGTGCCCAATGATGGAATAAAGAAAGTTTGTGTTTAACTGACATTAATAGGATGAATGCAGATTTTGTGTTTCGGACAACAACATAAAATTTCGGGAGACAAATAAATTATTTTTTTAAATTTCTTTAAGAATTCTTTTAGATTTTTTTTTTAGAAATTCGTTTCAAATTTCTTAAAATAAAGAATGATGTAAGTTTTTGTTTAACTGATATTAATGTGATTAGTGTAAATTTTGCGTTTAAGATAAAGAGATAATTTTTTTTTTAAATTCTTCAAAAAAAAAAATACTTTTTTTAAATATTTTAAATAATAAAAGACTAAAAATATGCATGTTTTTGTACAGGGTGTCTTAATAATGGAGTAAAGTAAGTTTTTGTCTAACTGATATTATTAGGATGAGTATAGATTTTGAGCTTAGGATAATGAAACAAAACTTAAGGAGACAATCAAACTCTTTATTTTTTTTAAAATTCTTTAAAAATTCTATTAAGATTTCTTTAAAAATAATGGATTAAAAATATGTAGGTTTTTATCTTAATGATGTAATGAAGTGAGTTTTAATTTAACTGATATTAATAGGATGAATGTAAGTTTTGAGTTTAGGATAACGAAATGAAACCAAATAATTTTTTTTATTTAATGTAGTTGGTAAGAAACTATTTATTCCCTATATTTTAGGATATACTTAGCAAAATTGCGACGTATTTTTTTCGCAGCAACTGCTGACTTGCCTGCGATATTTTTGACAGGCCAAAATGATGTAGGATTGTTTTCTTGTCTCCAAGTGTCAAGGATAAGATTGTCGTGATCGTCATCTTGGTCAAAGGTTTCTTGTAGCGTGTAAACATTTCTTGAGCTGGAGTAATTTCTAAAAAAATTATGTAGACAAGCAGTTTGTGTCTTTTCAGAACACAGCAGTATTGGTTTTCTTAATATTCTAATTCTAATTCTTCCAAATGTACCTTTTGCATGTACTCCAGAAAAGAGCGTCATTATATAATTTCTCAAAGGAAATGCTTTATCGACTAAAAAATGTATAGAATTGTTTTATTCGAATTAGCTAGCAGTGAGTTTCTCGGTACGCTCAAAGTTCATTTTTCTAATTTTCTATGTAAAGTTGTTGTTTTAAAGACCCCGTAATCTGATATCCAGCATCTACAAGATCAACTAAAACAATGCTATGCTATGGAATGACTTTGAGATAATCATGTATTTAATTTCAATGTAAGAATTGCAGGTTAAATTTAAAGTCGGTTTGATTAGCAAGTGCTTCAAGCAATTTCGTTAGTGCTTCATTGGTTTCTAATATATCAAAGCTATTAATCTGAAGATCCACAGTTATTCGAGTCATTAATTTGAAGATCAGCCATGAAGAATCGAGAAAAACTTGTATAGCCCCTAGACTTTCTAAAAATGTTGGTAATGCTTCTTTGATTCTTACCATACTAAATTACTTAACTTCAATAAAAGCCCTACACATCAAATTTATATCTTCAAATTTTTAATCTTAAGAATTGGGAAAATGATTTTAAGTTATATGATCGGCGAAAATCTCTAGTGCTTCAAAAAATTCGTGCCTTTTTTTTTAGATTTTCAAAGTATATGAAGCTTTCAGTATTTTAAAAAGCGCAGTTTCCGATAGAGACGGATGTAGTAATGTAGTGTATATGGGTAGCATCTGGTAGATAAACTAAGAAGCTACATACATAAAACGCAAAATATAGTACAGTATCAAATTAATAATATTTTTCTACTACCTTAGTAGAAAACATCATTTTGGGAAAAAAAAATTCTAAAAAAAAACGATTTGCGCTACGTCATTGCATCACTTTCAGCATGGAACTTTTCAAACCCGTACAATGTAAGTAAATAATAATCACCCATGAATAAACATGAAACAAACAGGCACCAGATGCGAGTAAGAAATTACAATAAATTACTAGATAATGTTTCGAAGGAAATATGTTCAAATTAATTAACATAAACAAACGTTTCATTAAATGTTAATTAAATGTCGTTTTAATAATCCGGATAATCGACTGTCAATCATTTAGCCGGCATAAATAACATAAATTTTCTAGGCACTCGCAACGTAAACGCGTTGGGTAATTTTCTTAAGGACTTTTTATTCCGCCGATAAATAATAAATCAAAACGTTTGTGTAACTGTTAATTGTTATGCGTAATTGATATCGAAATTGTTAAATATGGGAACTGTTGAATAATTACGTAAATTAACTTTTCGCTGACCGAACATTTATTCGACAACACTGTCTTGGTGCTTTTTGTGCAATGTGAATTAGGTTTCATAAAAATGAGAAAGGTGACATACCTATTAAACTTTTCAAGATTGGACTTGCTTTCATAGTCTATTCAGAAATGTTTGACAGCAAGCACCCTCAAATATACTGTTTAGAACCGAGGCAAAGGCCCGAAAAAACACAGTGAACCATAGGCGTTACCAAAACTTACCTACCTTTTATAATATTCGAGCACAAAAGGGTCATTTGACATTGGAATACAATATTTCTATAGCACTGAATTGCCTTATTGCTTCAATCTCTATATGAATGAAACTACGTTTAGTTTTGTATTCGGCACTGTGTTCCTTAAAAATGACGTCAAATTTTGTTTCGAATGTACGTGACGTACTTGCACATCAAATGCCATCCAGCACTGTTAGCCAGTATGAGAGGAGTTAGTGTTTAGTCTCTCTTAAAAAATCCGCAGGGAGGAAACCGCTACATTTTGATAAAGATATGCAAAGAGTTATAGGAAGAGAAGCTCACCCATTATTTTAAAAAAGTGGTCTAGCCGTAGACAAAGTTTTAAATGATGTGAAAGAAGACGAGAGCATAATTCAGAAATTTCAATTCCTTTCAGAATCAAATAGTATTAATTAAAAGAAAAATCGCACAATATTATTTCTTAATAATAATGGAAATAATAATAATAACAATGATAATAATAATAATAATAATAATAATAATAATAATAATAATAATAATCATGCGAGCTTACTACAAGATAACAAGACTCGAAACAGAAACAACGGCCTTCAGGCAGGCACCCCACCGAGCGTTTGTAGCGCAATCCACAGACATCAATGCAACAGAGCAACAAGTGGCTGACCAGCGAAGAGCAATAGTATTAAAGAAGTATCTGACAGCAGAAACCCTAGACCGCATCAAGAGTACGAGAGGTGCTAGAACGGGAAGAGAATCATGAAGACATCCAAAGGACCAGATTGAACAGCGACGGAACATCAACAGAAACAAGAATAGAAAAAGAAAACCAACAAGGGGAAGATGAAAATGAAGAAGAGGAGAGAACAAGAAGGGAGGAAAATGTGAATAACATTAATGGAGATCTAGAAAACGAAATAATAGATGAAATGAGAGATCTCCTTCACACTAATATTCAGAAATACGCGGGAATGGACCCCACCTGCAGACCCTACATCCCTCAGCAAAAGACTTCAAGAAAATTAGCAATTAAAGTAAACATCATGAATGAGAAAATCCTACCCGAACTAGTAGAACGTATGGAAAGCATTGAAGACCTTCACGACCTGATCTACAGTGGCGCCCTTACTGTAGCCATGAACAATGGAGCTAAAATCAAAGAACAAGGAGAAACACGAGAAAATAAAGAAGAGACGACACCAACGTGGAAGAGGAGACTTATGAGAAAAATAGAATCAAAGAGATTGAAAATAGCAAGATTGACCGGATACAACAAGGGAAACAGCAGTAGAAAACTGCAGAGAAAAATTAAAAAGATACTTGAAAAATATCGAAACCATACTCCACGAGATATACCAAACACAATACCTGAATAAGTCCTAGACACGTTGAAACAAAAGCTAACAGCTTTCAGCAAACTACTACGAAGATATTCTGAATGTACCAAGAGAAAAAGGCAGAATAAAGAAATCACCAACAATGAAAAGAAATTCTATCGAGGACTAAAAGAAGGACCGAGAGCTAACGAACAGGTGGAAGAAGTACCAAGCAGTGAAAACATCACCGCCTACTGGTCCAATCTCTGGAGTGAAAGTAAGCAACACAACTCGACCGCAAGCTGGTTGAAGAAAGAGGAAGAAGAAAACCTCAAGATCAGACCAATGGAAGAGCCTATCGTCTCGGAGGAACTTGTCTCACAGGTAATAAAGAAAATACACAGCTGGAAGGGTCCAGGAAGCGACAATATTCAAAACTACTGGTATAAAAAATTTACAAGCACACACAAACAACTAGCGAAGGCGATTGATGACATCATCAAAGACCCCCAAAAAGTACCCCACTTTATCACAGAAAGAAGGACATACCTCCTCTCCAAAGGTAAACTCTCAGCGGACCCCTTCAAATACAGACCTATTACATGCCTCCAGACCATCTACAAAATAATACCATCCTGCTTTACAACAATCCTGAATGAGCACATAGAGGGGCAGAATCTGATGAGTGAAGAGCAAAAAGGGTGTCGAAAAGGATTTAAAGGATGCAAGGAACAACTCATCATTGATTCCACCATCCTCAATGATGTGAAAAAGAAACAGAAGAAGTTATCCTGCTGTCATGTGGACTACCAGAAAGCCTACGATAGCGTACCTCATTCATGGTTAATCAAAGTCCTAGAGCTATACGGAGTACACCCAAAGATAAGAAACCTCCTAAAACACCTGATGAAAACGTGGAGAACAGTGATACAACTAAGAACGAAAGAAAAACACATAACAACCCCAGAGATCAAAATCAACCGAGGAATCTATCAAGGGGATTCATAAGCCCTCTATGGTTTTGCATCGCCCTGAACCCCCTTTCAAACATGATAAATAGGACAAGAATAGGTTACACACTGAAGAACAACCAACAGGAACAAACCATCTCACATCAGCTATACATGGACGATCTGAAACTGTATGAACCAAGCCACGACCAACTTAAAGAGCTCACCATGCTATTGAGATGTTCACCAAAGATATAAGTATGAATTTCGGACTGGACAAATGCAAGATTATTAACATAGAGAAAGGAAAAACCAGAGGACAAGGGATAGAATTGGGAAGTGGAGAACTGATAGAAGCAATGCCAGAAGAAAACATGTATAAGTACTTAGGGTATGAACAAGCAAAACTAATCGAGCAGACAAAACCAAAGGGGAGCTGATGAAAGAGTATCTCCCAAGAGTTAAAAAGGTCTGCCAAACCGAACTAAATAGCAAGAACTTGGTGAAAGCCCTCAACACCTGGGCAATTCCCATACTCACATACTCATTTGGAATAATAACGTGGACAGCAACAGACCTCGAGAACATCATGAGAAAAACAAGAACTGAAATGACAAAACATAGAAAACACCACCCCAAATCTAGTACCCTACGAATGACACTGAAAAGAAAAGAAGGAGGACGCAGGTTGATTGATATCAAGAACCTACACAATAAGCAAATCAAACTGCTAAGAACATACTTCCATCAAAGAAAGACCACATCACCACTACATCAAAGTGTGTGCAAAACTGATAACAAATATACGCCCCTCAACTTGGTAAATGAAGATGCGCAAGAGAATGAGAAAGTACACAGCAGTGACGAGAAACACCGAGAATGGCGTAGTAAGGCCCTCCACGGAAGACACCCCTATGACCTGGACTAACCCTATGTTGATAAACAAGCATCAAACGCGTGGTTGAAGGCTGGGGACTTTTTCCTGAGACGGAGGGGTTTATGATTGCAATTCAGGACCAAGTGGTAAATACGAGGAACTACCGGAAGCATATTGTCTAGGATCCTAAAGTCAAAGACGACCGATGTAAGATATGTCAAGAAAAACCAGAGACCATCCAACATGTCACAGCAGCCTGCAGTCTACTAGCACAAACCGACTACCTACATCGGCACAATCAGATTGCAGCAATCGTCCATCAAGACATATGCCACAGACTAGGAGTCACAGATAATCCTAAGCTCCCGTACTACAAATACGAGCCGAAGCCTGTCAACGACACCAGACAGTACACCATTTACTATGACAGGTCTATCATCACTCATCGCTGCGTACCGTACAACAAGCCGGACATCATCGTGAGATACAAAGATACGAAGGAAGCCATCATTGCGTACATCGCTGTACCCAACACCCACAACATCCTTACAACCATCGCAGAGAAGAAACGCAAATACACAGAACTAGCTGACGAGCTAAAGAAGATGTGGAAGTTGAACAAAGTCACAATTGTTCCGATCGTCATCTCAGCCACGGGAATTGTGCCGAAGAAGCTACACAGGAGCTTGGAAACGTTGGGAATGCAAAGAAACATCCTCTTCCTGATGCAGAAAGCTGTTGTTCTAAACACCACCAGAATCGTGAGAAGATTTTTGAGTCAATAATAGATGGGAGTGCTTGGTGATAACCCGTATCCCACCTGAAGAACCAGGAAAAACCTGAGAAAACGGAAAGGAAAAAATAATAATAATAACCCCGCACGGGGGTAGTTGAACTTTGGTTCAGCTGCTTTGGGGCGTGACGTCTCCACGGGTCCGAGTTACCTGTCAGTAGGTAGAAAATGCCGTATCCCCTGCGTTAAATAGGGACACCCATGAAAATAGAGATCAACCGAAGCCTCGGAGAAAGGTCGCTGCTTGGGGATCGCCAGGGCAAGTCTGGAGCCGGCGCTAGACATAACAGCTTGCGGGACATCGGCGTCGGTGGCAGGGTGCTGCTGCACAAGAAGCTACAGCTCCACAACCATAACAACGACACAAGTGTCACCTAAGAAGCCAGATACCGTCCGTTGTGGGTGCTGCGCAGGAACTTCAGCCAGCGCTCACTCAGCGCTTTAGGCTAACACAGTTAGGACGAGAGACCATCGTCAAAGATTGCATACTGAATTCTATAGAGATTATCCAGAGCTGCATGTAACAGAGCAGAGAGTGGCAGATCAATATCGTGTTGTCATCAGAAACAATCTCATTCCATCAACCAAGAAGTAGAATGCGAACTGCTAAACCTGCACGACAACAACGAGGATAATAAGGATCATTATGGTGATGAGAATCACGATAATAACGAGAATGGTTACCAGAACGGAGACGCTGGACATGTGAGTGGGACGCCTGAAGTAGCAGAGCAACAGCTGAACGGTGGGGTACATGATTTAAATAAAGATAATGTGGACACCGAAGGACTACTCGAAACACTTCTCTCAGAGATAACAAAGCTAATTGTGGAGTACAATGGCACCGACCCATTAAGTAGACCACCATTACCTTGGGTGAACCCCTCAAAGAAACAAGGAATCGCCATTACTATTATGAACAACCGAATTCTGTTAACCTCTATCACCCAGGCGAACACGTTGGACCACTTCCATATGTTAATCTACTGCGCTGAAAGGGCCATTTCCCGAATCCAGGAACCAAAGTACGAACAAAGGGAACGGCGCAAACAGTGGACGAGCCACAAATACCTCATTGGAAATGAAGATTGAATGCTAGGATTGATGACATAAGAAGAGATATATAGGAAGGCTAAAAGAATACATCAATGGAATAAGGTCCCATAGGCTGGAAGCTTGCGTTCGATCAATCATGTCTTGATAACGAATCCATGCTCCTGATGGTCTAGAAAACCAAACACACCAGCAATGTCTTGACATTTTAAAACAAAAATTATCTGTATTTTCAGGATGTACAAATCGAGTAATAAAAGAAAACAAGATCAGAAGAAAACATTCTACAGAGCGTTAAATACGAGGACTAGAGAATCGAACAACAAATTCCCCAGCAGTGACGATGTTGAACAATTTTTGAGAGAATAGTTGGAAACACCGACCCAGTCAAAGAAAATTCTGCAAAGAAGAATTTTCTTTGACCCAGTGCAACGTCGAAGCAGGCTGAATTGCGGGGGAGCGCCGGTCCTCCCAGGAATACGACCAAATGCCTGACGAGCCGTTTACGACAGCAAAAGTTACAAATGTCATCAGAGACTGGAGGGCACCTAGTCTAGATGGAATACAGAACTACTGGCTCAAGAAACTCCAATGTACTCACGAAAAAATAACAAATTTAATGAATGACGTAATCGCCAATCCTGAAAATATGCCACGCTTTCTATTTCAGGGTGCCACATACCTTCTATCAAAGGACCCGGAAAACACGGAGGATCCATCCAAGTACCGACCAATCACGTGTCTCCCAACGATATACAAAGTGATTACAACTTGCTTAGCGCATCGCCTATATGCCCACTGTGAGCGAAACAAGATCATAGCTGACCAACAGAAAGGATGCGCTGAAGGTTCAATGGGGTGCAAAGAGCAAGTCATAATCGACTCTGTCATCTGTAACCAGGCATTTTCCGAGCGTAGGAATCTGTACATAGCTTACACCGATTATAAAAAGGCTTACGACTCTGTGCCTAATGAGTGGCTACTAAAGATTCTTCAAATATGTAAGAAGCAGGGATTACCACCGAAAATATACCAATAAATAGAGGTATATTTCAAGGAGACCCCCTCAGTCCGCTATGGTTCTGTATTGCGATGAACCCTCTATCCCACCAGCTGAATTCTACTTCCTATGGATACAATATCAAAAACAACAACGAGGCAGGAGAGAAAGTCAATCATTTGCTCTATATGGATGACCTAAAACTTATGGGAGCTACCAAAAGTTAGCTAGAGCAAATGTTGAAGATTGTATAACAATTCTCCATGGATATTGGAATGCGGTTTGGACTGAAAAAGTGCCGTACAGTGAACATCGTACGAGGTAAAGTATGCTCAGGTCACTGTGAACTTAGAGACGACCAGAACATCGAGGCAGTGAAGGGCAGTGGCGTGTAAAATTTTTGTGGGCCCCCCCCGCCGAATTTTTTTGGAGCTCCCGATCATATAGATTTTTTAAAAACACAGGAAAAAAACACATGTTTATATAATACATATTTGTATTTCTTAGTCTATAAAAAAAAGAAATGTCATAAACAAAATACATAAAAATCATAGATTGTAGACGCAAAAAAGGAAGTTAGTAATATTGATTGATTTAATCTATCTACAACTTCTACGTTCTACGTTTACAACGTGTAGAAAAGAATCTATCTACTACTGCGTCCAATCTACATGTTTTGCTCTTTCGTGTTATACAGAAATTATTGCCAAGAAGCTAAGACGGCTCTGAGCCATCGTTGATCTAACAAAGTTTTTTTATTAATTTAAACTTTGAGAAAGTCCTCTCAGATTGGGCTGATGTAACTGGAAGAACTAAAAATAATTGAAATCCTGTACACAAGTCAGGTATGCTACTGATCATTTTTGTCAAATATGAAGTCTGCAAATCCTCTAATACCACACATTTCTTGTAATTGATTTTCAAGTCAGTTTTTTGTTTGTATTAGTTCACTAGCTAAATTCGGTGTTAAATCGTCAGAGTACTTTTCTGTTAATTTTTTAGCTTTAATTATAATTTACATTCTTCAGCTTGAAGTAATATATGTGGTTCTAAAATTTAAAAATTTGAATAAATATTTTTGAATACCTCGTATGTCTTTTCAAGTTGTACTAATATTATATCCAGAGATGCGTAAAATGCCGATATGTCCTTTGTCCCATCATTTCGAAAAATCCTAAGAAAGATTCTGCCACATTGTACTTCTTATTACCCTTGGTATTGAAGGACCGGATCACAATACTTACCTGATCTTTCTTACTAATATCTTGGGTAGTATATCAACAATGAGGAAATAAACGGACTCTTTTTGATATATTCAACTATAGTTTTCTGAATTGTATCAGAAGTAAGGACAATAAATTTATTTTGTGACCTATTACTTAGGTAATGATTAAGAATCTTTTGCATATTATTGAAGTGCATCTCAAGAATCGGATCATATCTTGCTAAAAGTTTTACAATATTTAGAGATACTCCTTCTAAAGAATCTGGCTTCAACTTATTTTCATAATCAGAAATAGTATCTCGATCATTCTCGATGTCCACGAAATGGTAAGTTACAAATTGACATAGTTATTGTGATGTCAATGAGCCTCTTCAAAACATTTTCTAAAATGTCTCGATTATCTTTCAAGAAGAAATCAATGGTTTTGTTATCCTTCCATGTTGAATATACTCAACATGCTTCCAAATGAATTCTTGCTTTCTCATGTGCAGATATTTTTTTGAGAGTTCTTGCCAATCACTAAGAGTCCCTGTAGTCCAAGCCGCACTAAATGAGGGATTAGATTTGTCACCAAAAAGCCAGCATTACCTTTAATTTAGGAGTCATGAACAAAGTCTTTCGTGGCACTAATAGAGTCATACTCCTTTGTTTCTTCTATTGCCATTGTAGAACTTGTAGACGGGTTTTTGATATTTAAAGTAGCGGTTTTCTTTTGGTAATCGATTTTCGGAATCGTATATTTTTCTCGACTTCTTTTTTTTCAGCCACTTTCCTTTATTTGCACCACTTACATACTTTCGAAAGCTGCTCATTATTGACAATTTCAGCAAAACTTTCAAAAATAACTAATCTAAATTCAATAAACTCCAAATAAGCGCTTATATCAGCCCAGAAAATGAGAAATACAGTATTTCTATACGAGCCACCAAAAGTAAATAGTCAAATCAAACAACAATCCATCCCATTACCCATTTGCGACAAATCGAAATATAATCAGGTGATTCCCCGAAATTGTCTGTTTATTGCATTTCAACTTCAACAATGCCCGCGGGCGCGGTTGCCGGCGCGTTGGCGTTGTCCGGATTTCGTGCGATAACGAAAATACTCGAAAAAGATAAGTTTAAAAATTAAGCTAATTCGCACTTAGATAGATAATTATTTAAAAGCACCTAAAACATGGGCTACGAGCTATCATGCCAAAAATTAAATTAACTTTATACAAAACTTAATTTAAACATAACAATTAAAATATATAAAAGTTTTAATAAATGTTAACTCAATACAAAATTTGGCGAAGTTATTTAAGACAAATATAAGAAGGGGGCTCCTGTGGGGCCCCTCTATACTCCGGGGCCCTCTCGCACTGCAGGATCTGCAGGGTCTGCAGGGGCTGGTTTGCACGCCACTGATGAAGGGAGATGAATTTTACAAGTATCTTGGAATGAAACAAGCAATGCGCATAGCACATGTCGCAATGAAGGCTGAACTAACAGAATAATTTACTTGAAGGATAAAACGTTCGGCAAAAACTCAACTTAACAGCAAAAATCTTTGCAAGGCTATCACTACTTATGCCGTCTCAGTTCTTGGATACTCGTTTGGATTGGTAGCATGGACCGGCACTGTCCTCTCCAGCGGAAAACAAGAACCTTACTTACAAGACCACACAAACACCATCCGAGGAGCGCAGTGGAGGGAACAACCTTGCCAAGATATCTAGGTGGAAGAAGTCTAGCGGATCTACGTAAACAATTGGATCTGCTAACAAATAATTTGCGCAATTATTTTCACAGGAAAGCGCATTCTTCAGAAGTTCATAGGGCAGTTTGTAGCGCAGATAACGCTACATAACTGCTTTTAAAAGAACACCAGGTTCAAGACCGCCATCATACCAACCGTGAGAAAATACGGAGTGTGGAAGGAAAAACCCTTACATGGGAGACATGCGAATGAGGCTACCCAGGATCACGTCGACAATACAGCATCAAACTATTGGTTAGTTTCAGAACAAATGTTCCCCAAAACCGAGATCTTTCTGCAGGCTATTCAAGATCAAGTGATTCCCACCAGAAAATATCTCAAGTACTTGGAGATGCTTTGGTGGTGGATGATCGATGTCGATAAGGCTATCAAACTACTGAGACCATCCAGCATATTACTGGAGGATGCCAAACGTTCGCAGCAATAGAATATAAAGTTAGGCTCGATGCAGTTGCGAAAATAATGCATCAGGAACTAGCAGACAAGGCTGCAGACGGAAAAGGTAAGTTACTATAAATACACTCCCAAATCTGTTTTAGAAAGTAACAACCATAAAATTTACTGGCACCGCACTGAGCTTACTAACCAGATGGCGACCCACCATAGACCGAACATCATTCTCGTAGATAAGCGGGCAAAAGAAGCCATGCTGATCGACATCGTAATACCTTACAACAACAATTTGCAGGTCAAGCACGCGAAAAAGATAGCAAAATATCGAGATTTACAAGAGAAAATCCGGCAACAATGGGGAATGGAGAGAGTAAGAACGGTGTCAATCATTTGTCATCAACAGGACTCATTCCAAAGAACCTGTTAATAAACATCATGGAACTCGGATTGAGCGAACATCTCATCAAATTTATGCAGAAAGCAGTACTTCTCGCAACAGCCCGCACCGTCCGAAAATTTGTAGGAAATCCGTAGATGCCACCAAGAACCCGATAACATGTAAAGGCATCCCTCAGAGCTTTCGATATCCGGGATATCTGGGATAAGTGAATGTTCCCCTTAGAGGGAACGCAAATGCCGTAAGGCTAAATCATAATAATAATAACAATTATAATAATAATAATAATAATAATAATAATAATAATAAGAATAATACTAATAATATTAATGGAGAAGTTAGAAACTGTCTTTTCCGATCAGTTCATTACTAATTCAATACTAGGAGTCCAAATAAGCTAATACTGCTACAGGAGAGAAGATAAAGAGTGCGGAACCAGGGTTGATATTCTGACAGTGTCGGAAATATACAAACTCACGGTCCAAGAATAGTTCATACATCACCAGCAAAACACATGTCAGAACAAGATCAATCTAATTATAATTGGAGAGTTGGAAAACAGACATTTTGAAATCCTGGAACAAATAGAAACTGACGAAGAAACAGGAACCACAGAAGACCCTAACAGAACAGATGTAAAATTCCATGGTTTGTCCACCGTTCGGATTAGTTTCAGTAAAATCCTTGAGCCTAGTTAAATTCAGTGATTTTTATATTTTTTAGATTTTCAGGGTAATTATCAATGCCCTTCCGGCTATGATCTAATTATGAAAGCGTAAATGGGTGGCGAGCCCTTCGGGCATGCCACTGATCGATTTAGTTAACTGCAGTCTATTCTGCCGCAATGTCACTTTTGAGCGCTGTCAATAACACCATAAATAATTCTGACACATATCATTGTGACGTTTGACATATGTCATGCTTAAAAGGAAAGTGACATCTGTTAAAGGTTTTCGCAGCATGCACATTTTTCATTACAATTTTTTTTTCAACTTTTAAAAATTACCTTTCGTCCGTAATCGATTTATGAATCTTTAACCGTCCTCGAGATAGACTTTTGGAGTCTATATAAAAATCGACTAACTAATATTTTTCTAAAACTGAGCTTTATCCACAATACCGAAACAGAATTTTTGCACTGGACGCGCGTTTCGCTAACCATGTTAGCATCATCAGGAGATGATTAAGGCAGTCTTAAAGCTCAGTTTTAGTGCATGTTGCCGAAGGTTCCAAACCCCAACATATTTTTCTTCGAAGAAAAATGACCCTTAGAACCTTCTCAAAATCAACTCACATAGATCAGCCCCTAGGTGTTGCCTATTTTAGGCCATTCAAGAGACAATGATGTATTGATGAAGTGGAAACTAAAAGGAATATGAATAGAGGAACAGTGCCAAAAGACAGATTTCCATTTATGCTTAAAAACTGTTAAGCAAAATGAAAACCAACACTGCCGAAATAATTAAAGCTGGATTTAAAAGGTGTAAAATAATTTCTATTGACTGAATCAACGTTTTGGATCAAATTCCAACAGACACTACAACAGAAGAGACTGAAACTAATGAACATATATTGGAAATCTCTTTGATTGATATTTTAAAATAGTTAAGATATAACAATGACGAACCTAAGTAAATTCCACTGAAAAAGAAAAATGTAAGAGTGCAAGCAGGAAAATCCATTGTCAATATAGATTCCAATTCAGATTCCGCTCCTAACCCAAACTAACCCTAAATGAAAACGACCATTCAACTGCCGATAAGAGTAATTTATCGGAATATGAGTCAGCCGAACTTCATATATTTTGAGAATTTGAAAATTCCCAGTTGGATTGGAGTAAATTGCTTATTTAAATGCAAGTTAGTTCTGTGAAAAGACAAGCAGTACCTCCGAAGTACTCCTATTTTAATAGCTGCTCTAGATGGAAACAACTCATAACGTTTTTCTTGTATTTTTACATATTATGACTCCATCAATTTCTAAGAATTTCCACGAATTCCGTATCTGAACATTTTATTTAACAAAACTTTATGGTTAATTGTATCAAATGCATTAGACATATCATAAAATATGCCCAAAACCTTTTTTTTGTGTTGGAAAACTGTTTATGAAATTCTTATAAAGAGAGAGAACAGCATCTTGTGCAGATAGAGTCCCCTTACAAAAACCAAACTGCCTGTCACTAATAATATTATTTCTACGAAGAAATGAGACTAAATGCATTTTAAATCCCTTTTCAAACACAGCTTCTCAACACCAGCCCCGGTGGGGTTACTATGGTTTAATTTAATTTCTTGTATTTGTGCTATCTATTTATTTTCTAATTTAGCTGATTGGTTACTTTGAGACTATATGTAAATATTGAAGAAACTAAGATGGCGCAGAAAGACATAATTTACGTAAATTACATTCTCATTTGTAGAAACAGCGGACTGTTTTCATTAATGGAGAAAAAACACACAGCCTTGACTTGTCATATAATAAATAAGAATATCTTTATTAAGTAATCGAATACGATGTATATCTACTCAATAATATCTAATAAAATAAATAATGCCGCTCGTGAGGCAAGCCAAACAATAATATGCGAGATTTCCAATTTTCAGTAGGAAACCCTACAAATTCGTAGAATTATTCTCTCCGAACGAATTGTTCTCAAGAAATGTTGATATTACCGAAAATCAGCACCGCGTATAAATAGGAGAGCGGATATAAGACTAATCTTTTATTTAGACGCCTAGACATAAACTATAAAACAGCAATCGCCCGAAAAATTCAAGCAATGTTTTTAAATTCGGAAGATTGATTCCAGAGATCCGGTGTTGTTTCAACTTAAAAATTCTTTAAGGAAAATTAAGTGGATAGATGAGAATTATTATCATGTTGAATGTATCTCTGTAAATTGGCCGAGTGTAAATTGGCAGAATAAGTCCATTGGCGGAATATGTTAGGAGAACTTGTTTTAAATTATTAAATAGCTCCTGTAATGTTGTAAATGTTACTAAATACAGTAGGGCGATTTTCTCCTTTTATTGGTCGATTTGTTTTATAGATACTCTCGCTACTTTCCTTCTCGCGACCTTGCTTCCGGTGTTCCAACCTGCTCAATAGGTACAACCGTTTGGAGCGCCACTTGACAGATGATTGTGTCGTTGCAGTATTCGGCAGATTATGTAGAATGTATATTTTATAAAATTATCGGCCGTATCGTTAAGATGGCTAAAGTTATTTATCATTTAATTAGGGTCCTTCTGTGGGATAGAATTTCTTCCGTGAGAAAGGATTTCCTCCTTTTAATGCTGACCTGGCTAACTCCGCCGTCGCGTCAGTTAGATGTACAGCGGCCTTTTTGTCAGGGTGACACAACCACAAGGTGGAGACGTACTTCACAAGAGACGCCAGTGTGTCCAACTTTACCAGATACAAGTAAAATCGATTTTAATTTATTTAAGGAGTTTAATTCTCGATATAGTCGTAATATATCATTTTAATCGATTAATTTATAATCAAACGACTGTAGGTCATTTGCCTTAATTACCGCGTATAGCTTATAGCTATATATCATTTTAGCTAATGGATTTCTAAATAAACGACTGTAGGTCGGTTGTTTTCCTTATCGCATATTGCTTATATATTATTTTAATTAATGAATGTATAATCAAACGACTATAGGTCATTTGCTTTAGTTACTGTGTATAGCTAATCGTTATATATCATTTTAGTTAATGAATTTATAACTGAACGACCGTAGGTCGTTTGATGTGTATCGTTTATATTCTCGTTTCATTTATTGCTTATCGAACGAACGAGTTATTTTTTACTGTACTTGGCTGTAGAGCTAATGGCAGTAATTTATTCCACATAACTAAAATTTACAAATTTAATTTGTTGCCTTGATATCGGAGTCGACTTGAGCTCAATTCGTTTACCTATAGATATTTAACGGCTGTATACGTACATATTTACCTCA